>CP092878.1:58137083-58658888 GCA_030710605.1 Cordylochernes scorpioides
GCCTTGCAAACCCATGTTCTCAAGTTGATCCTGCTGTCAACCAATTTAATCACCATGTTGTCATTCTTTTAACAATTCCTACTTCATCCTTCCATTTTACCTTGTCGACCGCAAATTCTTACCACCCTGTAAATAGCTTTGTTTGTTTACCCAATTAATTTTCCCCAAAAATACTTCCCACCTACCAGAATTTAACTCAGGCTGCCCCTTTTTGAATTCTTCAACGCAGGGGCCCCGTCTGTGGTAATTTAAGTATTATAAACACCTGTGTAAATACTCACCACCTCTTCTTACACCCCCTAATCTAATATGGACTTTTAATCATTGTACTCAATCCTCCCGTAATCAATTTAACTTTGTATGTATCGTTTTTGAGTGTTCAATTAAATAAAGAGGTACAATCTAGAGGGAACGTAGAAACCAAAAAGGGCTTATCCCGCAGCCATGAGGTCAACCGTCGCGTCAACGCGGCGCCAATAAAATGACGTAAAAGGGTTTACCCGCAGCCAAATAAGGTCAAGCGCCCTGTCGACGCCATGGCACCAGACGTCCGGTGACGTAACACTTGAGCATATAAAAGGGGCTTGCCCCGCAACCAAGTTCAGACAGAGAACGCACGCTTCTGGTCAGTCCCAGCTGTCCCCCCACCAGTGGTAAGGCTGCGGGATACTGTCAGAAGTAGGCACCTCTTTGAGGTGACTTAGTAGGTCTCCTTTCAGCGAAGACACTCTCTTTGTCTGTTTAGGCTTTCTTTTTTTTCTATTTGTAGTAAATTTGCTTTTTGATAGTTCTTTTTTTCTTCTTCCTTTTTTTTATTGATGGAGTCGAACCAGTTTGATGGTAGTGGTGGTGGAGGAAGTCAGCAGTCCAACAAAAAGCGGCCGCGTCCTGAGGGCGAAGACCTTCTCCCGTCTTCCCATCATCAATTTAAGTTCAACAGCACAGCGAACTTGTTCAACTTTGGGTGCCGAACCTTCGAGGCGATCACTGCCGACACCAGCCTGGACACCCCCGAAAAAATACAGATGGCCACCAGAGGACTGATGCTGGCTCTCGTCCAAGAGGCAGAACTACTTCTTGAGGACGCCTTCGAAGGAGCCAGTCTAGGAAGACCCAATCCCACAGCCAACGTCCCGATCCCCTCCACCTCTTTCGCTTCGGTAGTGGCAGAAAATGACAAACCGGCAAGGCTTGTACCTCCGAAACCCAAAGCGAAAGCTACATTTGTGAATCTGGCTCCTTTCTTTGAATCGCATGTCGTCGTCAAGTCGGATAACCCCAAGGCCAAACCAAGGGAAATTTTAAGGGAAATTCAAAAGATTCATCCATCCCTAGCGTCGTCAAAAGACGTGTTGGCGTCCATCAACACCAGCGGCAAGGTGGTTTTCCACACCAAAACAACCCAAATGGCAAAGTCGCTGGCTTCTGGGCTGACCTCCCTGCCAACGGGTCTAAGATGTCACGAGCGCCCTGTTATCCTACCAAGATACTGCATCTTCAGAGTGAACGGAGAGGTGCGGGACGAGGATTTATGCGAGAGCTTCCGCTCCAACCACTCCGTGCAGTCACTCCAGGGAAAACGTGACTTCAGGGTAGTCCATCGATCAAAGAATGCGGCACACAGCACTAGTACAGTGTTCATCGAAGTGGACAACCAAGTCGCCGAAATCCTCGGTCAACATGGACGTATCCCTGTGGCGGGTCTAATGAACAGGTATGAGCGCAGCCATACTTTAAAGCAATGCTTCCGTTGCTGTGGCTTCGGCCACCGCGCTTCTGCCTGCCCAGCTGCCCATCCAATCTGCTACCGCAGCGGCTCTACAGAGCACGAGGGCTTCCAATGCTCGGTCGTGCCAAGCCAAAGCCGCTGCTGCCGCTGCAGCAAAAAATCTGGAGCTCCCATCAACCACTTTGCCACCTCATCTTCCTGTCCCTTTGTAAAAGAGAGAATAGCCCGTAGCTGGTTCGGCTCTGCAATTGGCTCTATGTAAATATAATCTTGAGTAACTGGTTTCTACTAGTTAGCAGGACAGCCCGGGCAATTAGCGTTTCTTGCGCTCCAGTGGCCTGGGTTAACCTTATTTTCTCTCAGCCAAGTTAGTCAGTTCAGTGGATGCAAGATAGCGGTAAGCAGCAGCAGGCAGATCGTTAGTAAATGGCCCGCTGCCGCTACTTGGTCTCTGCCTTCCCTCTATCTGATGCCTCGGATTCCCCTGTGATTCGTCTCTGTGTGCTTTACCACTCACCACCATCACGACTGCGCAATCATCATCTTTCCCCGCGAGTCAATACAACAGACCAGACCACCGAAATACCACAGCTAAAGAAAGAAGGTCGACAGGATTCGACATCTATATACAGGGTGATCCAAAAGTCCCGCACAATTTAAAAATTAATAACTCCGCGAATATTTGCGCTAGAGCAATGCGGTAAACACCATTGGGTTCAGGATGCAATGAGATATTTTATGGCAAATAATGAAAAATTCGAAATTGATTTTAGTTACAACTTTATTCGCTAGATGGCGCTCTACCAGAATCAGCGATTAAGCGGCCAAATTGTTTGATAAATTGAAAAATATAACTGAACGACACGTATTTTTCCTTTTTGAATACCAGGAAAGAACCCTAATAATATCAAATGATAAATTAATAAAACACCACTTCGCCAAAAGTTAGAAGAAATGTTTAACGATTTTAAATACAATCTGAGATATGTAAAATAGGTATATGCAAATTAAAACATGTAGCAAAAAAATATCTATATTTTAGATGGAGTTTTATGAAATAGATTGAATGTTTGGAAAACACTGCAGATATCAATACACGAATTTTCGAAATGTTAATATAGTACCAAAATTATGATGGCACTACTAATAGGATTTCGTGCTATAAGGAATGTGTAGTTTCTTGACTAATTGGCGACACTTGACTATTTAACTGGATATTTGTTATGAACCAAAAATGAAATATAGAGGGGAGTGACAAAATATATTTGTCGTACTTTATTCCAAATATCCTATGGGTTTGTCAAATGTTATCATTGTTTATTATATAAAATGAAAGGATTTAAAAGAACGAATGTTTCTTTTATACATTATCCAATTTATTTTACTGTAAATAATTTTGAAAATGTATCCCTTCAAAAAGAAAATCATTTTTAAATCGACCTTTTGCGTTGAAAAACGTGGTAGTAAAATCATTTTGTATTATTTTTTGCGCAAAATTTCTAAAGTTGGTGGGGGGGGGGAATAAAGAGAATATTCCTTATGCTATTTCTTCTAATGAGCGAAAAGCGATAAACTAAACATAAAGGGTAAAATTGTCTATACCAGTGTTATTCGAGAAGTTATAACACTTTGGCCTGCACGACATAATATAAGATGTGGGCAAATGACAAACAAAAAAAATACTGTTCACAGAAAAAAAAGTGTCAAGATGTGAGGACAGCATTTATTATTCCCATAACCCAAAACAAAGAGCAACAAAATATAACACATGAGGTAACTACCTTCTCTCTTGTATTAGGTCACAATCCTTGCTCAATGTGGCGCCCTTCATTCTCAAACACCGCCTGCAGACGATAGATGACAGAATGGTCACAATTAAATAGTTGAAATTTATAAAACGTGCCATCTGATAGAAGCCTTCAACATGGCCAATGTGGTAGGCCGGCATCGATAAAAACGCGACTTAATGTACCCGCATAACCGAAATTTTAAGGCGTCAAGTCTGGTGATATTGGAGGCCACTGGTATATAAAGTGGCGACTTATCAATGAATTTCACCGAACGTATCCTTCAGCAATTGTTTGGCACCGCGGGAGATATGAGGAGGTCCTCCACTTGCATGAATGTCATTTCGCTTAGTGCTTGTCTGTCCTGCAATATGGCAATAACCTTTTCTCTCAAAAGTTGAACATTACGTTCACCAGTTACAAAAACGGTTTTAAAAGTTCTTCCATTGATTTTTTCAAAGAAAAATGGCCCAATAATAAAAGAAGAAGTGAACCCACACAAAACTGTAATTCTGGGCTGATGAAGTGGTATTTCTGTAAAATTCCTAGGGTTTTCTGTTGCCAAAATGAAACACCTCATGAAATTGTTCGAGTATTATTTTCGTTTGATCATGTAAAATCATTTCATGCGAGTTTATTTGATTGATTCGTTTCAAAATCTCAAGCTTCTCGCAAGTGTCGCCTGTGATGAGTGTCTGCGTATCGACATCAGCAATAATAAATTCACACAAGCTTTTCTTTTCACCATATTGGCATAACACTTCACATTTACCCACGATAGGTAATTCCGAATGTCCATATGCATATGCCTTTAACGACGTTGGCTTGATTATTGGCTTTGCTGGCCACAAGCTTATCACTTTCTGAGGAATCACATTAATCTGCGCACCAGTATCCAAATGTACAGACGTCTTGTTGCCATTTATACTTATCACAGCGGACCATTTGTCCGACCGAACGATCTTAACAAGAACCTTATTTACATTGATACCTCCTTCGAAGGATTCGTCGCCTTCATTTTCCGCTATAAGGTTTCTTATGCGTTTGGTCCTACAAACTGCTGCGAAATGGTTTAATTTCCCGCATGCGTTACATGTCTTTCTGTATACTGGGCAATTACCATATGTGTGTTGCTGTCCACACCACTTGCATTCATTTCTAGTGTTTGCAATACTGGGTCCTGCTTTAGCTTTTTCTACTCGACTTCTATTTTCTCCCAGGTATTTTTGTTAATCTTTTCAATCATGGCCTGTTTTTCTTCCCATGACGCTATTTGTAAGCAAACAGACTCGACAATCGTGGCTACAGAAATTGCTTTTGGTAGGGTCAACTGGGGATCTTCCAACAACTTCTTTTTTACTTCCTGATCTATCATTCCAATTATGAAACGATCCCTGATGAGAGATTCAGCCAATTCCTCGAATTCACATTCCTGGGCAAGTTGTTTTAATTCCGTAACGAATTCAGTTATACCTTGCCCTTCCTTTTGTACGCATGTGAAAAATTTGTTTCTAATTTGAATTATATTTTTAAAGGGTTTGAAATGTTTTGACAACATGTCGAGCATCTCTTTAATACTTGGATAAGCTTCATTTTCTGTTACTCTAAATGTTTTATATATCGACATCGTTTTTTCACCAATAATATGTTTCAAAATGGCTCGTTGACGTACCAATGGCATGCTCTCCAGGTCTGCAGCTATAGAGAAAATTTCAAATGCTTCACGCCAAGTTTCCCATTTCTTCTCACCATTATATGGCACAAATTCGGCAGATGGCTTAATATTTTCCATGTTTTGTAATTCTGCTCTTTTCTTTTTGGAGACCTAGACAAAGCTTAAAAACAAAATATTATCCTGTCGGCTGCGCCATGTTATAATTTATGTTAAAAATACTAGAGGTGACAACCACTCATTGTCCGGTTGAAATAATTTATTTCACCATTTTTTAATTCTCTTTTATACAGCGAGGAGTTTTACATATTGAAAGATCGCCATGGATTTGCATAGCGTTGAAAGATAAAATAATATTTACATAAAAATAGTTACAACATATCAAATAGACAAAATTCATAGCATATGATAATCCATCACATATCGCAACAGACATCACAGAGATAAATTACAACATCGCACCCACAACACAATGGAAAATTCTGAAAAGTGCAATCAGTGACCACAGACCAATTTTAACAACCCTAAAATTCAAAATTGAGAATTTCCAACAGAATAAAAGAACACTGGAAAAAAATTCACAGAAAAGCTTGAAGAACTGTGCAACGAAGAATTAAATCACAGAACGATTGACAAAAAATTAGAAAAATTCTCTTCGAACATATCCAAAGCTGAAAAAGTATCGATAACTAGAGGTAGACGTAAAGACCTGTGAATACTTTACTGGAAGGACCACAATATCGAGGCAATGATTGAAGAGAGAGGCAATATCAATGAACTTCTTAAAACAAATAAAACAGAAGAAATCATAAAGGAACTCATTGAAATTAGTCACAAAATAGAACAAGAAATTTGGATATTCAAACAAGAAAAATGGGCAGAATTCTGCGAAAAAAATGGATCCAAAAAAAGAAAGCCATCACTGGAATATAATTAGTGTTATAAAACAATCAAAACCAACACTAATCCTCCAATACTCTAACCGATATGAATAGCGAGAACGAACAAACAGATGGCTGAAATAATTGCTGAATATCTTTTAAGCACTTCCAGACTCAGCTATACGAATGAAGGTAGGACTCTAAAAAATAATGTAAAAAGGTTAGTTAAACAAGCAAGAAATTACCATCAACAAGATATTTACTCGAGAGACTTCACACTGAATGAGCTAAACTCATCAATAGGAAAGTTAAATACAAGATGTCACCTGGAGATGCTCTAATATTTGGTCAAATGATAAAACACTTTGGAGTCAAAGCTAAAAATCAACTCCTACGAATAATGATGATTTCATGGCAAACTGGTAAACTACCAAAGAATTAGAAGATATCAATTATAGTGCCAATACTTAAACCAAACAAAGATGCCAAGGAATGAAAGAACTATCGGCCAATTGCTCTTACCAGCATACTTTGTAAAATAACAGAATGAAATATCCAATCTAGGCTCATAGTCTGGCTCACTAACAATAATAAAATAAACTTCTACAAAACTGCCTAAAGATCCAGACACTGTACAACTGATAAACTGTTCTACTTCTGTCAATCAATGATAGATTTCTAAGAAAAACCGCCAAAGAAGACAACGGCCGTATTCCTGGATATGACTTAAGCTTTTGATCGAGTGTGAAGGGAGAAATTACTTGAAAGGCTGCACAACATCGGAGTTAAAGGAAATATCTTAATCTGTATTGCAGACTTCTTAAGGAGAAGAAGGATAAAGGTTCGGGTCAATGGAGCATTTTCCAAGGACCGAAGAACATGGGCTGTTGTACCTCAGGGATATGTGCTCAGTCCTCTACTCTTCTCGCTATATGTTAACTGTTGTTTTTGTAAATAGATAAATATTATTTGTATTATTTAAAGCCTCATTATGTGAAAATATATGTATATATAAATTGGACATTTGTTGTTGGCCATGGTCAAGTTTGAGCTCTTGTACGTCTAATTACGACACAACAAAAGTGGCGACGAGGATGCGTGATCTACAGAGCCAGTAAAAAGCTTAGGAAAACGGCGTCTATGCAAGTATAACAACCACATCTTTTAAACTATCTGGATCAAGAAAACAAAGGGGAAAACAAAAGATCAGTATGACAAGTTCAAAGTTAATAGTACCTTTTAAATGCTATAGCCCAGTGGAGGACACTTCGATCTTTTTGTACAAAAATTTGAGGCTTTCTTTTTTAGCATCTGAAAGAGGAGATTAAAGTGCTGATTTTTACCTCGCTACCAGATTCTGACACTTTGAAGCAGGGAAACGACATTTTCTTCCTGGTCTAATGAAAGATCAACCCTATGATAATATTTAAAGAATTAAGCTGCATTTGGATCCAAAGAAGAAAGTGAAACCACAGCTATGCAAATTTTTAAAGAGAATTCAACAGGAAGGAGAATCAATTTCGAAATATCTTAGAGAATTGAAACATTTAGCAATAAATTGTAATTTCGGCGATATGTTGGGAACCATAATGCGAGACCGTTTTGTGGCTGGAATCAAGTTGGAAAGCCTGCAAAAGAAGCTACTACAAGAAAACGACGATGTCACTCTGGATAAAGTTTTGCAGTGGCGATCTCGTTCGAACTGGCGCAGATAAATACAAGAGAATTACAAGATAAATTAGTCGCCAAGATATACCCTGTGAATGGAAAAGATAAAAAGGGTGAGTACAATAATAGTATGGTGCAGCATAGGCCTTTCAGGCAAAGGGGAGAAATAATGTGTTATAGATGTGGTGAAAGACATTCACACGTGGCCTCTGTTTGCCCTCATAGAACAAAGACTTGTTTTAAAATGTAAAAAACTGGGTCATTTAAGTAGGGTCTGGAAAGCTAGTAAAAAATGTGGTGATGTAAATTTGTACAAGAGGACTCTATATATTCTGTACAGGGCGAAACTGATGCCACAATAAATTTAACAGTAGATGAATATTCTTTGTGCTTTACAATAGATACAGGAAGTCCAGTTACGTTAATACCTAAAGATATTTATAAAATTTATTGGCAAAATAAAAAAAATATTTCCAACAAATTTAAGATTAAAATCCTTTTGTTGTAAATCAATAGATATTATAAGGAAAGAAATGTTTTTGTAAAAGAAGCCAACCAATATTTACGATTAATAGTTGTAAATGAAAAATCCAGGTGATTTTTTAAGAAAGAGAATGACTTAAACAGCTGAAACTTGATTATTCTAGATTGTTTAGCATTAAAAATTTAAATAATAAATTTAATATAAATAGTTTGATTGATAGATATGCAGATTTGTTTAACAAAGATTTGGGCTGTCTAAAGGATGTTAAAATGAATTTTAATTTAAAAAAGGATGTGACTCCTGTGTTTTGTAAGGCCAGAAGTTTACCTTTCTCTCTAAAAAACAGAGTAGAGAATGAAATTGATCGTTTAGTGAATTCTTGCATCTTATAACCTATAGTTCATGCATATTGGGCCGCTCCAATAGTACCGGTATTAACAAAGGATGGTAGTGTAAGGATATGTGGTGACTTTAGGTGTACAGCTACTAAAGCAATAGAATTAGATAGGTATCCCTTTCCATCGATCGATGAGATCTTTTTAAAATTATCTAGAAGCACCGTATTTTCGACTCTAGACCTCTCACAGGCTTACCTACAAGTAATGTTAGCGGAAGAAGCCAGAGCTGTTGTTGATATAAACATAACAAAGAGGTTGTTTTCTTATAAAAGACTACCATATGACGTAGCGGTAGCACCAAATAAATTTCAGAGGATTATGGAAGGTGTATTTGCTGATTTGCCAGGTGTGGCCTGCTACATAGATGATATTTTGGTTTCAGGAAAAAACTTTGAAGATCATAAACAAAAGTTGGATCTAGTGTTTAGATGATTGCTAGAAAAAGGTTTAAAGTTAAACAGATATAAATGTAAATTTAAAAAGAAATCAGTAGAATATTTAGGGTTTAAAATGGATAAATATGGACTACATCCCTTAGAAAATAAAATTAAAGCAGAGATAGAGGCGCCTGAACCTAAATAATGTTTCGCAATTAAGATCTTTCATAGAACTCTTAATTTATTATTATAGATTCATAAAGAATATAGCAAACATTTTAGCGCTATTCTATCAACTTTTGAATAAAAATTGTAGATGGAATTGGACGAAAGAATATCGAATGTTATTTTAAAAATGTAAATCATTATTAATGGACTATGGACTAGGCGTAATTCTGAGTCATAGAAATGATAGAAAGGAAGAATGCCCTATAGATTTTGCTTCTAGAACATTAACTGAAGCGGAAAAACGTTTCTCTCAACTAGAAAAGAAAGCGTTGAGCATAACCTTTGGCGTTGAAAAATTCAGAAAATGCTTACTAGGACGAAAATTTGTATTGGTCACAGACAACCGACCCTTAATTCATATATTTTCACCTCATAAACCAATTCTCATATGTGCATCATCCAGAATTGAAAGATGGTCCTTAAAATTACCTGCATTTAATTATACTGTGTAATTTAGAAAAACTAGTGATAATTCCAATGTTGACGCATTGTCACGTCTTCCTTTAGAATCGAGTGTGAGGGAGTCTCTTGATGAAGTCCAGGTACTTCTCAGGAAGGTTAGAGAAGGCAACTGGAAATTCACAAAAGGGTACCGAGGGAAACCCACTAGCTCCTTATTATAAGATCAATGAGGAATTAAGTTTGGAGTTTGGTTGTCTTCAATGGCGTGAAAGAGTGGAAATTCCCCAAAAATTAAGATCTTTAATTTTAAATGACTTGCATGAAATACACATGGGGATTGTTAAAATGAAGATGATTGCCAGACGGTATTTTCTGGTGGCCAGGCATAGACAGTAACATCGAGGAGTTAACTAGAGAATGTAGAGTACGCCAAGAATCGGCAAGCCTGCCCCCGGCTAACATCTCGGAATGGACTTGGCCTGAAAAACCGTGGCATCGACTTCATCTTGATCTAGCGGGTCCGTTCATGGGAAGAATGTTTTTGGTTCTCGTGGACGCATACTCAAAGTGGATAGAAATTTGTATCATCAGAGATATTACCAGCAAAACGATGATAAATCATCTTAGAGAAATTTTTGCCTGATTTGGATTGCCCTAATTTTTGGTTACAGATAACGGAAGACAGTTTGTCTCTGGTGAATTCGAGCAATTTACCAAAATAAATGGTATATGGCACACTTAGACTAGTCCGTATAATCCTAGTACAAATGGTTTAGCTGAGAGATATGTAAGAAAGTTTAAAAACCTTTTGAGAAAGAATAATGGGAAGGATGATTTAGAGACGAATCTACAAAGATTCCTATTTGCTCATAGAGCATTCCCCCAAACTGTAATAAAAGAATTCCCTCGCGGAGCTGCTAATGAAGAGAAGTTTAAGATCAAGATTCTCGAATTTAATACCAAGATGGGAAATCCGCGAGAGGTATTTCATGAGGACGTATGAAGGCAGGAGCAGTTTACTACAGGTTGCGAGGTTTATTTCCGCAACTATGCAACTGGATCTAAACGGTAAAAAGGTACCATTTTGAAATTATTAAGCTAAGGTCAATACCTTATAAGTTGCGAGGGCGTCGTGTATAAGAGGCATATCAATCAATTGCGACCTGTGAGAAAGAAACAAGTGGAGACAAGAAATTTGATACTTCCTCGAACATCAGGAGAGAAGCCTGTAGGTGGAAGTCAGAAATAAAGTGAAGAGGAGGTTCCAGAGGTTACATCAGGAAACAAGGAGGAGACTACTTCTGTGCTCGTACCCTCTTGCACTCCTAGACCAGGGCCTGTTGCTGTGCACGCACCCGCTTGCACTCCTAGACCAGGGCCTGTTGCTGTGCACGTGCCCTCTTGCACTCCTAAACTAGAGCCTGCCGCTGTGTGAGTGCCCGTCCGCAGTCCTAGACCTCAGAGAGCCAGGAAACCCCCAGACCGACTGGAGTATTATTAAGGGGGGAGATGTGTTGTGTATGTAAATAGATAAATATTATTTGCATTCTTTAAAGTCTCATTATGTAAGAATATATGTTTATATAAATTGGACATTTTTTGTTGGCCAAACGAAAATAATAAGAGCTAAATAAAGAGTCATGGTCAAGCTTGAGTTGTTGTACATCTAATTACGACACAACCTTAACAACATCCATCCTCACTGAAGACACAAAGGTTGCCTGTTATGCAGATTATATAGCCATATGGCACAAAGTAGCAGTATAGAAATATCAGAAAAATACTGAACACATCAACGAGAGGACTGGAGAAGTGGGCAATGAAACTCAAAATGACAATAAACCCAATAAACACAAACCTATAGGTCTCCTTCACTGACAGAAAAAAAGGCATGAATTTAACTCCAAAATAAGCATAAACAACCATATAATTGATAAAATTAGATCTCTAAATTACCTAGGTGTGATACTTGATGAGGAATTGCGATTTACAGAACACATAATTAGCACCTCAAATAGAGCTACCAGAAACCTAAACATTCTGAGAAGGCTATGTGGAACAAATTGGGGAGCAAAACTCAAAATTCTCAGAACAACATATGTCACCTTAATAAGGCCACCTGTTTGGGCTCCCTCAAGTTCATCACTAAAAAGAAGACTAGACAGTGTTCAAGCAAAAGCGGCCAAATTAATCACTGGTTCTGTTTCAAATACCAACAATTAGAAAATTCAGAGAGAATGTGGTCTAGACCTACTTGAAAGCAGAAGACAATTAAAAACAATAAAATGCACCAATAGCTTAAAAACTAAAGAAACCGGACACATATCCCATAGAACCTATTTAAACTGGACACAAAAAGAAAGTCTCAAAATATCTTCAACACTTCAGTACGACAACAATATTAGAAAGAGCATAAATATGAAACATAATGAATTTCAAATTCGAGAATAACCAATATTTCCTACCCCATTGCCATCAAATGTAATCATCAATCTTAACCTGAATGAACCCTGCAATAAAAAAAAAGAGAACAAAAACATACTTAAAAAGAAAGGACTTGACACAATTGGTTTATGCGATCAGATAAATTATTTAACAGCATATACAGATGGATCATCAGACCTTACCATAAGTAATGGAGGGGCTGGAATTAACATAATACTGCAAGATGGAACATACATCAAAATCAAAGAAGGAGCAAGAAATATTTCACTTGTGAACTGACAGCTATCTGGAAAGCTCTTGATGTATGCCTTAACCAACCATCCCTGTATCAAGAAGAAGGAATTATAATATACCATACAACGACTTCATATCCGATATAGAAGCAATTCAGAAGGGCAATACTATAATCACACAGAAAATACACTCGTTACTTACTCAACTGATATCATTGGAGAATAACTGCATTCTACAATGGATTCCTGCCAGTGTTTGGATCTGGGGTAATGAAATGGCAGTTGAATTTGCAAAGGAAGCCAGAAAGTTGAGCCAAAGGAAAGAACAAATGCCATTATTTGACGCTGATGATTTGGAAAAATACAAGATAATTGACAAAAAATAAGAAAAGATCAAAATGTGTAATAAACACTGAGAGAAAAATGACAAAAACTATAACACGGCTTAGAACAAAACACTATAAAGAAATGACAATACATCCAGATGGCACAAGAACCTATAGGACATGCAACAACTGTCCTGGTGTGGAACTAACACCTACTCACATATTCTTATGCCCAGCAATGCAATATAATATGCAGAAAATTGACATAGACCCAGAGCAGCTGCTTTCCACACCCAAGATAGTGGACAATGCTGCTGCTGCTGTGATAGAGAGATGCATGGAGACATCTGAGGCTCTTTATTGGACACGACAAAAACAACAACGGCATTCCAGAGTAAAATAAATCATCAGAGATAGATAAATATTGCTCAAATGAATTGAAATAAATATAATCGATACTGAGAGAGAGTTGAATTGAATAAATTAGAAAATTATTATTTTCAAAATTTAAATAGCTGTGAGGATTCCAGCAAACCGCATCTAAAATATTAGTTTTTTTTTTGTTACATGTTTTAATTTGCATATACCTATTTTACATATCTCAGATTGTATTTAAAAATCGTTAACCATTTCTACTAACTTTTGGCGAAATGGTGTTTTATTAATTTATCATTTGATATTATTAGGGTTCTTTCCTGGTATTCAAAAAGGAAAAATACGTGTCGTTCAGTTATATTTTGCAATTTATCAAACAATTTGGCCGCTGAATCGCTGATTCTGGTAGAGCGCCATCTAGCGAATAAAGTTGAAACTAAAATCAATTTCGAATTTTTCATTATTTGCCACAAAAGAAAATTCCCATTGCATCCTGAACACAATGGTGTTTACCGCATTGCTCTAGCGCAAATATTCGCGGAGTTATTAATTTTTAAAGTTGTGCGGGACTTTTGGATCACCCTGTATATAAAAATGAATGTTTGTATGTTTGTCTGTTGGTCTGTTTGTTTGTATGTCTGGTATACAAATTCGCAGTAGTTCACTAATTCAAACCTAAATTTCTATACATAGGTAATTATTAAAACTATATATTTTAATTCAGAAAATGATGATGACGATATTGCTGTATCATGTTTGATTATCAGATACAAAATTATATCGGGAAAAATTCCAAAAAGCAGAGACCACGGGAGAAACCAGTTCATTATTTTGTACGCAGGAACAAAATTCTAACAGAAAAACATTCATTCGAGCAGAAAACAAAAGCCAGATCATCTTTCTATAAAAATATCGCTTCTCAGACACAGAGTTTGGAGCGGGACGTTTAACAAGAGTGACATCCACGGCGCCAATTTATAATTGTAACGAATAGTATTTGAATAAAAACATTTAATCGGGTAAAACCCGGGCGTTGCCCGGGTCATTCGGCTAGTATATATATATTTATTTAATTAAAAAGGCATATATTGGATCAAAAAAATTTATTTTATATATTGTATTTTAAATGTTACTTTAAATATAAGTTATGAACGGAAAAATACGTCCAGGGTAGCCGAGTGGACAAGGCACCTGCCCGGTAAGCAGAAGGGTGTGGGTTCGATTCCCGCCCCTGGACACTTTTTATTTTTCCGTTCTCCATTACTCTTCATGTTTCACCATTCCATACCTCATCCTCAAAGTTAGAAATGTCGCTATTTCTCTTTGAAAATAAATTTCGATTTTTAAAAGAAACATTCGCGGTATAATTTTAATTTTCGTTTTACAATCATCAGCCTGGTTATATTGTATTTTAAATGTTACTTTAAATATAAGTTATGAACGGAAAAATACGTCCAGGGTAGCCGAGTGGACAAGGCACCTGCCCGGTAAGCAGAAGGGTGTGGGTTCGATTCCCGGCCCTGGACACTTTTTATTTTTCCGTTCTCCATTACTCTTCATGTTTCACCATTCCATACCTCATCCTCAAAGTTAGAAATGTCGCTATTTCTCTTTGAAAATAAATTTCGATTTTTAAAAGAAACATTCGCGGTATAATTTTAATTTTCGTTTTACAATCATCAGCCGCGTTATATTGTATTTTAAATATATTTATATTATGAACAAAATAAATTTTGTAAAATATGGGTGTGAATATTTTGAAATTTAACAATAACGCCTATTTTAAAATTATTTGTACTATGTGTAAAAAGTTGTTTCGAATAAAAATAAATAAAAATAACAAAAAATATATAAAAGAAATGTTAAACTAAAATTTTTACTGAAAACACAAAGCGTAAAAAAAAATGTTTGAAAAGTTGGTTGAAATAAAATTTTTAAAAATTTTAAATGTAAAAAAGTGAAATTCGGAATAAAATATAAGTTAAAATGGGAAAATATTTTGAAAAATGATATCACACAAATAAAACATTGAAGACATTGAACTATCAATCTATATTAATAAAATGGAAATTTCATAAGTGTTGTTCACTAAAAACTTTCGTTACAATGCATCAATTTCGACCAAATTTTCAACATTTATGTAAAACGAGATGGAGCAGGTTTTGCTTAACATCAAAATATTTTTCCTAACTTTAACATACATAACTTTGCTGTTATCGATAAAATACAAAAAAAAAATTCAACAGAGTAGCCATCAAGGAGAAATTTCGTGATTTTCGTTTCAGAGTTAAAGTCTTTACACTTTCAAAAGTGTTTACACTTTAGCGCTTCTTTGAAAATTAGTTTTAATCTTTTTTATATATATTTTAATAACTTTTATAGATGGTAAGATACTTTTATTTTATAGTTTTCATATTTTATACAAAAAAAAAAGTTGAAGCCTTACTTGATGAGATCAATTTTATATATTAGATAAATTTTTAGGCTAATTTTAATTTATTTATTTTTTATTTTATATACAGATTATATATGCTATTTCTAACTTACGTGGTTAGTATTTTTATAAGACTAAGGTTATTTATATTATTTTTTACAAAAAAAGATTGAAATTTCATTAATGTGCTCAATTTTATGTATTTTTTGAGGACCTTAACAAAATTTGTAATTAATTGTTTAGATATTTTAATAACAGATTATTTATGGTGTTTTCCACTTATATGGGTTGTTTTGTGAAAAAAAATTAGGTTATTTCTATTTTTTTTCACTAAAAAGCTTGAAATTTCATTAATGTGCTCAATTTTATGTCTTTTTTGAGGACCTTAACAAAATTTTAATTAATTGCTTAGATATTTTAAAAGTAGATTATTTATAGTTTTTTTTTAACATATAGGGGTTGTATTTTGTATTTTAGAAATTTATTTCTATTTTTTAGCTCAAAAAAGCAAGCTTTTTCATTGCCGTATCCAGCGGTTGGTCTATTTTTGAAGCTTTTTAATTATAACTGGTTTTGTACATTAATTTTTTGGTAATAATATTATGATTTTAGTTTTTTTTTTAAATCTTTTTAACATATCTGAAGGTTATTTTGAATAAAAAATTTAAAAATTTGATTTTTACCTCAAAAAGACAGGAAATTTTTATGCTTTGTTTAGAAATTGCTGATTTTGAAGCTTTTGTTATTAATCTCAATCTAATTTTTTTTTCAGAATATGCCTCGCCACAGCCGACGTTTACTTGGTAGGAATACTGCTGCTTCCAGGAGATATAGGAATGCTAGAGCTATTGAGACACCACTTCAAAGTGAGACGCGTCGTGCGCTTCGCCGTCTTAGGTATTCTGAAGCCCGCGTCGCAACTATGCAAGTTCCTGTTCAGCGTATTCAGCTTTGGACTCATAAGCCGTTTTTAGGTTTGCAGTATAATGCCCATATGGTTTATGGTTTTTAATTATTGGTTATTATTGTGTTTATTTTACATACATGTGTTTATATTACATAGTATGTGTTATTTTTTTGATAATTTGATTGGAAATATTAGTTTTAGCACAATTTGCTTCATACCGTAATGTTAAATCTGTGTTGGCTTGCTGAACAATACTGGCCAAACATGAATTTACCTATGTTTACCCAAATTACCATTTTAGCATAAGTATACATCTTGCACCTAATAAGAGACCTAAACAATGTGTAAGGTTGAACAAAGAGTGGTCTAACATACACATTGTTTAGGTTTCAGTGAACAAAGAGGTCAGTAAATTTTATTAGAAAAAAATATATTTCATGTAATGTAATAGACACAGAATAAACCTCATCCTACCTAATATACATTACTTCTAAGGATTAAAGATTTTGATTTGTGTTGAGAATTTTGCATGCATTTCTCTATTTCTTTTCTTATCTTGCAAAGCTAATGGATTGTTTAGGTTGCTTATATTTGACTCGCCAATTTGTTTAGTGATAAAGTGGTATAGCATTCTTTTTCAGAGCATCACCCTACAAAAAAATTACCTGACTTTTCCTAATATCCAGATAGATTTATTATATCAACATACTAGACTACAAACATTCCCTCGAGTAAAACCCGGGCGGAGCCGGGTACACCCGCTAGTATTTAAATATAATAACATAATACATATATATAAAATAAGCGTCTGATTGTATTTGAAATACACTTAAACGATGTTGCATAAATTAAAAGAAAGATATATAAAAGGAAAAATGCGTTTTGAGTATTATAACATTTTTACGTGCTTCTAAATGTGTACCTCTCCCTATAAAATTAATTAAAATATAGACCTAAGATATCGGGAATTTGAAGTGAAAAATGAATGAAAAAATAAACTTTAAATATTTTAAGACGATCTAAATTGCGAATATATGTATCTCTATTTGTTGTTGACACACTTTGAAATGTTATAACACCTTGATAAAGGTTGGCGTTCAGCCAGCTGAAATATTGGTAAAATATTTTTTTTTGATTCAATATATGCCTTTTTAATTAAATATTTATCTATGGATTGCTCTATTTTCAAAAAAAAAAAATATATATATATATATATATATGTATATTATTTTGGTTTTAAATGGTAGTAAAATTTTACACGGTGTAGAATTTCAAAAAACATGGGTATTGCTATCAATCCATCGTGACAATATTTTAAATTGAACATTAAAATTGTTAAAGAAGTTGAAAATGTAATTTGAAACGATAATTTCTCCCGAGAATCCATACTGTCTTAACCCATACCCTCGTGTCCTGACCTACATGTAATACCCAAATCGTGGCATTTCTTGCCTGAAATAAAGGCTAATTGGATACTAAAATATTGCAAGAAGTTACTTGAGATATTCTTAAGAAACGCTGTTTCTACCCCAATAAAAATATGCACCAAAAATTTCTAAGATATACTTTAATATAACCGAAAAAGTCTTCCAAGTAATATGACTTTTGCTCAAAAATGAAAATCCATAGGACCTTTGTTTTTTCTAACATATAACATGCAAAATATAAGAGAGAACAAATTTAACACTAATAAAGGTATGAGCTGTTTTTCTGACAAAGTTGCATTTTACAAAGTCGTATCATGAGAAGAAAACAATCGCGCCATAACCGGGAGCAAGAGGTGGAGCTAACAGCTCCAATTTGTCATTCGGGGAAGACAGAGCGTCCTTGTGATGGCGACTTAAGTGGTGGTGGTGGGACACACCACACCACCCGTATTATAGTCGCAGCTCTCCGGCAGCATGTCTGCATGTTAAGTCCGTGTTTAATGCCGAGTTATCACGGCAACCTATCGTGTGGAGGATTCCGTGTCTATATTTCAACGAAAAATTTGAATATTTGTATTTAAATTGATTCTCATGATTATATATATGTTATGAATATTTTGTGTTGTTGTTATATTAGGCTTGATAAGACAAAGGATCGATAAGATAAAGGGTTGAGGTGCAGTCGTGATAAAAAAAGATAATTATTTACCGTCAAGTAGCTTTTATTTTCAATTACTTGAGGAAAGATTACACATTTGTTAGTTTTCACATTATATAGAATTTATAATTTAATCCTATATTAGTGATTTAAAAGGATTGATTGGTTAACTACGCATATTTACAACAAAATTATACAACTAAACTGAAAGTCTTTCTAAAAACGATGATAACAAAAAAAAATAATTATCAATGAATAAAATAAAGTATATATTTTTTAAAATATAGAAATATTTGAGGTTTTTAGATTAAATAATATTTTTAGATTATATAGTATTTCCCCCCTGTGAAAAAATATTTCAAAATATTAAATTTTTAAAATAAAATTGGTAATTAAAAATAATTAATTAAACGAAATCAATAAATCTATAGAAATAATTAAAAATGAAACAATAAAAATTAATACGCACATTTTTTCAAAATAAACAAAAGAAAGTTTGTTTACAAATAATTTATATAATTATGAAATTATAATAAAAGTATATATAAGAAATATTAATGAGTGAAATATATCAAAAATGTATATGAAGCAAAAAAGGTATTTAAAATTTGAGTATTTATGACATTATGGTAGCTACACTTCAAAGTATCAAAAGCAGTGGAAAATGTTATTTTTACATGGTTGAGTAATGAAACGCTAATAGATGTATAGAGTGACATTAAGTTATTTGTGAAGGCTTAAGAATTGATGCTGATATTTGTTCTTCATTGCCCATGTCCAAAATATGGCCTTCCTGTAAAAAACATGGTTTATCATCAATATCTATTAACTTGGTGTTAGAATTTTGATTTGCTATTAAGTCATTTTCTATGTTAGTGCTATAGTGAAGTAGAAAGTCTGTTTCTGGGTAAAATAATTTAAGCTTATTGGAGTGTATAATTTCTGTTTGTTTTCTTTGGGGTAAATTGGGTTTATTAATTTCATATGTGACTGGAGAAAGTTGTTTTAAAATAGTAAATGGGCCTATATATCTCTGAGTTAATTTACCAGTGTTTGGATAAATAAAGGTTTTTACTAATACCTGATCTCCTTCTTTAAAAATGGGTTCTGGGTGTTTAATATCATAAAGTTGTTTGCTGTGTTCATGGGATTTTATGGTTCTTTCAATGGCTAATTTTCTTGCCTTTTCTATTGGTGTATGTGTTTCTGTGTCATGTTCTATATACTGTGGTTGTATTCCATAGTATAAGAATTTAGGTGTAAAGCCTGTTGTGGTATGTACTGTTTCATTATAGCTTTCAGTAATTTTAGGAATATATTTTGTCCAAGGAATATTTAAATTAGCATTATATTCACATCTTAACCTACTAATGATAGTGGAATTTAGTCTTTCTACTTTTGCATTTGTTTCTGGATGATGGGCACTGGTGAGTAGATGCTTAACATTATTTCTATCTAAAAAGTGTTAAAATTTATTGCTAAGAAAAGCTGCATTTCTGTCTGTTATTAATATTTCAGGTTTATTAATTTGGAATAAATTTATCAAACAAGTTATATAAGAATCAGTTGATACAGATTTTGTTGGAAAAGCCCAAAGGAATCTACTGTGATGATCTACTATCATATGGATAATGTGTCTAGTTGTCCCATAATTATGTAACCCGCCCAATGTATCTAGAGAAAAAATGTGATTTGGGTGTGTGGATATTGGCATCTGTTGTAGTGGTCCATAAACAATTCTGTTATCCCTAGACTTGTTAAACTGGCAAGTTTCACAATGTTTGGTGAAATTAGCAATATCCCTAGTCATATGTGGCCAATAATAGTGTGGAGAAATTATTTTAGTCATTTGAGTTGTTCCAATATGTCCATGCTTTGCATGTACTTTGCTTAATAATTTCTGTCTTAGTGTCTGTGGTACATAAGCTCTTTTAAAACCTCTTCTTTTAATAATGTAGAGGCCATTTTGTATTTTAAATTTAGCACTACTAATTTGTTTTGTTGTTTGATGTTCTTTTAACTCACTATATGTTAGGTAAAATGATACTGGTGTTCTTGACAGCATGTCTGCTTCTATATTATTTAATCCTTTAAAATGTTTTATGTCAAAGCTATATTGAGATAGGATTAAGGACCATCTAAATAATCTACCTTGTGGGTTTTTTACATTTTTGATCCATTTTGAAGGTAAGTGATCAGTGTGCAAGGTAAAATGTATGTTGTGTAGGTATGTATGAAACCTTTTTACTGAATTAATGATAGCTAATGTTTCAATTTCTGAGGCACTATAATTCTGTTCATATGGGTGAAGTTTTCTTGAAAAGTAACCTATGGGGTGTAAAATGCCTTGTTCATCTGGTTGTTTAAGAACTCCTGCTACTCCTAGACTTGACGCGTCTGTGAATAAATGGCAAGGTTTTGAAGGGTCATAAATATATAGTACAGGTTGTGATATGAGTGAATTTTTAAGTGTTTGGAAGGCTTGTTCATGTTTCGCACTCCATAGCCAAGGAGCATTTTTTAACAAAAGTTCATTCAAAGGTGCCCTAATTTGCGCATAAAAGGGAAAAAATTTATTATAAATATTTATGGTGCCTAAAAATCTCTGTAAGGTTTAAATATTATATGGTCTATTTAATTTCAAAATTGCTTCAATATTTGTGTTATTTGGTGTATATTTTCCTGAGTTAATAGTGTATCCTAAGAATTGTATTTCTTTTTGTAAAAATTTGCATTTATTGAGATTCAGCTTTATATCCTCTTGTTCGAATATACCTAATATGTCATCTAAATGTTTAATGTGTTCTTCATAAGTTTTGGAGTGTATAATAATATCATCAAAATAATTTAAGGCATAGTGTATGTTGTGTTTAGTGAAAAACTGATTTCATAATCCTTTCAAATTGTGAAGGTGCATTTTTTAGACCATATGGAAGTCTGTTCCATTCATAACATCCTAATTGTGTTGCAAAGGAAGTTTTATGTCTATCTTTTTCATCTATGGGTATATGCCAGTATGCATTTTTAACATCTAGAATAGTATATATTTTTGACTGTGATAACCTATCTATAATTTGTTCTATAAGTGGAATTGGTGTATGTTCTGGAATTGTTTTTTGATTAAGTTTCCTATAATCTATACAGAGTATTGTGGGGTGATTTGGGGCATCAGATTTCTTATTCACTAATAATGCAGGAGAACTATAGGGGCTAGATGAGGGTCTAATAATATCATATTTTAATAATTCAGTTATTTGTTTTTGTATTTCAGCATTATTGTAAAAAGATGTCCTATATGGCTTTTGTGCTATGGGAATATTGTCTAAAAGAGATATGCAAATTGGGTTAGTCTTTATGTGTCCTATATCAACATTGTGCTTAGAGAAAACATTCTTATATTTATGCAATATATCTGAAATTGTTTGATCAGAGAAATTTGGATTAATATTTACTTTACTAAAGTCTAAATATGAATTATAATTTGTTATAGAGTCCGGTTGTCGCATACTGTGAAATGAGTTAAAATCAATAATGGGATTTGAATTAGGATCTATAAGTTTAACATTTGTATTTGGTATGTCAAAAGAATTGAAATTACACAATGGGTTAATATTTAAAAGAGATGAATTTTTAACATAGTATGGGTCTGGAATACATAGGGTAGTGGCATATGACTTCTGATTATCAGTTTTTGGATTAAAAGAATACAAGAATTTATAATTTTGGAAAAGAAGGTTTTTTGAGAAATCTATTTGTAACTTAAATAAATAAAATGTTGGTAAACCTAAAATAAGATATTTTATTGAACTATTGCAAACAAAGAATTCTTGATATTTAGTGATTTTTCCTAAAGTAAGCCTAACTAATATTTTGTATAATGGGTAACTAAATCCTTCTACCTGACCTATTCTTTCATTTGGGCAATTATCTAATATTTTGTAATGAATGTGATTTAAATATTTTAAGGGCATGATGGAGATAGATGATGCCGTATCAAGTACACAAGGCAGTGATACATAGTTTATGAGTACAGAGAATAATAATAAAGTTCTACCTGGGTTTAGAGGTTCTGAATGGGTGTTAGTTGGCAGTTCTTTTTCATGTTTGTTGAGTGGACAATCTCTGTGGAAATGGTATTGATTGGGCAGTTGATGCGAAGAGCAGATCTTGCAGGGGTAGGGTGGTAAATTGATTGTTCTACTGGATGCTTCCTGGTGATGAGTTGTGATTGACCTTGGAGATGACCTTGGAGGTGGCTGGGGTTGTAGACTTGGAGAAGAGTTGGGGTTGAATCTTGACCTTGCTGGGTAATATGATCTAGTTTGAAAATTCGGCCTATTATCATTACTTGTGGATGGTTGCTGATTATCTGAGTTATATTTACATTGTGGTTCCTGTTTTTCTTGATTGGTAGAGTATTTTAATTGAGTGGCTATTTTAATCCAATCTGAGGTTTCCTTAACTCTTGCTTCAATTAAATATTACTTTAGGTAATTTGGCATCCCATCTGTAAGAGCTTCTAATAATAGGGGTGTTCATGTTCGTTAAAAAAAAAATAAAGGGTGATCGACTGAAAGGAAAAACAATGGGGGAAATAAATGCACAGAAACACAGTATAACAAAAGGATTTATTTCAAAGATTAAAAACAAAAGGGATAAAAACTATTATACTTATATAAAGAATTAATGGTAAAAAAACAAGAAAAATGGTTAAGCTAAATTATACTTATATCTATAGAATTATGTATAAAAAAATAAACAAGGTTAAGCAAAAAAGAAAGTAAAAAAATTAACTAATCTCAGGGAAGGGAGATAAAAATAAATGGCGGGGGGGGTGTCGAGCGTTTGTTTACACAGTACCTCGTGGCAGCACCGTCGCAGGCTTGGCTTGGCTTGGCTTGGCTTGTCTTGTGCGATGTCCAATTGTCGCGACTCGTTGGTTGTCTAAGTGTCTTTTCCGCTCTCAAGTTGCTGCTTGAGGGATACTCCAATGCGTTCTCTCCGTCCACAAGACGCTGCTTGCAGGATAGCTTGACGTCTTTCCTTCCACAAGACGCTGCTTGCAGGATAGCTTGACGTCTTTCCTTCCACAAGACACTGCTTGCAGGATAGCTTGACGTCTTTCCTTCCACAAGACGCTGCTTGCAGGATAGCTTTTAGACGTCTCTCCGTCTGGCAAGGGAACTCAACTTTCCCCTCCGCTTCTAACAAGGGAATCCTGCCAACTGACCAAAAAAAGAATGCAACATGACGCTCCGTCGTCTCCGCCCACGCCGACCTTTGCCCTCGGTCGGTCCAAGCTGGGGCTATCTATAGATATAGATGTCTTGCTCGTTGTCTCCCTTCACCTAAGACCTTCCTTCTATGTACAAAAAGTAAAGGATCTATAAAATAGTTTTAACATTCTCCCACAAAATTTTGCTCTGAAAGAAGTCAAAATTAAGTATAAGACAAAAGAGCATATAAATACACAATACACACAAGAGTAGATATGCCTATTACATTACATAAAATACACATAAAAGAATACACATATTACACCTTTTTTTTTTCTACAGGTACTTTCACTAGTCCTTCGAGTCATACCTTGCAGGCTTTCTGATTACCCTACCATATCTATTTCTAGAGTCCCTGGATTCAATATTGGGCCTATTTCCTAAAAATGCATCAGATTGGGGTTCGGTATTTGAATTGTCCTTTTGAATCGTCTCAACATTCGAGGATATTTCAAGAGGGTGTAGGCGTTGTAGAGCCCTGATCAAGGTTCCTGTGGATGTTTTAACATGAGCCACTCTCACTATTCCATCTTTTCCTGGTATGAGATTTACTATTCGCCCTTTAGGCCAAAACATTCTTTTAAGATTTTCTTGCCCGATCAGTACAACGTCTCCTACTTTCAACTGTCTTCTATCAATATTTTCGGATTTCTGAATCAGCGCGCCTAAATATTCCTTTAAGAATCTCTGCTTCAATTCTCTCTTCAGTTGACCTAACTCTCTGTATCTAGTGTGCAACATTTCTGGCTTTAAATTTACAAATTCAGGAAAGCTAGACTCTGGACCATTTTGTAAAAACTCATTAGGAGTTAACGGTTTTAGATCATTGTCGTCTTCAGAGACATAAGTGAGGGGTCGATTATTAATGATAGATTCGATTTCACAAAGGGCAGTCTGCAGTTGTACATATTTCAGCTTCCTGTGACCTAGCATCTTTATCAACATTTCCTTTATTGTCCTAACCATTCTTTCCCAAAATCCTCCCCACCAAGGAGCAGAAGGAGGGATAAAAATCCATTGTATCCTTTTAATTGAGGTTTCCCTTTCAATTCTAGTCCAATCCAATCTCTTGAATATTCTATTAAGTTTTGCGAAATTGGTACCATTGTCGCTATATATTTTCTCGGGGCGCCCTCTCCGACAAATAAACCTATGGAGGGCCATCATGAAGACTCCTGTCTCTAAACTCTTCACCAACTCCAGATGAATAGCGCGATAGACGGCGCAAGTAAAGGCGGCTACCCACACTTTCCCACCTTCTTTCAAATGAAGAGGGCCTAATAAATCAACTCCTGTAATTTGGAAGGGTTTGCCCAGTCCAATTCTGTTTTCTGGCAAAGCTGCCATTGGTCTTTGCAGAGACTTTTCTTTAAGTCTCTTGCAAGCAATGCACTTACTGATTATTTTCTTTATCGTTTTCCTTCCCCTGATTATCCAAAATTTCTCTCTCAGCTTTGATAAAATGAATTGCACCCCTACATGTCCATTCTTCAGGTGCACTTCCCATATAAGTTGCTCTACGAAGGGATGGTCGCCTGGTAGAATGATAGGAGTTTTAAATTCTTCTGGGACCTGTCCATGTAAAAGTTTGCTTTCTACACACCAAAGTCCGTCAGTGTTTTTTAATATTTTAAAACTCTTGGTTGCATTCGATTTCTCTATGGAGACTTTCTCCTGAATCATTCGGATAAGCTTTTTTTCTGCCAAGTCTAATTCTGAAACTTTCAAAGGTCCTGTTTCAGTTGACTGTTTTTTAAGTTTCCCTAAAAATCTTAAAACATAGGACATTACCCTGATGTTGAGAGAGTAATTAGACCTCCTTGTCAGTATCCAGTCTTTATAATCGATATTCAAATTAATGTTGGTTTTCATAATGTTTTCTTCAACCTTTATTTCTTTTGGATTTATCGAGAACTCTGAATTGGGCCAGAATTCTTTAGGTTTTTTCAACCATTCGGGGCCCTCCCACCATCTGCTTTGCACAAACTGGCCTGGAGGGCAACCTCGAGACAGAAGATCGGCCGGGTTCAACTGACTAGGAACGAACCTCCAATCGTTCAAATTGGTAGTGGCCTGAATTTCTCTGACTCGGTTCCTCACGAAAACTCTCCACTCAATTTCTCTCTTTATCCAACTTAGCGCGGTAGTAGAGTCAGACCAAAGAGTTGTTTCACATTTTCTCTTCAAGGCAGCTTGGATTGCATTGGCTAGTCTAGCTCCTAATACCATGGCCATTAATTCCAAGCGAGGGATCGTAATACTCTTCATAGGAGCTAATCTGACTTTGCTCCAAATCAAAGTTAGAGTTATTTCTCGTCCCGTTTCGCTCCTCAAATAGGCTACAGCTCCATAGCCTCTTTGACTAGCGTCACAAAAGATATGAACTTCTGTAGGGAAAATGAGATCATTCCACATATATCTCGGTATCTTTATTAACTCAATGAATTTTATTTGATCCAACCAGGTTCGAAATTCCTGGGCCATACTTTCGGGTAGTGGTGTATCCCAACCTAGTTTCAGTCCCCATGATCGCTGCAGTAACAACTTTGGTGGCAAGAATACTGGAGCGCAAAATCCAAGTGGATCAAATATCCGCTGAACCATGGACAGTACCAACCTTTTCGTTAATTTGGGTTGAAGACTCAAATTGTCAGGGAGTTCGCATTTTAATGAATCTTCCATTTTATTCCAAACAACACCCAATATTTTTGTACAAGTCCCCTTTCCAGGGTTTTCCTCCAGAGAATATTCCCACTCTCGTAAGTCCATTTTAGCCCTGTCCATAATTTCAATTGCGGCCTTTTGAAATTCCTGCACTTCCTGCTTTGTTTCCAGCGAGGTAATACAATTGTCCATGTAGAAGGATTGAGCTAAAATCTTTGCCCATTGAACAAGTGGGCCTCTTATTGATTGAAGATGGTATTCTATTACGGCGTTCAGCACAAAAGGACTACAGTTTAAGTCAAATACAAGTCTCTTATGCCTGTAAGCTATTAGTTCTCTATCGCTCTCCTTATCCCACCAAAGGAATCTAAGATAGTTCCGTTCAGATTCTTCAATCGCCACCATCTGGAATGCTTTTCTTATATCTGTCGTGACTCCAAATTTATTTTCCCGAAATCTTATCATCATTTCAGGGATTCTTTCCAATAAATTCGGTCCCTTTTCTAAACATTGATTCAAAGATAGTCCATTATGACCTAGACAAGAAGCATCGAAAACCGGACGTATGGGCGTCGTTTTAGATTCCATCTTGTACACAGGGCGGTGAGGTAAATAGTAGCCTCTTCTCTCGAGAGGATTTTCCTCGACTCTTTCAATGAGTCCTTCAATCAGCCAGTCTCTAAAGATCTGACTATATTCGGTCAACTTATTCTGTGAGGTCATTTTCTTAGTGCTTATATCTAACCTTTTTATCGCTATGTCAAGATTGCTGGGGATTGACTCCTTTTCTACCTTCCAAGGTAGACCTACAGAATATCTCTGATCACTTTGTCTTTGAATTTTTGTTATAAACTTTTCTTTTATTTCCTGATATCTGGTCTCTTTGGAGCAAGTTTCAACAGGATCCCTAATGCCTAGTACTTCTAGATCCCACAAATCCTTTAAATCGCATCGCGTTGTTAGCAGATTCAAAGTCTGCTGCACATTGTCATTGCTATCAATAATTGGCGAATTGCCCATTAGTGTCCAACCTAATTTCGTTTCCACCGCAGTTAAATCTGCTTCAACTTGAACTATTTTTCCTGTCAAAATCATACCTAGATAGTTAGCGCCAATCAATATGTCAATCTCTTGTCCTTTAAAATTGTTCTGGGACAATATTATGCCCTTAATCTTCAATTTTTCTAACCAGTCTCCTTTTGGCAAAGGTGGTATGGCGTCGCAAATTTTACGTTGATCCAGCGCCTCAATATGGATCACATCTCTTTTATTACCTAAATTCTCCAATTCTAACATAAATTTACCGTGCTTTTCTTCACCAATCTTATTACCTCCAAAAAGACTTTTAGCTATGGTTATTTCGCCTTTTCTTTCTATTCCTATACTCCAGACTAACGAAAACTGCCTTCCACTGTCGAGGAGAATTCTAACCCTTCTAGAGGCATTTGGGCCTCTTAACAGTGCTACCGTGGTCATCAGCAAGACCTGACCTGTGCAGGCTTGACTAGAAAGCGATGCAATGGGTTCAGGTGCATTTTCCTTTAGATTTTCTCTTCCTGGTTTCGTTAACCGGTTAGAAGGATTTCCTTCACATAAAACTTCCAAGTGGTTTCTCCCACAGTTTTTGCACTCCAATTGTTCTCGGCACTGACTCTGTATGTGTCCCTTTCTTAAGCATTTGAAACATAGATGGGCACTACGTATTTTATCATTTCTCTCTCCCGGAGACATTTTCATTATGGAACGGCATTGATGACTCGCATGATTTGTTCTTTCACAAAAGAAGCATTTTATATTAGTTCGCCCTCCGAACAGACTAGACACAGTGGCGGGTCTGAAATTGCTCCTTGTTCTGGTCCCATCATTGTAAGACCTTTTATAGGGTTCCTCCTGCTTAAAGCCTTTTTCCACAAATTTCAGCCGTTGAGCACTCCTTACTTCGGCTTTTAGAAAGTCCAATAATAACCTGAGCCTTTCTTGAGCTCCTCCAACCCCTTTATCTGACTCTTCCCGTTTTGCTAACTCCATACCATAACCCGAAGAAGGATGCCTGTGCCATATTTTCAAAATATCCGAAGGTAATGAAGACTCGACAAGAGGGTATAAAAAAATTCCCGACAACTGGGGATCAATGCCCAGTGTCTCTAACGACCGGAGGTGACTGCTCAGTTCGTCGTACAGACTGCTCAAATTTCTATTTTCCTTCTTTACATTAGTTATAACCGAATTCAATAGACGTCTGACATATAGTTCTGTCAGTATATTCGGGTCACCGAATCGCTCCTGTAGGGCTTGTACCGCCAAAACATAGTTGGCGCCAGTAACGGGATAGCTTGCTACAACACGATAGGCTTCTGAATTTGGTACAATTGCTTGACGCAAATATAAAAACCGGTCGCTATCGGGTAAATTCTTATTTTCGTGAATTTTCGAAAACTGCGCCCACCAGGGCAACCAACCTTCCAGAGAGCCGTCATAGCTTTTTAGGGCTAACTCTGGTAATTTCACATTTATTACAGTGTCCTCGCTAGCAATCGGGACTGTTTCCTCTTTATCGGGATTCCGTAATACACTGACTTTCTGTTGAATATCAAACTTTTCCTCTTCATATTTATCGCATTCTTGCCATTCCCTATCAATACTTTCCTCTGTAATCCCTTCTTTCACTACCAATAAAGCCTGATATTTTTCGTTTAGATCTACAAGTTTCGTGTAATAAGACTCTAGTCTATTAAACTTAGAATAAATATCATTCTTATCAATTTGAGACTTTTCAAATTCCCCATTTATTTCATTAATAATTCTAGTGAAAGTACCTCTTATGGCTTTTCTGCGCTTTTTAATTGCATCCATTTCCTCCATATTTCCCTTAAATCGATCACGTCCGGCTCACCAAAATGTTCGTGTTCGTTAAAAAAAAAAATAAAGGATGATCGACTGAAAGGAAAAACAATGGGGGAAATAAATGCACAGAAACACAGTATAACAAAAGGATTTATTTCAAAGATTAAAAACAAAAGGGATAAAAACTATTATACTTATATAAAGAATTAATGGTAAAAAAACAAGAAAAATGGTTAAGCTAAATTATACTTATATCTATAGAATTATGTATAAAAAAATAAACAAGGTTAAGCAAAAAAGAAAGTAAAAAAATTAACTAATCTCAGGGAAGGGAGATAAAAATAAATGGCGGGGGGGTGTCGAGCGTTTGTTTACACAGTACCTCGTGGCAGCACCGTCGCAGGCTTGGCTTGTCTTGTGCGATGTCCAATTGTCGCGACTCGTTGGTTGTCTAAGTGTCTTTTCCGCTCTCAAGTTGCTGCTTGAGGGATACTCCAATGCGTTCTCTCCGTCCACAAGACGCTGCTTGCAGGATAGCTTGATGTCTTTCCTTCCACAAGACGCTGCTTGCAGGATAGCTTGACGTCTTTCCTTCCACAAGACACTGCTTGCAGGATAGCTTGACGTCTTTCCTTCCACAAGACGCTGCTTGCAGGATAGCTTTTAGACGTCTCTCCGTCTGGCAAGGGAACTCAACTTTCCCCTCCGCTTCTAACAAGGGAATCCTGCCAACTAACCAAAAAAAATGCAACATGACGCTCCGTCGTCTCCGCCCACGCCGACCTTTGCCCTCGGTCGGTCCAAGCTGGGGCTATCTATAGATATAGATGTCTTGCTCGTTGTCTCCCTTCACCTAAGACCTTCCTTCTATGTACAAAAAGTAAAGGATCTATAAAATAGTTTTAACAAGGGGTGTATCTAAATTAAGTTTTTTTGCTAATGAAGATTTTTCTTTAAAATAAATATCAAGATCATCCTTATCATTATATTTTAAATTTAAGAATTTACTAAATAGATTAGAGTCTTTAACTGTAAAATATGAAAGTACTTTTTGTTCTAGTTCCCCCCAATTATCTATATCTTGTAATTGTTCTATATAAAAATTAAAAGCTTCTCCATCAAGATAATTTGAAATATTCTTTAGCTTATAGTCTTCATCAAAATGGTTTTGTTGGCATTTTTTGTTAAAGAATTTGTAAATTTTGACCATTAAATTTCGTTATTTCTATAGTACTTGGATATGGCGTCATGGCATATTCTACATTCCTTTGTTTGCGAGACATTTTGTAAAAATAGTTTTATGAAATTTGAATAATATATAGAGCAATTAGGTTGAAAATTCAGGTAATCCTGTCGGCTTATTGTTATGAATATTTTGTGTTGTGGTTAGATTAGGCTTGATAAGACAAAGGATCGATAAGATAAAAGGTTGAGGTGCAGTCGTGATAAAAAAATATAATTATTTACCGTCAAGTAGCTTTTATTTTCAATTACTTGAGGAAAGATTACACATTTGTTAGTTTTCACATTATATATAATTTATAATTTAATCCTATATTAGTGATTTAGAAGGATTGATTGGTTAACTACGCATATTTACAACAAAATTATACAACTAAACTGAAAGTATTTCTAAAAACGATGATAACAAAAAAAATAAAATTATCAATGAATAAAATAAAGTATATATTTTTTAAAATATACAAATATTTTTCTCTAACTACTAAAATTTATAATATTAAATATATTCTCACTTCTATTATTCTATATATAAATTAGAGTATGTCTAAATGACGTGTAAAAGCCGATGCAAAAGACGTTACGTTGTTAAATTTTATTGTTATTAATTATAGATATATAATTAACTGAATGATGTGTTAGAAGTAAAGGATTTTTTTTCTCTCTCTCTCTCTACTAAATAATAACAATTTACAAATTTTATAATTTGAATTTAAATAATCAAAATAATGAAGATAATTTTAATACAAAACTAATCCATAACACTAAACAACTATTTATTGTTATATATATATATATATTAGTAGAGAGAGAGAGAGAAAAAAAATCCTTTACTTCTAACACATCATTCAGTTAATTATATATTTATAATTAATAACAATAAAATTTAACAACGTAACGTCTTTAACGTCTTTTGCATCGGCTTTTACACGTCATTTAGACATACTCTAATTATATATAGAATAATAGAAGTGAGAATATATTTAATATTATAAATTTTAGTAGTTAGAGAAAAGAGAGAAAGACAGAACCATGCACTTTTATTGCACGATAAATTTATTAAACCATTATTTAAACTAAATAATAATAAATTTATCAAACTTATAGAATATATTAAATTTCATAATCTGACTAACAGATTAATAGATATCACACACGACATCTTTAAATACAGAAAAATTAAACAATCTACTAATAACATTAATATTATCATTAAATTTAATAACAATTTATTTAATCATATTATGTTTAATGATATTTTTAATAACCAAAACATCAATAATATTTTCCCTATAAAAAATTTAAATTTCAAAACAATCTGGAGATACAACAAAAATATAGGTAGTTTAGTTTGCAATTATAACCAATTTATTAATAATTTGGCAAATTTAAAAAAAATTAAATGTAATTGCAACAACTATATTGATAGATATAAATTCTCAGGTCATATATTAACTAGCAATTTTTCTTTTTTAAATCCAGAATATCAGGATATTTTAAATAAAGGGTATAAATATATACCTCAAATTAAACACAATTATAATAATACAATTAAATCTATATTAAAAGATATAGATATTTTCATAAATAAAACTAGTATAAAATACAGTATTCCAGAATTTACTTTTCTGGAATGGAAACATAATATTAAAAAGGAAATTATAAATTATTATAATAATACACTTAAATACACAAAACCTAATTCAGATATTCCTTCTTTTAAAGAAAATATAATTAATTTACAGAAGGACTTTATTATCACTCCTATAGATAAATGTTCCAATATCTTATCTATAATTTGTAAAAATCTATACCACGATTTACTAAAAAAGGAAATTGATAATAATCATAAATACACTTTTGCTAGAACTACAGCCACAAAAATCAAAAAAGACATCAAAAACGTTGAAAATTCGCTAAAAATTTATAATTACTACAAAAATCCAAACATACCAAAGTTCTATATAATTCCTAAACTACACAAAAAACCTATTTCTTTCAGAACAATCACATCTGGTATAAATTCAGTTATAAAAAAAACATTGATATACAATTAGCTTCAACACTACAATTTATTATAAATAAATTAACGAATAAATATAATTATAAATTTATCGACTCAAATATAAAAATCATTAACTATTTAATCAACAATTGAACAAACATTGAAACAGTACACACATTTGACTTTGAGGACCTATATTCTAAAATAAATTTAAGAGATCTAAATAATAAAATAACCAATTTATTTAACGAATTCATTAATGACAAAACTTTCTACATTAAAATTATTCATAACAGATATAAAACAATTAAATTAGATCTTAAAACAGCAAAAACTCTACTGGAAACATTTTTAAATTTTAACTATATAGAATTTAAAAATAAAATATATATTCAATCAGAAGACGTTCCCATGGGAACTTCTTCAAGTCCTTTATTTGCCAACCTAATATTATTCTGGTACGAAAGAGAATACTTTCTACAAAATAATGTTAATTGGCAAATGTTCCGTTATGTAGATGACATCATAATATTTAATAATCAACAGTTTAAAAACTTAATACCTGAAATATATCCTAAATACTTGAAACTTAAGAACAATGAAAAAATGTATAGAAACAAAAAAGTTAACTTTTTAGACCTATATATAGACCTTACAAATAATGCTATTAAAATTTATAATAAAAAAAGTAATTATAATTTCAATATTATAAAATACTGTAATATAAATTCTAATTTATCATTAAATTGCTGTAAAGGTATATATTTTGGTCAGTTTCTAAGATTTTATAGAATAAATAATATATTAGAAAATTTCATAGATGATGTTAAAAATTTAAACATGGAATTTATTAAAAACAAATTTAGTATCAGACAAGTAAAATATTTCAACAATATATCAATTATATAATACTTAAAAAAAATAAATGGAAGTATCCATTTATTAAATCAACTTTCTATAATTTCTCTCAATAATAACTAATACAAATTTATAATCTTTAACAGTTATTTAAACTTAAATTAAATAGCTGATTTGAAGATTTTTTCACAAGATTTTTAAAGTAATATTGTATAGAGTTCATTTTGTTTAATCTCCAATTTCTGGGGAGGAGAATGGAAATTAAATAAAAGTGAATTTTCACAATCAATAGCTTTATTAAACTCTAATAATTTGCCTTTTTAAAGGAATATTAAAAGATGAATAAGTGTTGAATCAGTTATATTGATATAACTAACTGTGAAGAATATAAAGTTTGTCTTTCTTCCCTTAACTATTTTTTCTTTCTTCTTTGGTTGTCTTGTTGTTCTAAACAACTTTCAGCGGTCTAATTTAGAAGGAACGACATATGTCCCCCCCCCCGCAACATGTGTCATCCAGAAATAGCTATTTACAGAGGAGGACGTCGCGGACGAAGTAGGTTTACAGTTGGAATTTTTTAACACTTGTATTTTTTTATATCTTTTCATATAAATGCTTCACTGAAGTAACTTAATATTAACACATAAAATCCGGTTGAAAAGAGGTCTATTGACATAATAGAGAAGGGATGAAATGTCAATTGGACTTCTATTTGAGAATTCCCGGTCCAGCAGATCTCTTTTTCTAATAATCATTTCAATTAAAATTTTCTTGTATATGTCTGGTCTACCATTAGGGTTTCAAAACATAATAACCAAGCTTATAACAAAAGTTAATTCATATTATAGATATATTACTAAATACAACTTTTTATATTCATATTTTAAAATAAAAAAAAATAAAAAATCATTTAAAAAAAAAAAGGATAAAATATAAAATTATAAAAATATATATATGTTATATTAAAATATTTTATTTTAAATTATAATTTCATAGATACAAATACTCTGTTTAAATCGACCGCCAGAGGTCACACTTTGAATATAAAACTTGTTGTTGTTCTTCCCCGGCTGGTCGGCTCAAACCATATGTAATTATGTAAATATTATTTTGTTTTTCATATTTTTTATTCTTACGCCTTAAGCTAGGCTGTACTTGTACAAAATTATGTTTTTAATATGAATTCATTTCTCAGCTCAATAAAGCAATATCTGATCAAAACTATTTTCATTATTTTTCTTTCAAGATTTTTAACCACGACTGCATTAACATACCATAATCCTCAACATGATCTAAAATATCAAGCAGAAACTAATTAATCATTTTAAAAAATATAATATTAGCCGACAGGATATTTACCTGTTTGTTTCAAAATGACTAAAGCAGAGATTTTCAAATTCAACTATGCAAATTCTTCAACTAAAAATAGTTCATTCACTAATATTCAAATTCTTCATCAATCAAAAATAATTCTCACCAATCAAAAATAGTCATTTTCACCTACTACAACCAAACATAGCTCATTTTAAATTATGCAAATCAAACATAGCCTACCCCAATCAAAAATAGCCTTCTCCATCGAAAAATAGTCACCTCCAAGCAAACATATCCATCTCCAATCAAACATAGCTATCCCCAATCAAACATAGTCCAATTCAAGAAAACATAGCCCAATCCAAGTAAACATAGCTATCTTCACAAGCAAACAAAAACATCTCCACAAGCAAACATAGCCATCTCCACAAGCAAAAATAGCCATCTCCACAAACAACCATAGCTTCAACAAGTCATCTCCATCTACAGCCAACTCCAGCCATCACACCTTCTGCCCAACACCAGCCATCTCCCGAGATCTTCAAATCCAGCCCATCTTCCATTTCAAGGTACTTTGTATCTCCCTTCACATGATTTGCCCCGTTTTAACCTTTTCTCTCTTGTTTACAATAGTTTTCAATCGCTTGTGTTTATAGTAATTCCCTTTTTGTTAAATCAATTTCAAATATCAATTTTGCCATAGCTCTTTTTGCACTTTTAATTCTATCCCACCCTTTAATCCTCGTAAAGCTTATTTTCCTTTGTATAATTAGTTACTAAATATTTCTCATATAATGTTTTACCTTTAAACCTTTGCATTTTAGGCTAAACCATTTAAACACACCATATTTAAAACAGTCGGCCAGGAAGACAACAACAACAGAATATTATATTTTTCTCACATATTTAATCTTTAATAAAAATATATCTTTGTTAATCATATTTCTCATTATATATTTCCGTTAATGACCACAATACCTTATAGATTCACATTTCCATATATTTTAAATTCCCAATTCAGTTGTACCCCCATTGCTTATTTCCTATATAAATATCTGAAAGCGTTTCTGCAAATATGTAAATTTAGCGATACCAACATAAGTAAATTTTAGCTCTTATTTTTTTTCATCCACCTTGATTCTTTTTTTCTTCAAATGCCCATTCTTTATTCCTATCATTATTTTATAATCTTTATATGTTCACTCCTTATTTGCACATTTTTCTTTGTACATAAACTTTGTCTCAACTTATTTCTTTTTTTCAAATGACCATTCTCTATTCTTACCATTAATTCATTTATCTTTACATGTCCATTCCTTGTTTTCACATTTTCTTTTGTACATAAACTTTATCCACAATTTATTGCTTTCACAAATGCCTTTTATTTTTCTTATAATCAATGTTTTTTCAATGCTATAATATTTATATTTTTCATTCATATTCCTTTTAATAATTGCATTTTATTTTCTTCCTCATTAATAATATATGTGTACCATTTTCTCATGTTTTTCCCAATCTATTGGCTCACAACAAGCCAATATGATCAAGGGATATCATCCTTTTATTTCTCACTTTTAGTTTTCATTCATTTTATTTGCCTTCCTCATTTTTAATATTATGTGTATCATTTTTTCTTGTCTATTTCCAATCTATTGGTTCACAGTAAGCCAATACGATTATGGAACATCTTTTTTTTCTCTCTTTAACAATCATTACATTATGTATCACTTTGCCATTTCCAATCTATTGGCTCACAACAAGCCAATATGAGCATGGAATATCACATTTTTATTTTTCACTTTCTCCCATATTTTTATCATCATTCACACTTTGTAATTTCCAATCTATTGGTTAACAATAAACCAATATGATTATGGATTATCACATTTTTGTTCACTTTTTACCAACAATATTTATAATCATTCACACTATGTATCACTTTGCTATTTCTTGTCTATATTGGTTACCATCTAAAAACCAATATGATAATGGTATATCACCACCTTTGTTCTTTCTATAAAACATTTTATCTTTTTTTTTTAAACTATATTTTTCATCACTTTACTCTGAATGAACCCATATTATTTTCTTCACAGGGGGGAAATGTTATATTAAAATATTTTATTTTAAATTATAATTTCATAGATACAAATACTCTGTTTAAATCGACCGCCAGAGGTCACACTTTGAATATAAAACTCGTTGTTGTTCTTCCCCGTTGGCCGACCCAAAACTTTGTAATTATGTAAATAAGCTTTTCTTTTTTTATTCTTACGCCTTAAGCCAGGCGGTAATTTTACCAAGTTGTGTTTATCCTATAGCACAATTAAAACAATTACTGATCAAAACTGTTTTTATTATTATTCTCTCAATATCTCTTCCACGACTGCATACCAAAATCAAGAAAATGATCAATAATTCCTTTGCAAGTAATTAATTCCAAAATCAACAGAAAATCATATCTTATCTTTTTATTATTTATATAATATATATATACTAACAATCTCATCTACCTTCTTTACAAAACTTTTCTTTTTCTTATTATTAGTTTGATTAAAAGTGCATGGTTCTGTCTTTCTCTCTTTTCTCTAACTACTAAAATTTATAATATTAAATATATTCTCACTTCTATTATTCTATATATAAATTAGAGTATGTCTAAATGACGTGTAAAAGCCGATGCAAAAGACGTTACGTTGTTAAATTTTTTTGTTATTAATTATAAATATATAATTAACTGAATTGATGTGTTAGAAGTAAAGGATTTTTTTCTCTCTCTCTATCTCTACTAAATAATAACAATTTACAAATTTTATAATTTGAATTTAAATAATCAAAATAATGAAGATAATTTTAATACAAAACTAATCCATAAAACTAAACAACTATTTATTGTTATAATTAATTTAGATTTAGCTTGCTAATCTAATCAAATCTACTTGATATGAGTTATCATTCTTATCAGTTTGCTCCTTGAGTTTTAAATGTGGAATCACTGTTATATTTTTGTCATATAGTTTTTACACTATATATATTGTTACATCATGATTAATGGCGTATTTATTATATTATTTTTAATATATTTGAAATTTAAATTATATATTTATTTATTTTTATATTCTATGATATTTATTTAAAACAGATTATTTTTAGATTATAATCATTTGTATTTAGGTACACTGTGACTTCACTGCTCTCTTTGATGTGAGAAAATAAATAAATTATTCTGGTGGCTACTTAAAGAAGACTTATCTCATTATTCCCTTTTATAAATTTGTAGGATGGTTGAAACACGCTCTGGTAAGATGCAAGACCCAGCACAGGAGAGAATCCAGGCTGAAGAGTCTGCCAAGCCGCAACCTGGTGCAACAATTGGTAGAGATGCTAGTTCCGACCCAGTTGTCCTGAATCCCAACATCGACATCCCCAAGTATGATGGAACGGAAGACCCTCGCCCATGGATTGAATCTCTTGAAGAAATTGGCTTCTTATACCATTGGGCAGACTACATTATCTCTCGTTATGCCGCCATGAACATGACGGGAAGCGCTAAAACCTGGTTGAATTTACACAAAGCTAGTTTCACGAGCTGGGAAAATATTAAAATCCGCCTCATTCAGGATTTTTCTTTGGACGCGAATAAAGAAGAACTTAGAATGAAGCTCAACAGAATGCAACACTGGAATGAACCAGCAATCAGGTTCGCAGAAGACATTCTAGTGTTGTGCAACAAGGTTGACCCCGCAATGGAAGAAGAAACAAAAATTGAACATGTTATTGGAGGACTGAAAAAAGAGTACTCATTCGCGCTCTACCTGAACCCTCCTAAAACGACCGATGACCTTCTTGTCGTGTGCAAGAAAATGGATTATTTTGAAAAGAAGTATCGGGAACGTGTGGAGAAATCCAGAAACCTATATAACGGTCCACGCTATTCTAGACCCCAACAACAATCGAGGTACGTGCCGCCGACTGCCGCACGAAACTACCAGACCACTTCCAGGCCCCAAGCCCCTGTTTCCAATAATTACAAGAACGACTCCCCTCCTACCCCCAGACAGTATCGAAACAACTTTCCCCAGCCCTCTACCCCTAGACGTCCTTATAATCCTAACTTTGTGCCGAAACCAAACCTTCAGAGAAACACTTACAATAAAAGCCAAGAAGTGAGCAAAAATAGGACTGAAGATGGAAGACCAATCTGCTTTAAATGTAACAAGCCAGGGCACGTGGCCCGTTATTGTAGGGTCAAGTTTATAAGAATCCTAGAAGAGGATCCAGCAGATACCCAAGAGAAGGTCGAAGAGAAAGGCCAAATGAATGAAATATCAGAGAAATCAGGACCTCGGCTTTATGCTGATGTATGTCATAGCACACAGACAAATATTCCTACCCAGAATAGATATTCCGTGTTGGAAGATTTAAACTAAGCGTCGCGCCTGAATCTGTCAATCAAAGCAAGTCGACCATAAACGGAATCAAGAAGTTGGACCCTAAATACAAATTAAAAATTAATGTGGACAAGATAGGGACTCTTGAAGCTTTGGTTGATACAGGTGCTGACCTCTCAGTGGTCGACCTCAGAACGGCCCTCGATACAGGCCATGGTATAAGTAAACTCGCAAAAATTTGTGCAGGACCCGATGGAAAAAAATTGGACATGGTAGGATGTATATTTTTAAATATAAAAATTGATGACGAAACATTATCACACAACTTCGTGATATTGAAAACGCATTTACGGACATTAATTCTTGGGAGAGATTTCCTTAAGAAAATGAACGCAAAAATAGATTGTAAGCAAGAAACTATAAAATATGATTTGACGAATAATCATGACGAAATCAATTTTGAAATGTTGAAAATAAAGAGTGCCAAGGATTCCATTGTACCGGAATGTTCCATGAAATTGATCAAGGCATTGGTAGAAACAGAGGATGGAGAATATATTATCGAGGAGAGCAGCAAAATGTTTCAAACAAATGGACTTCGTCTAGCAAGAAGCTTGATCAATGTTATAAATAGGGAAACACACATCTGGATAACTAATCCGTATCCTCGACCGTTAAAAATAATGAAAAACCAAACATTGGCTTTTGGAAGTAGTCCAGCGAAAATAAATGTGAGTCGAGAAAGAGAGGTAGAAAAGAACGAAGAACCTAGATTCCAAATAAACGAAAATCTTTCACCAAAGGAACAGAAGGAGTTAAAACAAGTTTTAGAAAGGTATGGAGATCTTTTTTCATCGAGATTAGGGAGAACCAATTTGGCAAAACATCGGATAGACACAGAAGACGCGAAGCCAATTAAACACAAGCCTTACCGGGTAAGTGCTAAAGAACGAGATATTATAAAAGAGCAAATTGACGAGATGCTTACAGAAGGCATAATTAGGCCATCTTCTAGCCCCTGGTCTTTTCCAGTAATATTGGTCAAGAAGCGAGATGGTAAATACAGATTTTGTGTGGACTACAGAAAACTGAATAATGTGACAGTAAAAGATGTCTATCCGATCCCTAGAATAGACGAAGTTATGGATACTCTCCAAGGATCTACACACTTCTCAGCAATAGACCTCAGATCTGGATATTGGCAAGTTGAAGTCGAAGAAAGAGACAAAGAGAAAACAGCTTTCACTACAGCGCATGGATTATATGAATTCAACGTGATGCCTTTTGGACTTTGTAACGCGCCTGCTACCTTTGAGAGAAATATGGAGAATATGCTTGGAAATCTGAGATGGCAAATTTGTTTGTGTTATCTGGATGATGTTATCATATATAGCCCGGATTTTCCAACGCACCTCAAAAGACTTGAAGCTGTTTTTAGATGTTTTCGTGAATCTAATTTAAGGTTAAACGACAAAAAATGCCGATTTGCTTTTGAAGAATTGGAGATCCTCGGCTATATAACGAGCAAACATGGTATAAAACCCGCGGAACATAACATCAAAGCTGTCAGAAATTTTCCTCGGCCCAAAAAGGTCAAAGAAGTACAATCCTTTTTGGGAATGTGTTCATATTATAGAAAATTTATCAAAGACTTTTCAAAAATTGCTGACCCTTTGACCAACCTTATAAAAAAAAGTGTATCATTTACTTGGACAGAAAGACAAGAGGAAGCGTTTCAAACCCTAAAAACAGCACTATTAAGTCCATCAATTTTAGGTCACTTCAATCCAAATGCACCTACTTATGTTCATACTGATGCGTCCAACATCGGCATAGGTGCAACACTTGTCCAAGACATCGGTGGTGAAGAGAAGGTGATCTCATACTTGAGTCGTACCCTAAGTAAAGCGGAGCAAAATTATTCAACCACTGAAAAAGAATGTCTGGCCGTTGTCTGGTCAATGTCAAAATTACGACCCTACCTTTATGGAAGACACTTTAAAATAGTAACAGACCATCACGCCTTATGCTGGCTCAAAAACTTGAAGGATCCAACAGGTCGATTGGCAAGATGGGCATTGAAAATTCAAGAATATGACTTCGATATAATACATAAATCGGGAAAGAAGCATCTGGACGCCGATGGCTTATCTAGGGGGCCCTTACCAGAAACTGATTGGGATGAGGATTTTGAAAGGCTATTTTTAAATCAAATAACAGACGAAGAGGATAAATTTATCGAAAGTGTTAAGAAAAACCTTAATGGAAGCAGGCGATCAATTGCGCAAAACTTTAAAGAAGAAGATGGATGCCTCTATAAGAAAAACCCGAACCCTGAAGGCAGGGCGTGGTTGCTTGTGGTTCCAGAGAATAAAAAGAGAGAAATTATGAAAGAATATCACAATCATATGTCGAATGGCCATCTGGGCGTCGCCAGAACCATGTACCGAATAAAGAGTAAATACTTTTGGCCATCCATGCTAAAGGATGTCTCAGAATTCATTAAGACGTGTCACCTTTGCCAAAGTAGGAAAGGCTCAAACCAATTACCTTCTGGACTACTACAGCCCATCCCCCCAGCCAACTTTCCTTTCGAAAGAATTGGAATTGACTTTGTTGGTCCACTACCATCTACGAAAAACAGGAAAAAATGGATAATCGTGCTGACGGACTACTACACTAGATATGCAGAAACAAGAGCAGTCTCGGAAGCAACAGTGAAAGAAGTTTCAAAATTTCTAGTAGAGGATATTTTTCTTCGGCACGGAGCCCCACAATATCTTATTAGTGACAGAGGCTCTCAATTTACCAGTAATTTAATGAAAGAGGTGATGAAAACGTGCAAGATTAAACATTGCTTCACAACGAGCTATCATCCCCAGACTAATGGATTGACAGAGCGGTTAAATAGAACATTGATCAATATGCTCAGTATGTATGTGAACACTGATCAGAAAAATTGGGACGAAATACTCCCATTCATCACTCACGCTTACAATACTACAATTCAGGAAACCACAGGATATTCTCCCTTTTTCCTGATGTTTGGAAGAGAACCCACGTCTCTTTTGGACGACAGGAATATCTCGGTGGACATTGACAAAGATGATTATGATGAATACATAAAACATCACTTAGACAAAATAAACAGAACAAGAAAATTAGTTATTAACAACACAATAAAGACTCAAGAAAGAATGAAAAAGAACTATGACAAGAAACACATGGAAAGAAGCTACGAACCAGGAGAATTAGTAGCAGTTTGGACACCAATTAGGAAAATAGGAAAGTGTGAGAAACTACTGAGAAAATATTTTGGCCCATATAGAATATTGAAGAAGCTATCTAACGTAAATTACTTAATTGAGCCAAAAGATAATCCTGGCCAAGACCCATTGATTGTCCATGTCTCAAGACTCAAACCCTATTTTGAGAGAATTGATGAGGTAACTCACGAGGACGTGACGACCTCTGGAGAGGGGGAAGTGTTACATCATGATTAATGGCGTATTTATTATATTATTTTTAATATATTTGAAATTTAAATTATATATTTATTTATTTTTATATTCTATGATATTTATTTAAAACAGATTATTTTTAGATTATAATCATTTGTATTTAGGTACACTGTGACTTCACTGCTCTCTTTGATGTGAGAAAATAAATAAATTATTCTGGTGGCTACTTAAAGAAGACTTATCTCATTATTCCCTTTTATAAATTTGTAGGATGGTTGAAACACGCTCTGGTAAGATGCAAGACCCAGCACAGGAGAGAATCCAGGCTGAAGAGTCTGCCAAGCCGCAACCTGGTGCAACAATATATATAATTTAGATGGAATATAATTTTAAAACTGATTTTTTAAATGTTTTTAATTATATAAAAAATCATAGTTCTTGAAATAACAGACATTTCGGGGAGGGGGGGCGAAGTTTATTTTTTAATCAAAAATCATACCATTCACCTTTTTGACGTAAAAAAATTAACGATGATGCTGTTTCAAACACCGCTTTTCGGCCTACTCTGCCGCCAAACCTATATGGTACAAATGTGCTACAACAAGAGACACGAGGGACATGCATGCCCAAGACGTACGTTGAAAATGCCAATACTGCTCTAAAGAGGCAAGAGCCTCATTTGAAGTCCTAAACCATCCTGCCACCTCCCGCGTATGTCCCCTGGTTAAGGCATAAATAATAAAGATTATCAATCATAAGTTATACAGGCTCTAATTTCTACAGACCAACCTCAGAATTCAATCAAGCTCTGAAACTTTTCCAAATAGCATACGAAATACAAGCAGATGTAATCCTACTCCAAGAATCCTTTGATGGTTCAACAGCATATTTTCGATTTTTGCCCCACCTGGAAACTATGTACCCTCGGGATTAGTTCAGCTTTCATCCTTTACAGATTGAATTTTCTGACCCAAACATCACCATGGTTTGGTTTGCAAACAATCCTTCTTAGTTTGATAAGTTTATTGGACATGAAATCGCAGATAATGACTTTCTACCGACCTTAGACTAATTACCATATGTGCTTTACTAAGTGTTTTATGCATGGACGCCAACGACCACTCCACTACCTGGGGTCTCGTTACAGTCCGGAATGCTCGGAACGCTAGTCTAGTTGCACCTTCTATGCTCCCCAACTTACAATTCCTGGGAGCCCCTGTTCATTACACATGGAGCAGTGGACACCAGTCTTCCTCCATCGATGGAACCTTTGGCTTTCAGATCCCTAGCCATCCGAGTAGCTATAACATGCCTCACGGAAATGGCATTTCCAAAGTACCTATCTATCCTGACTCTAATCCAAGATATACTCTCCTCATAAAAGATATTTCCACGTGGAAAATTAGGGAAGACAAAAACTTCAAGAGGAAACAAAATTTATTTCAGGCAAACACAAACTATGAAAGGTAAACAAAAGATAAGCCACGAGGGGAATTTACAGAGTAGCAAAATATAAATATGAAAATGACCACTCTGTAATAAAAAATAATAAAATTAATTAATACTTGGTTACATAGCTTCTTCCCTATGAGTGCTGTGACCCACAGCTAGAAATTATTGTAGTTACTGACTTGGATCTGACGTGCTTCTGCCAAGGATTCCATCGAAGTCTTGGAACTTTGTCCCTAGTACCTTTGCGTCCTTTTTCTGGCGGCGTGAAGAGCGGCTTTGTCGTCGTACCGTCTATAGGGACATCGTCATCCTCGAGGGAAGTCTTGGCTTTAGCACGGCGGTGGAATCCAGGAGTCAGTCTCTGAAAATGTAGATTACAGCACCCATGGCTTCAAGGTCTTCTCGGCGATCTTCAGTTTGTCTTCCCTAACTTACCCAGCATCTCCACCAAAATGCCACGTGGAAAATTAGGGAAGACAAACTTCAGGAGGAAACAAAATTTATTTCAGGCAAACACAAACTATGAAAGGTAAACAAAAGATAAGCCACGAGGGGAATTTACAGAGTAGCAAAATATAAATATGAAAATGACCACTCTGTTAATAAAAAAATAATCAAATGAATAAATACTTGGTTACAATATATCCTGGGCTAAATCTACGTGCATGGGGGAGAGCGCCTTTACTGTATTTCTTGGCTCCTTTTTGCAACACACAGTCTCACGCCTCCATGCCGCCTCAACCCATCGAGATATCGATGATCCTTCAAAAGGCCTGCAACTGTTTATTCATTAAATAGAAAAACGCTGCAATGTAGACGTTTATTTAAGACGCTTCTATCCCAGAGCAAGATAATGCCTATTAGAAACTTCTTCAAAGGACCTACAGAGCATGTCAAAACAGGTTGAAAACCGAGACAAGACGGAAGAAACAACTATTATGGATAGCTTCCTGTCAATAAGTCTATTCGGCTTCTTGGTAAATCTGCATACAAATATATTGCCACGTGGAAAATTAGGGAAGACAAACTTCAGGATGAGACAGAAATTTATTTAAGGTAAGAACAAACTATGAAGGATAAACAAAAGATAAGACACGAGGAAAATTTACAGAGAAGCAAAATATAAACATAAAAATGACCACTCTGTTAATAAAAATAATAAAATTAATAAATACTTTGTTACATAGCGTCTTCCCTATGGGAGCTGTGACCCACAGCTAGCAATTATTGTAGATACTGACATGGATCTGACGTGCTTCTGCCAAGGATTCCATCGAAGTCCTGGAACTTTGTCCCTAGTACCTCTGCGTCCTTTTTCTTGCGGCGTGAAGAGCGGCTTTGCCTCGTATCGTCTATAGGGATATCGTCATCTTGGAGGGTAGTCTTGGCTTTGACAAGGTGGTTAAATCCAGGAGCCAGTCTCTAAAAATGTAGATCACAGAACCTATGGCTTCAAATTATTCTCGGCGATCTTCAGTTTGTCTTCCCTAACTTACCCAGCATCTCCACCAAATTGCCACGTGGAAAATTAGGCAAGATAAACTTCAGGATGAGACAGCAATATATTTAAGGTAAGAACAAACTATGAAGGATAAACAAAAGATAAAGCACGAGGGAAATTTACAGAGTAGCAAAATATAAACATAAAAATGACCACTCTGTGTTAATAAAAATAATAAAATTAACAAATACTTTGTTACAATATTTTCAAAGGACGAATCAATCAAAAAGGACTGCATTGCTCAAGAAATTTTATGAAGTTCCCTACACGATAGAGGAAACAGGTAAATAAATATTGCAGCACTTTTATCTGCTGACACACCGACTTCAGGCTCGAACCATATATAATGAAAATAATCTATGGACTTCTTGAGATAGATTTTACTGAAGATAAAGTGCTCCATGCCATCAAATGTTGCAGATTCAAGAAATCTACAGGCTCTGACCGAATTGGTACCTTCAATTACGGGGTCCTCCTTTACATAAATTGTTTTCAGAACATTTCAAAAAGTGTTTAAGAGTAGGCCATTTTACCTCACCCTGGAATATTAGACTTTTAGAACCATAATAAAACCCAAATAGCGCATTAGAACCCCCCTCCCCCATGGATAGATTCCGCCTCATTACCCTCAATAACACTCTAGCCAAGGTATTTTAGCGATGCATTTTGGATCAAATACTGTTTTAATGTCCATCTATCGAGAGCAAAACAACAACTCTCTCACCCGTGCTGGCAAGGTCACGCTCCGCTGCGTCACGTGGGAAAACATACATAGATATTTTCTTACATGTTCTCAGCACATCCCCCTTTTTAAGACTTGAAATATATATATATGTGGCAATATCGTTGCGGAATTTCTTGTTGTTGGATGCGAATGGTGATATTTGATTGAAGCGCAGCCGTTTGAGTGGAAGTTGCAGCATACAGTTAGGAATAATCAGGACACGTGATTGTTTTGAAAATAAAAGGCAACTGGATTGGAGGGAAGAAGGTTTGAGAAGGAGCGGGTTTGATTGTTCCTTATCTGATCACATGGCGGTGATTGACATAGCTATGAGCTGACCTGAGAGAGAGATCTCTAGAACAGATGTTACCTTGGTGGGAGCAAGTCGAAGGCTGATCCGAACTCGGTGGGAGCCAAGTCGCTACTGCAGGTGTTGTTCCTATGAGAGCGAAAACCTAACTGACCATCCTTGCCTTTCGATTTAACACCAAGACTCCGTTTCTCTATGATTGGTCGAGAGATGTCACATGATCTTTTCCTATTGGTTGACCTACTTAAGGAGCTATCTTCTGATTGGCCCGCGGCTCTCCTTGATGAAAGATGTGCCCTGCCTGGTATATCCGATTTCGTCAGGAAGTGTTGGGTGGCTTGACGCTTATAGCTTCGACGGATATTAGATACGTCCTGTCTTTGCCGGAAATATTGGGTGTTAGCTTCAACATTTATAACTTCTGGTCACTAGAGACGTCCGGTCTCTGCCCCTGCAATATTGACACAGGGGTGCCCAGAATAGTCGTGCCGGCCTTAGGTCTACTTCCTATATCTTAATGCTACTTGCTTCCCTCCAGTTACCTTGTTCTTTATTAAGTCTTTGAAAATCATACATGGTACATACATAGTGGGTCGGGGTTGCATTTAATTATATACAAATTATGACAGATGCGCCCCCTACATGTGAAGAATTCAAGAAGGGGTTAGCCTGAGAGAATTCTGTAAAGTGAAAAATAATTTTGTGGGAAAATTAGTTGTGGGTATTGAGTCTATATACAAGCATTGCTGGTGACATAAAAGTAAGATAGAATGGTGTTGATGATATAGGTTGAGTATAATTAATAGAAATCAAAAAATTTTTTAATTGTAAGAAATCAATGAATGTTATGGTACATAGTGGGCAAAAAAGAAAATGCGCCTAAACGAATTCTACTCGAGATAAGAAATGATATCGAGGGAGTTCTATTAAGGCTTTTGAAATCAAATAAAAATAATATAAAATAGTTGAATGAAATCAAAATTGAATGTGTTTGGTTGAAAAAGAAAAATATTTTGTTGCATGGTGACAAAGACAACTGCTTAGTTACTTTTTTGCTCGACTTTTGAGAAAAGAAATCGAGGAAATTTCATAAGGCGCTTTGAAATCAAAACAAAATAAAATAAGAGTAGTTGAATGAAAACAAAATTGAATGTGTTTGGTTGAATGGTGAGAAAAAAAAAAAGAAAAATGCCTAACCATATTCTAGCTCGAAATTGGGAATGAAATCGAAGGAATTCTATTAGGTCTTTTGAGAAATCAAAAATAAAAATAAAATAAAAGTTTTTTGAGCGAAATCAAAGTTGAGTGCTTGGTTGAATGGTGAAAAAAAAAAAAGGAAAAATGCCTAACCATATTCTATTCGAGATTGGGAATGAAATCGAAGGAATTCTATTAGGTCTTTTGAGAAATCAAAAATAAAAATAAAATAAAAGTTTTTTGAGCGAAATCAAAGTTGAGTGCTTGGTTGAATGGTGAAAAAAAAAGGAAAAATGCCTAACCATATTCTATTCGAGATTGGGAATGAAATCGAAGGAATTCTATTAGGTCTTTTGAGAAATCAAAAATAAAAATAAAATAAAAGTTTTTTTGAGCGAAATCAAAGTTGAGTGTTTGAAAAAAGAAAAATGAAAAATAAAAAGGTTTCAACAACAAAGGGTGATTTAATGTTTTTAGTTTAATCGAAAACCAGTGGGTTTTCGTTGATAATTGAGTTGTGGCAATATAAGCTAAGTGGTAAATAGAATGATAATTGATAAATAAAAATGATAATATAAACTAATTGGAAAAAAAAATGATAATTAATGATTAAAAGTGGCAATAAGTTGAATAAATTGATAAATTGATTAAATATTTACATTTTTAATTGCGAGAAAATAATGAAAATGATTGATATGAAAATAAGGTGTATTGGTTGGAACCCTTTGGTATCTACATGCCCTGATCTAAATGTATTGATTGTTCCATTTTGCCCTATAAATGTTTTACTTGCTCAATTATGCCCTATAAATTTTTTGTCTCATCTGTAGCGACACTTAGGTGAAAAACGTGATTCTAGCCCTCAAGTGCGTTTATGCTGTGTGTACAGGAGACATGGAAATCTATATAACCTTTAGGTGTAATTTTTTGTCTTTGTGTGTGTGTTGTGAAAAAATGTTAGAAGTCTATTGTGTAAGAAATGTGTGAGCTAGTTCTATGTGTTGTCTCGTGGATGTGGAGTTGGTTGGTAAAAATCGATATGTAGACTCGAACTGGAATCAAAATCGGTGGCATAGCGAGGTTCCCAGTTGACCTCAATAGGGGATCTTCTCATTGTAATTAGAGATACGGAAGTGGGGTGTGTCGGGCAAACGAGAGGGAATGAAATTGGAGATCGGACGAGGGCGCTCCGCTTTGTTTACAGAGGCCGAATTTATCGCTGCGAACTACACTTCCGTCGTGGTGTCTCAAATTCTCGTTTCCTGCCGTCTATTTATTTTTGGTGCGGCTCGGGGCTTGTTTTTGGAGTACGGCTTCTCCGACATCGGTTGGTTATCTTTCAGTTACTGCTATCTTTTCGGAGTTTATTTAGATTTTCTGCAAAGATGTTTCCTAATGTTTGTCCAAAATTAAAAACTGCCTCTTGTAGTTCGAAGATTTTCTGAGCGGGCATGGTATATATAAACAAGTAATTGATGAATAAAATTGGAATACAGTTGTATGGCAGAAGTAACAAACAAAGGATGAAAATCAGATGAAAAATAGGGTATTGCCCCATGTTCTCTCGTATTTTTGTAAATGGGGATTTTGAAATATTTGTTTGATCCTTATTAATTGTAGAAATTGAATGATTGGTAGGTTCGCAGTTCTCTTGTTTGATATCTTTAGGGAGTGATGTGGTATGATTGAACTGTTTGTCCGGTTTATAGTTCTCCTGTTTGATCGTCAATGGTTTTATTAGAGATATGTCGGCGGTAATTGGTTTAGGTTGAGATGTGTGATCTTTTCTCTGACGTGGATGTGGTAATTTTGGCATTATTTGTGTTGTGTGTACGCTGTGCTTTATGTACGAATTTTGTTTTGTTTGGGTACCTGTGTCGGTATTTTTACGTGCAGGTTGTTTGTATTCATCGATTCTTCTAGCGAATCGGCAGGTGGGGCAGGTTTTTACCTGTTTTGCGATGTCTTGTGTCATGTTCTGCCAATAATATTGTGCTGAGATGAGCCTCGTCATCTTGGAGATGTTTGGATGGTGGTGTTGAGTGTGTACGGACTTAAGGAGTCTGGTTGTAAGTGAACTTGGGACTATAGTTTTAAGTACTCCTTTTCGGGAGACGGTGCGCAGTTTATTGTGATCTATAGTCACGCGAGATTTTCCCGGTGGAGAAGACTGTTGGCTCTGTATGAGTGGCGCATCTAGAAAGCCACAAAATGGGATACGAGTTCCAATGCCCGTTTCATATTGTTGTACTCCATTTATGCTACGGACCTCATATTCGTATCTTGACAATCTTAACCTCCATCGAAACAATCTGCCTGACGGAGCTTTGATCTCTTTCAACCACTGCAATGCGGGATGGTCAGAAAATATTGTAAACTTTCTGTCCATTAGACAGGTGCGGAAATTATCCACACTTTCCACAATGGCTAGGCATTGTAGTTCCAAGTCTGAATAATTTCGCTCGTGACTACGCAGAGATCGGCTGAAATGTTGAACGGTGTATGTCTTCCCATCAGGGTAGACTTGTTTAAGAACGCCTGTAATGCTGAATGTTGAGGTGTTACAGTACACCTGGCATGGCAGACCTTCCTGGTAAAGGTGTAATGTGGGGTGTGTGGTAAGGTTTTCTTTCAGGTTAGTGAACGCTTTCTGGCATTCGTCATCCCAGACCCACATGATATCCTTTTTTAGAAGGTTGATAAGTGGCGTCCGCAAGCGGGCGTGGTCCGGAATGAACTCTTTATAGGCGTTCACAGCTTTTAGGAAAGATCGCAAGGCTTTTCGATTGTGTGGTTGTTTGGTGGCGTGAATTTTTTCTATGTTTTGTGTAGACGGGATGATTGTATTATTCTTAACGGTTGTGCATGCGCTTGTTTGTCGTTGTTGTTGTCTTTTGGCGTGCGTGTTGCGTGTGTTGTGCGGATTGTGTGTGTTACCGTTGTGTGACGACGTATGGGTGCGCGTGTTGTGAGGTACATTTGCGTGTTTATGGCGTTGCGAAGTATGGTCATGTGTGGATTTTGTGTGGTAAGTGGGTGAGCTGTGTCGGTGTACGGAAACTTTTTTGGGCATTATTGGAATTGTAGGTTGGAGTCGTGGTGGTTTTACATGTTGTGGGCATATAGTACTGGTAATTGGGTTGAGTGAAAAGTTGTGTGGTGTGAGATTATAATGGTGGCATGTAAATATTTGGGGTTTGGGCAATGAATGCAGGCAAGGTTTTCCATGTGTGAAAGCTTTGGGTGCTGTGCGAGTCCTTTGGGACAGGTTTTGGCCTAGCCCGTGCTTGCATTCATTTGATACATGTTTAAAGTGGTAGATAGTATTAGACAATGGGACGCCAAGTTGGAAAATAGTGCCGCGATTATAATTTAGTTTTAATTTATATTGATAAAGGGTTTTTAAGGTAAGAACTCCAAATGGCAAGGATGCATTTACCACGTGGAAGTTCTCTCTACGGGTTATTTGGCCTATTGTCAGAGGGAAAGTTAAATGTCCTATTATTTTCGTAAAACTATTTAGGGTGGATAGATCAAGGGAAGGTTTTTTAATACTTAAATTGGGAAGTTGTGCTTTTAATCTATTGTATAAATGATACGGCAATATGTTCGAACCTGCGTCTGGTTCAATGAGAAAGGTACATGGTAGGTCCTGGGTCAGATACAAGTCCAAAGTTAATTTGATGGTGTCATTGGGTGGATTGCCTACCTTAGTCTCGAAAAGTCTCCATTGTGGCGTCTTCGGCTTGGTGTGGCTGGCTTGGAATATCTGTTGGACCGGATCGGGACCTTTTGCACTGTCCGCGCGATTGAAAGGGAAATCTAGTCATTTGTACTGCTTCCATTCGAGTGGATCGCGTTGTCGGTACACTGGGTCCGTGTCGCGTGGGTTGCTTCCGTGTGTACTGGTACGGCATGGCGGGTGGCGATTCCTCGGTGGGCGTCAGGTTGTTCGGACACGTACCGGCGGTGCGGGTGTCGGTTGCCCCGAGGGTGGCGCTCCGGAAGACCGCTTCCAGTTGCGTGGATCTTTCCCCTTGTAGCGCGGCGGTCAGTTCTAAAATTACCGTCGCCAGGGTGTGTCTTGTCGCTTCGTTCGTTGTCAGTTTCTTTCCGCTCGTTGCCAGTTTGTTCTTTCTTGGTTTGTCATTGCCTTTTGTTTTGCTGGTGCCTGGGCTAATTTCCATAATCTTTATCCTGATTAAGCTCTATAATCTTTATCCTGATTAAGTTCCATAATCTTTATCCTGTCGACTTAACCGTTCTGTGGCAATATCGTTGCGGAATTTCTTGTTGTTGGATGCGAATGGTGATATTTGATTGAAGCGCAGCCGTTTGAGTGGAAGTTGCAGCATACAGTTAGGAATAATCAGGACACGTGATTGTTTTGAAAATAAAAGGCAACTGGATTGGAGGGAAGAAGGTTTGAGAAGGAGCGGGTTTGATTGTTCCTTATCTGATCACATGGCGGTGATTGACATAGCTATGAGCTGAGCTGAGAGAGAGATCTCTAGAACAGATGTTACCTTGGTGGGAGCAAGTCGAAGGCTGATCCGAACTCGGTGGGAGCCAAGTCGCTACTGCAGGTGTTGTTCCTATGAGAGCGAAAACCTAACTGACCATCCTTGCCTTTCGATTTAACACCAAGACTCCGTTTCTCTATGATTGGTCGAGAGATGTCACATGATCTTTTCCTATTGGTTGACCTACTTAAGGAGCTATCTTCTGATTGGCCCGCGGCTCTCCTTGATGAAAGATGTGCCCTGCCTGGTATATCCGATTTCGTCAGGAAGTGTTGGGTGGCTTGACGCTTATAGCTTCGACGGATATTAGATACGTCCTGTCTTTGCCGGAAATATTGGGTGTTAGCTTCAACATTTATAACTTCTGGTCACTAGAGACGTCCGGTCTCTGCCCCTGCAATATTGACACAGGGGTGCCCAGAATAGTCGTGCCGGCCTTAGGTCTACTTCCTATATCTTAATGCTACTTGCTTCCCTCCAGTTACCTTGTTCTTTATTAAGTCTTTGAAAATCATACATGGTACATACATAGTGGGTCGGGGTTGCATTTAATTATATACAAATTATGACATATACATTACAAACTTTAAATGCATAATATAATTAATAATGAAGGCGATCCACAGGTTTAACAATTCGTCCACTCCGGGTTCTTATCTGGCCGTCTTCTGAGTCGTTAGAGGGATAATCCACAACTGGGGTCTTTTCATTTTCAACCAGTTCCTCCTCCGAAAAGGTCGGCGTCGATGGGTCGGCTGGATATTGCACTGCATATCCTTTTCGTAGATGGAACCTGTTTCGACGTAAAGTCCCAACTGGAGTATCAACCATATACGACCTTGGTGTCGATGCTTTCTTCTTTACAATCCCCCAGGTTCGCATATCTGTAATCCAAACCGTGTCACCTTCGGATAGCTCCTCCATGTCCGTAGCTCCGCAGCGTCGATCATATCTGGATTTCATATCCTTTCTCCTTCTCCCCTCCTTTCTTTTCAGGGTCTGAGAGTCCACCAACTTTGGATTAAGATTCTCTGGTGCAATTGGCAAGGTCGTTCGGAGTTTACGTCCCATGAGAAGCTCAGCAGGGCTGTAACCGTTCTCCAAGGGGGTCGATCGATACTCCAGGAGTCCAAGCGATGGGTCTTGATTTTTCTTGAGGATCAACTTAGCAATTTTCACACCTGCTTCTGCCATCCCATTGCTCTGCGGGAATCGAGGACTTGAAGTGACATGTTGGAATCCGTACTGCCTTGCGAAATTTGCAAATTCACGAGCAGCTTCAAATTGCGTCCCATTATCGCTTACAACAGTTTCTGGTATTCCATGTCGGGCAAATATGGATTTGCAACTACGCACCACCACACTGGCTGTGAGCCGATCCAGCTGAACCATTTCAGGATATCGAGAATAATAGTCAATGACGACTAGATACGACTTATTCTCGAACTTGAACAAATCCATTCCAATCTTCTGCCACGGTCGTGAAGGAAAGTTCGTTGGTATCAAAGGTTCATGTTTTGAGACGGCTTCCTGGATACAGACACTGCACTTTCTGACCGTTTCCGCGATCTCTTCCGAAATTCCAGGCCACCATACCGTCTCACGTGCGCGAAGTCTTGTTTTTGTAATACCGAAGTGCCCAGCGTGCAACTTATCTAGGATCTCCAGTTTCATACTTGCTGGAATAACAAGACGACAGCCACGCATCAGTAGTCCATTTTGAACGCCGAGTTCATCCTTGACATGCCAATAAGAGAGCAGAGTCTGTGACATCTTCTTCTTATCTGGCCAGCCATGCTCAAGGTAGTTGACTACTGCTTTCAGGGTCGTATCTTCTTGTTGAGCTTCAAAAATCTTCGTCAACATCTCGTCTTTGTCGGTTATACTCGAGAGAACTGCATTTATATGCGCTGAGGTTTGCCGTTCGTTTTCACCTCCCTCGGTTGTAAGAAGTGGTTGTCTGGATAATGCATCGGCGTCGAGCAGCTCCTTTCCAGGGATATGCACTATTTCGAATCCAAACCTCATCATACGCATTCGGAAACGTTGCAGTCTTGGGGTCAGCGAACTCAATTCTTTCGTCGAAAATAGAGGAATGAGAGGCTTATGGTCGGTCTCAATTCGGAAACGCTTTCCAAGCAGGAAATCTTGAAAACGTTCGCAAGCCCATGTAATTGCGAGAGCCTCTTTCTCGATCTGAGCATATCGTTTTTCGGTAGGTGTCATAGTTCTAGAAGAATAAGCAACAGGTCGCCAGATTCCATTCTTACCTTCTTGCTTCAGTACCGCTCCCAAGCCGTATGAAGATGCGTCGGATGACACCATAGTTGGTTTCCTGACGTCGTATGCTGCCAAGATGGGTTGAGTCGTGAGCAATTCTTTCAACTTTCGGAATGCTCGCTCCTGGCTGTAATCCCAAACGAAGTCTTGACCTTTCACCAACAACTGGTTCAGTGGAGCCACAATTTCAGATAAATTTTCCACAAAGCGTCCCAGATGGTTCACCATGCCAAGAAATCTTCGTACGCCATGAACATCTGTCGGAGCAGGCATCTTCGCCACTGCTTCGATTTTCGCTGGATCTGGTCGAATACCGTCTTCGTCCAGTGTGTGCCCAAGAAAATTAATTCTTGGCACGCCGAAAACACACTTGGCCTTGTTTAGTGTAACTTTCGCCTCTTTCAGTTTTCGGAGCACTAAACGAAGAATTCGATCGTGAGTCTTGGAGTCGGAGGCAAATATCAGGATATCGTCCAGGTAACACATTACACCGTCCATGCCTTGCAAGATTATTGACATAACTCTCTGAAAATACTCTGGGGCGAGTGAGATTCCAAATGGCATTCTGCAGTATTTATATCTCCCAAAAGGAGTGATGAAGGTCGTTAAATGCTGGCAGTCCGGGCTCAACGGAATCTGGTGAAAGCCACTGTTCGCGTCCAGTTTCGAAAAGAATCTTGCTTCCCCCAGTTGCCCCAGCATGTGCTCCACCACTGGCATGGGATGTACTTCGCGCTGTACATGTTCGTTCAGCCTTGAGAGATCCACACAGAGTCGTATGTCGCCATTCGGTTTACCAGCAATCACAGTCGGTGCACACCATTCAGTCGCAACGTTAACTTGTGCTATGATTCCCGCCTTCTCGAGCTCTTCCAATCTTGTTCTGAGCTTTTCCATCAAAGGTATTGGTACCCGTCGAGGAGTATGCACAGCATATGGTTTTGCTCCAGGTTTCAATTTGATTTCGTAAGGGTTTCCGATCTGTCCCAGTCCTTCAAATACTTCAGGGAATTCCTTGATCGGGTTAATTCTCGTCGCAACCACTTCAATCCGCCTCGCCAGGTTCAAGAGCTCACATGCCCGGCGACTCAGAAGAGGTTCACTCAAACGACGAATAACATAAATCTTCTCCTTGATTTCATAACTGTCATTTCGCAGCGTTGATATAAACATACCCACAGTCTGAAGTTCGGAAAATCCAGCAGCTCTTATGTTGATATCACTTTCCACTAGTCGTTGCTGTCCCATTATCTTCTTGAAGAGACACAGAGGAACACATGTAACATCCGCCTGGGAGTCGAGCTTGAACTTCACCTGTTTCCCGTTCACTTGGATTTCTGCTGTCCATCGCCTCCTGCACTCGCCTTCATCATCATCGAGATTAGATGAATCCTCCACAGCTGAGACCTCCAGGAGAAAATCAATTTCTTCATCAAGTTCAGAAACAGCTTTGACTTCCGCAGTCTTCGCCTGCTTATCTGGGCAGCAATTTGCAAAATGGCCAGTTTTTGAACATAGGTTACATCTTTGTCCTTCAGCACGGCAAGCCTGTCCTTCCCTGTGGGTGAAACCTCCGCATTTTGGACATCGTGATCTTGTTTTGGCTGACTTCTCCTTCTTCCCCGAAGGCTGCTGTTGTTGTTTCGGTGATTGTTTCTTCGAGTTGAACCTCACCTGATTGACCTTTTGGCTTGTTGAGGGACGCTGCAGGTCGACCTGCTGCTGTCGAACGGCTTCCTGCTGTCGAACCATTTTCACCGCCTTTTCCAAAGTCAGTTCGCTGTCCAACTGCATTCTTTCAGACAAAGCTTTGTCCCTCACTCCAACCACAATTCGGTCACGGATCAACTGCTCATGAAGACCCTCAAATTCGCAACTATCAGCCAATTTGTACAATGAAGTGATGAATTCGTCCACTGGCTCCCGATCCTCTTGGATTCTTGAATTAAATTTCGCACGTTCGTAGATAATATTCTTTCTGACACAGAAGTGGCTGTCGAACGCCTTGAGGACGGAATCAATTTTCGTTGCCTCTTCCTCCTTTTCGAACTTGAAGGTCCTGAATATATCATCCGCGCGGTCGCCCATCAAGTACATGAACAAATCGATCTTGTCCGCCTCCTCTTTCTTCTTCATTCCACTGACCACGAGGTATCGTTCGAATCTTTTCCTCCATTTGGGCCATTCGTTGGGAGTCGAGAAGTCGAAAGTTTCTGGAGGTTGAATCTGAGCCATGTTGAATTATCTTCCAAGGTACACAAAAATCGATATTTTGCGATATACGGGTTCGTATTTTATCCAGTTATCGCTGCCACCATGTTTTAATGTCCATCTATCGAGAGCAAAACAACAACTCTCTCACCCGTGCTGGCAAGGTCACGCTCCGCTGCGTCACGTGGGAAAACATACATAGATATTTTCTTACATGTTCTCAGCACAAATACAATGTCTACCGGACGAGTATAATTGGTTATCTCCATTCTCTAATTAAGATTTGTTTACTATTCCTCATCCGAAAATGATCTCGCAACTATTAATAAATTTATCGAAAAAGACATGGAAGAGTGGCAGAAAACACTTGTTATCAACCTAGATACTAGAAGAGCCTTCGACAACTAATTCAACTTTATCACCAACTATTTAAAGAATAGAAAATCATCTAGAGCGTATGGGGACGCACTGCTTTTATTCTCTTACTTTGAGGGGTTTCACAAAAAGGAGTTTGAAACTTTTTATTTACCATATAATTGTAATAAAATCGTTAACCTCACAAAAACCTAGGAATAAAGAATTAGTTTGCATGACATAATGCGCACGGGATTACCTCTTGACACAAGAGCATCGAGTTGTGGTACCTCCTGAGGCGGCATGCATTAGATCTCGCTGTTGTTCAGAAGACTGATGTAACGACCCTGGTGCCAAAGGATCCGGCCTCGCCTACCTCTTCTCAACTGGCGTCCAAGGCACCGAGCAACGGTTCCTGTTCCTTGAAAAGATCGTCACCTTTGACGTTTACATCCGGGATCTACGGATAACCTTCCTCAACTGCCACCTAACTCGTGCTCTTCACGTGCGACTCTAGAAGCTGCAGGACATCGCGGTTGCGACCGTCAACGATGGTGCGTGACTACTCAGGGACCTAAAAATCCCCGAGGAGTCTTTCAGTGACACAAAGTTCGGTTATATATCGAAACCCTTGGGAAGCTCTGGATCGGGCTGAACTTGTAAGAGCCCGCGCATTTACCAACGAGGATCTCCAGAAACGGAGGCCGAGTGTAAATGCGATCAGACTGGATTGGCTGCTGCTACTATCAAGCCTCTACACCCGCCTCACCCGATATTGGAGTCTATATAAAATAATTTGAACCAGCCTTCTGTCATCTTTTAAATCAGCGAGGCACCACCATGCATCGCCAGCGTGTTCCGATCGAGGTAATTCGTTGGGACAGTGGATATGCTCCTCGGCCAGTGTTGTGAAGGCAAAGAGCCTTCTTGAGGATGGACTTATTATCGGAGACTTCATTCTAAGATCTTTCAAGTACAGGAAGAAGAAAAAAAATATAATACTTATCAGGAACCTGCTCATCGCGAAGTGGAAGGAAGACATACTTGCAACTAGGCGTGCATACTAAAGGGTTGTCGCTTTGGCCTTCGATGTTATGATCTGAGAGGGCTACTCCTGGACCACAGGCAACAGGAAGGCCTACATATTCATGGATGAAGGTATGAAACTTCGAAAACTTTCTAGGAAAGTGGATATTAAGACCGAAGATGAAACTACACCTGCCTACACACTTGCGGCATGAAAAGCAGCACATGTCACCGCCAAGGACATCGACGAGCCGCTGCCCCAGGAGAGAAACGAATGCACGTCTAACTCAACAATTCGCCTCTTAGCATGATCCAGCGCAGCTCCCATCATCTAAGCCCTATCCAAAGCCTGCCGCAAATTCACCAGTGGTTGTACGATCTCTTTAACCTCAGGTGATCCTTGCCCGAGAAATTCCCGCTCCCACACAGTTTCCTCCAGTCCAAAAAACAATGCCTTTAACTCCGCCGAGACAACACATGCTGCAGCTCCATCAATCCATCAAAAAGTCAGTTCGAAATTAAGACGCCCATCCTGATTCTCCCGTTTCCAGTCTCCGAAGTCAAGAAAGAGCAACTCCCTCAAGAAATTCAAGAGGAGGAATCCTTCCAAGATTTTTCTGAGTGAAAGACCAAAGCACTCCAACAGTTGAACCTAGTGCTTGTACGAGTACCTCTTCGTGGGAACCGATAATCTAGGGTTAAGAAGGGATTGAAATATAGTGGAGGTAACCATTTTCCGTCACCTTGGCGGCCTCAGGGCTGAACAGAAAGCGAGCATGAAAACGCTCGTTGGCCAAATCAAATACTTAATAGAGGACCAGTCCTATACCACCTAAAAGCGGCTCACTAACTTCCGATTAGTAATATATATGGACACGTTAAAATACATAACTTTGCTGTTATCGATAAAATACAAAAAAAAATAAACAGAGTTAATTTATTTATATATAAATACAAAAAATATTCAGCAATTCTTTCAACTCAATCTAAAAAAATATTCAAAACAAGCAATTTTAAGATAACACCATATGTAAAACAGTCGGCCAAGAAAACAACAACGATATTACATCTTTCTCACATATTCACGCACAATCTTGATTAATAATTAAAACTAATCTTTAGCATTGTTTATTATACTTCATAATATATAATATTCGTTAGGCAAACTTTCACTCGGATAAAACCCGGGCGAAGCCGGGTACACATCCGCTAGTATATATATAAATATATTGAAGTAATAATTCCTTCACTAAACTTTAAGAACGAAATACTTGATGAGGAAAGAGTTTCTTTATTACACAAAATTAGATCACAAGCTTTCGGGCACAGTCACCCTTCTACTGGTGTAAAACGAGACCATATAAATATATATATATTGTTGCACCAAGTTGCAGCTTTGCAGGGTCGTCGACCTTGGTTTCTTCCTTCTTGGTGTTATAAACGTTTCCCGAGCGGGTTTCCATATTCAAAGCAAATAAATAAAAGTAAAAGTAAATAATTAGAAGTAAATAAAAATAAATTACCTTTCAATGTTATTGTGTTTATTTATTCGTGGTATTCCTCGTAGGTCGTGATCCGCCGTCTTCCGCTAGGTCCTCTCTCGCTCCAATAACCAATCAAGATATATGTACAATAAATATTATAAAAGGAATGAAACTATAAAAAGGAATGATTATAATATAAATATTATGTTTTGAATAAATATTAAATATCATAGAATATTTTGAATAAATGTAAGACGCATTAAAATTGATGTAACATTTCCCCCTCTCCAGAGGTTGTCACGTCCTCGTGAATGACCTCAACCATTCTCTCATAATAAGGCTTGATTCTTGAAACATGTACTATCAGAGGGTCTTGGCCCGGATTATCTTTCGGTTCTATTAGATAATTGACGCTAGACATCTCTCTCTCTCTTCTTTAATATTCTATATATATTCTATTAATATGGACCAAAATATTTTCTCAGAAGTCCTCACACTTTCCTTTTTTCCTAATTGATGTCCAAACTGCTACTAATTCTCCTGGTTCGTAGCTTCTTTCCATGTGTTTCTTGTTTCAGTTCTTTTTCATTCTTTCTTAAGTCTTTATTGTGTTGTTAACAACTAATTTTCTTGTTCTGTCTATTTTGTCTGAGTGATGATTTTCATCATAATCATCCTTGTCAATGTCCATCGAGATATTCCTGTCGTCCAAAATAGACGTGTTTCTCTTCCATACATCAGGAAAAAGGGAGAATATCCTGTGATTTCCTGAATTGTAGTATTGTAAGCGTAAGTGATAAATGGGAGTATTTCGTCCCAATTCTTCTGATAAGTGTTCACATACATACTGAGCATATTGATCAATGTTCTATTTAACCGCTCTGTCAATCCATTAGTCTGGGGATGATAGATCGTTGTGAAGCAATGTTCAATCTTGCACATTTTCATCCTCTCTTTCATCAAATTACAGATAAATTGAGAGCCCCTGTCACTAATAAGATATTGTGAGGTTCCGTGCCGGAGAAAAATATCCTCTACTAGAAATTTAGAAACTTCTTTCACGGTTGCTTCCGAGACTGCTCTTGTTTCTGCATATCTAGTGTAGTAGTCCGTCAGCATGATTATCCCTTTTTTCTGTTTTTCGTAGATGGCAATGGACCAACAAAGTCAATTCCAATTCTTTCGAAAGGAAAGTTGACTGGGGGAATGGGCTGTAGTAGTCCAGATGGTAATTGGTTTGAGCCTTTCCTACTTTGGCAAAGGTGACACGTCTTTACAAATTCGGAAACATCTTTCAGCATGGAAGGCCAATAGTATTTATTCTTCAATCGGTAAGTGGTTCTGGCGACGCCCAGATGGCCATTAAGCATATGGTTGTGGTATTCACTCATGATTTCCTTCCTTCTCTTCTTTGGCACTACCAGCAACCATGCCCTACCTTCAGGATTTGGATTTTTCATGTAGAGACACCCATTTTCTTCTTTAAAGTTCTGTTTAATTGAACGCTTGTTTCCACTAAGGTTCTCCTTAATATTCTCAATAAAATCATCCTTTTCGTCTATTATTTGATTCAGAAATAGTCTTTCATAATCTTCGTCCCATTCGTTTTCCGGTAAGGGTCCTCTAGATAGACCATCAGCGTCCAAATGTTTTTACTCGATTTGTGTATAATTTGGAAATTATATTCCTGAATCTTCAGTGCCCATCGTGCTAATCGGCCGGTCGGATCTTTCAGATTCTTAAGCCAGCATAGGACATGATGATCAGTTACGATTTTGAAGTGCCTTCCATATAGGTAGGGTCGTAACTTGGCAATTGACCACACAGCAGCTAGACATTCTTTTCGGTAGTCGAATAATTCTGTTCAGGTTTGCTCAGTGTTCGACTTAAATATGAGATCACATTTTCTTTTTCGCCGAACTTTTGGACTAATGTTGCACCCAAGCCGATGTTAGATGCGTCAGTATGAATGTAAGTAGTTGCATTCGGGTCAAAGTGCCTTAATATTGGGGGATTTATCAATGCTACTCTAAGGGTTTAAAATGCTTTTTCTTGATTTTCTGTCCAGATAAAAGGTACATTCCTTTTTATAAGACTGGTTAATGGATCGGCAATTTTCGAAAATGGTTGAACTTCTCTTATCTTTTTGGGTAGAGGAAAATCTCTAATAGCCTTGATATTATGCTCCGCTGGTTTTATACCATGTTGATTAGTTATATGGCCAAGAATCTCCAGTTTTTGAAAGCAAATTGGCATTTTTTGTTGTTCAATTTTAAATTAGCCTTGCGAAAACATCTTAAAACAGCTTCTATCCTTTTGAGATGTGTTGAGAAATCCGAGCTATAAATGAATACGTCATCTAGATAACATAAGCAAATTTGCCATCTAAGATTATCAAGCATATTTCCATGTTCCTCTCAAAGGTAGCAGGGGCATTGCATAGTCCAAAGGGCATTACGTTGAACTCATATAGGCCATGTTCTGTAGTGAAGGCTGTCTTTTCTTTATCTTCCTTTTCAACCTCTACTTGCCAATATCCTGATTTAAGGTCAATTGCTGAAAAGTATTTGGATCCTTGAAGTGTGTCCAATACTTCATCAATTCTGGGAATTGGGTAAACATCCTTCACTGTTACATCATTCAATTTTCTGTAGTCAACGCAGAATCTGTACTTACCATCTCGCTTCTTGACCAATATTACGGGGAAGGACCAAGGACGGTCTGATTATGCCGTCTCTGAGCATTTCATCAATTTGCTCTTTTATGATTTTCTCGCTCTTTCGCGCTCACCCTATCAGGCTTGTGTTTGATCGGTTTCGCGCCTTCTGTATCAATCCGATGTTTCGCTAAGTTGGAGCTTCCTAATCCCGACGAAAACAAATCCGCCTACCATTCCTAAACTTGTTTCAATTGCTCTTTTTCCTTATATGACAAATTTTCGTTTATCTGAAATTGAGGTTCTTCATGCTCCTTTTGTTCACTTTCTTCCATAAGATTCACTTCGGCTGGCTGGCTTCCAAAGCACAATGTTTGGTTTTTTAATATTTTTAATGGTCGAGGGTAAGGGTTTGTTATCCAGATATATGTTTCCTTATTCGCAACATTTATTAAGCTTCTCGCTATTCAAAATCAATTTGTTTGAAACATTTCATGGTTCTCCTCGATGATGTATTCGCCATCCTCTGCTTCTACAAATGCCTTAATCAATTTAATAGAAAGTTATATGGTACAATGCCATCCTTTGCACTTTTTATTTTCTTCTGTTGATATTTGATTACGTCACGACTCCCTGTCAAGTCATATTTGATTATTTCACGCTGACAATCAATTTTTGCGTTCATTTTCTTAAGAAAATCTCGTCCAAGTATAAATATTCGCAAATGTGTTCTCATTATCACAAATTGATGTGTAATCGTTTTGTCATCAAATTTTATATTTAAAACAATATTTCCTACGATATATAATTCTTTGCCATCGGGTCCGGAGTACATTTTATCAGGATTTATTATTTCAAGATCTGTATTAAGAGCTGTATTAAGGTCGTTCACTGAAAGATCGGCGCCTGTATCAATCAAAGCTTCGCAGATACCGATTCTATCCACGTTAATGTTCATTTTATATTTGGGATCCAACTTTTTAATTCCATTTTATGATCGACTTGCTTTGATTGACGGACTCAGGCGCGATAATTAGTTTAAATCTTCTAATGCGGCATATCTATTTCTTGTAGGGATACTTGAGTACGTGTTATTACTTACGTCAGCGTTGAGCAGAGGTCTCGACTTTTCAGTTCCATTATCCATTCGGATTTCTTCTTCGACCTTGTCTTGGGTAGCTGTTGGATTCTCTTCTAGGATTCTTATAAACTTAACCCTACAATAACGGGCCACGTGCCCTGGCTTGTTACACTTAATGCAGATTGGTCTTCCATCTTCCGTCTTATTTTTTTTTACTTCTTGGCTTTTATTGTAGGTGTTTCTCTGAAGGTTTGGTTTCGGCACAAAGTTTTGATTATAAGGACGTCTAGGGGTAGAGGGCTGGGGAAAGTTGTTTCGATACTGCCTGGGAGTAGGAGGGGAGTCGTTTTTGTAATTATTGGAAACAGGGGCTTGGGGCCTGGAAATTGTCTAGTAGTTTCGTGTGGCAGTCGGCGGCACGTACCTCGATTGTTGTTGGGGTCTAGAATTGCGTGGACCGTTATATAGGTTTCTGGATTTCTCCACACGTTTCCGATACTTCTTTTCAAAATAATCCATTTTCTTGCACACGACAAGAAGTTCATCGGTCGTTTTAGGAGGGTTCAGGTAGAACGCGAATGAGTACTCTTTTTTCATTCCTCCGAAAACATGTTCAATTTTTGTTTCTTCTTCCATTGCGAGGTCAACCTTGTTGCACAACACTAGGATGTCTTCCGCGAACCTGATTGCTGGTTCATTCCAGTGTTGCATTCTGTTGAGCTTCATTCTAAGTTCTTCTTCATTCGCGTCCAGAGAAAAATCCTGAATGAGGCGGATTTTAATATTTTCCCAACTCGTGAAACTAGATTTGTACAAATTTAACCAGGTTTTAGTGCTTCCCGTCATGTTCATGGCGGCATAACGGGCGATTATGTAGTCTGCCCAATGGTAGAGGAAACCAATCTCTTCGAGGGATTCCATCCATACGCGAGGGTCTTCTGTCCCGTCGAATTTAGGAATTTCTATATTGGGGTTCAAAGCAACTGGTTCGAAACCAGCATCTCCACCAATTGTTGCACCAAGTTGCAGCTTTGCAGGGTCGTTGACCTTGGTTTCTTCCTTCTTGGTGTTATACACGTTTCCCGAGCGCGTTTCCATATTCAAAGCAACTAAATAAAAGTAAAAGTAAATAAAGAGAAGTAAATAAAATAAATTACCTTCCAACGTTATTGTGTTTATTTATTCGTGGTCTTCCTCGTAGGTCGTGATCCGCCGTCTTCGTCTAGGTCCTCTCTCGCTCCAATAACCAATCAAGATATATGTACAATAAATATTCCAAAAGGAATGAAACTATAAAAAGGAATGATGATAATCTAAATATTCCGTTTTAAGTAAATATTAAATATCATAGAATATTTTGAATGAATTTAAGACGCATTAAAATTGATGTAACAATGTTCAGGTAGGTTGGTGTACTAGCCGAATGACCCGGGCATCGCCCGGGTTTTACCTGATTGAATGCTTTTATTCAAATACTATTCGCTACAATAATAAATTGGCGCCGTGGATGTCATTCTTGTGAAACATCTCGCTCCAAACTTTGTGTCTGAGAAGCGATATTTTTATAAAGAGATGCTCTGGCTTTGTGTTTACTGCTCGATTGAATGTTTTTCTGTTAGAATTTTTTTCCTGCATACTAAAAATGAACTGGCTTCACCCGTGGTCTCTGCTTTTTGGAATATTTCCGGATATAATTTTGTATCTGATAATCAAATATGATACAGCAATATTGTCATCATTATTTTCTGAATGAAAAACAACTATTTTTTTTCCCAGAACCTGTCAATTTATTTTTCTTGACTAAAAATCCGAAAAATATCTCTTCCAGATTTTTCTCTATGTCCTGTTAAAACATGTTTTACATGTCCATTAGGTCAGTTGATATTACCTCCCATCTTCACCGCAAGAGGCGCTGCTTGCGAGCGAAAGGGCAAATTTGCAACGCAATTTGCAAATAATTTGTATACATACTTGTATACTTGTGTACATAGACCATAAATCTGTACATAGACAGGAAAAAGCACATATATTTTAATAATATAAATGAGTTTTAAAAATTGTAAAAAAAAAAGCATCGGCCGGGAATCGAACCCGGGGCGCCCGCGTGGCAGGCGAACATTCTACCACTGAACCAAAAGCAAACGGTGACAGAATTGTTGATGACTCTGATACTATCAATTCCTCATGTCACGGATGCGCGCGCATCATCATTATGATCATTATCATTATTTCATGATAATAATAATAATTATTATTATTATATTATTATTATTATTATTATAGTCATCAACATATATAGTCACGACCGTCTTTCCTCAATTCCTCATCGCTGTCACGGATGCGCGCGCATCATCATTATGATCATTATATTCAATAGAAGCTTCTCTCTTTATAATTATGTATATTTACAAAAAGTCAATTCGCTCGCGCCTCTAGCGGTGAAAATGAGGGGTAATACCAGCTGACCTAATGTACATGTAAAGTTTGGAGCGGGACGTTTCACAAGAGTGACATCCACGGCTCCAATTTATAATTGTAACAAATAGTATTTGAATAAAAACATTCAATCGGGTAAAACACGGGCGTTGCCCGGGTCATTCGGCTAGTCAACATATATAGTCACGACCGTCTTTCCTCAATTCCTCAATTCTTCATTCCTCATGTCACGGATGCGCGCGCATCATCATTATGATCATTATCATTAACTAATGATAATAATAATAATTATTATTATTATATTATTATTATTATTTTATTATTAATATATTGTCACGACCGTCTTTTCTCAATTCCTCATCGATGTCACGGATGCGCGCGCATCATCATTATGATCATTATCTTCTATAGAAGCTTCTATCTTTATAATTATGTATATTTACAAAAAGTCAATTCGCTCGCGCCTCTAGCGGTGAAAATGAGGGGTAATACCAGCTGACCTAATGTACATGTAAAGTTTGGAGCGGGACGTTTCACAAGAGTGACATCCACGGCTCCAATTTATAATTGTAACAAATAGTATTTTAATAAAAACCTTCAATCGGGTAAAACACGGGCGTTGCCCGGGTCATTCGACTTTAATATATAGTCACGACCGTCTTTCCTCAATTCCTCATCGCTGTCACGGATGCGCGCGCATCATCATTATGATCATTATCTTCTATAGAAGCTTCTATCTTTATAATTATGTATATTTACAAAAAGTCAATTCGCTCGCCCTTCTAGCGGTGAAAATGAGGGGTAATACCAGCTGACCTAATGAACATGTAAAGTTTGGAGCGGGACGTTTCACAAGAGTGACATCCACGGCTCCAATTTATAATTGTAACAAATAGTATTTGAATAAAAACATTCAATCGGGTAAAACACGGGCGTTGCCCGGGCCATTCGTAATTTATATAAATGTTATCAAAATTCGAAATTATTCGAATGCATCATAATATATAAATGTATAAATATTTATATCAGACACGATCCCTCTTTGAAGGGACATCTGAATCATGTCAAATGCTTAAAGCCGCCCTGAGTTCGGAAAGGCCCGTGCTTATAAAGGGGTTTTTGTCCCCAACGTGCTCAATTACACCGCCGAGGAATTCGTACAGAATTTGTCTTTTTCCAGGCAAGAGATCATCGAGGAGTGGTTCTCTGTCAGTGCGGAATAGAATCGCGGTCACCACATAATCATCATCAACCTCAAACCCATAGAGAGGGGCTATAATTGAGTTCGAATTTTTTTCCAGCTGCTTCCTATCCTGAATGCCCTAAGATATAGATATGTCTTGGTCCGCGGGGGTAGTAGACTGTATGGATGATTCAGTCATGGCTTGGATATCTTCTGCAGGAGCCGCTAATGGCTCAGTATTGTTCGAGAAGGGCTCTGGTCGTGATGCCATTTGGCTGGTGCTCGGCGCCGGAACAGGAAGCTCGGGGGCTGGAGTCACGTAGGGACGGCAGGGCTGGATACTGTTTAGGGGGTCTGCTTAATGGGTTCAGACAATTCCTGCAGCTAGTGTTGAGAGGGCGGAGTTATTGGAGGTCATGGGCTTGGATGAGCGAGGCCTCGATACCAGGCTCTGCCTTATTTTCCTTGATGTTTTTGGCTCCAGATTTTTTAGAGCGCTCGTTATGGAGATTGGCTTGGGGGCAAGGTCCTCCTGCTGAGCATTGGATGCCCTTGATGGAGGTGGGGCTGTGTCCACAGCAGCGTGTATGGGCTGCAGGTGGGGCTGCTGATGCAGCTGGAGTTGGTTCTGCAGCCGGCACGGTGTTCGAGGTGGAGGGCGTACTGGTCCAGCCCTGTGTGCGTGCCGCAGGAGCATACACAGGTAGCACCAGCTTGTCCTCCTGGAGACCAGTCTTGCGAGGACAGTTGGCACGCTTGTGTCCCTGCTTGTAGCACAGGGAACACTTAATCCCGTAGGTCAGGTAGACGTGCGTGACCACTCCCTTGGCCTTGACGTCCAGCCGGGCAGGGATCTGGTAGAGCTTTACTCCGTCGCGCATATTTATAGAAACTTCCCGGCGAGCATCAGCCCAGCAGGAGTCCTCTAGTTGCATCATCTTCTGGATGATGGACGTGACCGGTCCATATGGCAGCAGCGCAGTGACGAGGTCAGAGTCCTCTACGAAGAAGAGTACGTTGCCGAGGACAATTCTCTCGGCCCCCTTCCTGAAGGGGAAGGCACGCAGGGTGACGTCTTCGATATTGAGTCCCTCCTCCATCAGCTTGTCAGCGAGTTGCACGTTGGAGAGGCCGACCAGGATGTGTCCTTCCATCTTTGCCAGTTGATAGATGGTTCCCTTACCCAGCTTGGTTTCCAACGCTCGGAAATACTCCTCTTGCGTGAAGTCTGGGCAGAATTCAAGGTAGACACACTGGTCCGCCTGCCCCGCTGCCGACCTGAATCGGAAGGTAGCCTTATTCTTCCTGGTGGTTTGGCACTCGTGCACCTTGCTGGGTCTCGGTGTGACTCGTGGCCTGCTGCTGTTCAGAGGGATTTCTGGTGCCTGAATGCAACCCTTTTTGATAGCCGACTTGGCGTGATCAGGATCATGCGACCTCTTCTTGGAGCCACCCACTTTTGTGAAGATCACATCTTGTCTTCCGATAATATAGTCTTTCTGTTCCGGGCAATCAGCCCAATTGCGGCAAAAATTTGGATGTCTGCCGCCGGCTTGTATTTGCATTTTTGCCATTAGTTAATTCTGAGTGACTTCAGTCGTTTCAGAATATTTTGGCGATTTATCGGCGGAGACTTGGCCGTTTTGAAATTCATATGGGCTTGCAGCCCATTCTTTTGGCTTTCAGCCAATACCCCATAGGGGTTACAAATCTCCATCGCCTCAATCTCTATTCCCTAAGAACGCGAAGCTCGTGCGCCGCGTGGCCGCACGTCCGAGAAAGAAAGGCATTTGACATTTGAAATGATTTTATTGACGATCAGTCAATTTTAAAAAACAAAAATGATAATATAAACGAATAAATGATGAGAATGTACAATGATTTTAGGAGCTAGGGAGGCTCCTCCACCTTGATAAGGTACTCCGCCAGACGAGGAGGGGGTCTTCTTGGACTCCTCGCATCTCCAGGCCCAGGAAGTGCTTGTAGATGCGGGTCTTGGCTGATGCCATGATGGCCAAGGCGTTGTCCTCCAGGTCATGCCCGAAGATCCAGCTCTGCAGGTCAGGGAGCCGCTGGATGATGGTCAAGGCCTCCACGATGACTGGCCTGATCCGCCTACAGGACCAGTAGCGGTGGGCCAGTGACAGGTCTCTGGACCCACAGGCGATGCAGGACTCACGGGCTGAGGCCGGATGCGCTGGATGGGGAAGAGTGTGCAGGGCCAGCCGCACAGCAACATCGGCATTGTGCACCGATAAAGCACCTCGCCGGAGAGAAGACTAGCTGATGGAGATGGGGATGCTGACGTGAGGGAGCCAACGGCCCAGCAGCTGGGTGATGGGAAGTGCAGCCAGGCGTGGACGCTCCAGCATGCGTCGGGCAGTGCGGGTGATTCGGCGCTGCAGGGAAGTGGCCGTCCCGCGCAGCACAATGGCATTCTCGATGTTGTCAACACGGTGGGTGTGGCTCAGGTTCTTCTCTGCAAGCCGGCTGCAGAAAGTGGTTTCGCTCCCGCGACGTCGGCTAAGGTGGCGCAGGTGGTGCGAAGAAGGAGGGATGAAGAGCTGGTGATGTCACCAACGCACAGCCCCGCCCACCGTGATGCGACCAAGAGATCTGGAGGCCGAAGGCACCTGCAGTCCCCGATGACATGGAGCTCCTGGAGCTGATGTGGCAGCCAGGCAGCCAGGCAGTACGCTGAGGTCTCCAGACAAAGCGCACCAGTCGGGCTTCCAGTTTGGCGATGATGGAGTCTGTGGGCAGGTAGCCGTGTAGATGGTGCACCTCGGCGGATAACACCAGCGAGTTGGCGGCTCTGGCTCGATCGACCAGGGAGAGGTCGCGGGTGAAGGAAACCCACCTCGTTATAGCACCCTCGAGCAGTGGTGACATTAAAGATGTTACATTGCATCCCAGCATCCCGAAGCTGCTCCGATGTCCAGGAAATGCCAAGCTGCGCGTCGGTGCGGGCTCGCCAGGCGCCGCACCATAGGCCTCTGCTCTTCGCGAAGTTGACGTCTATTCCGGAGGCGCGCCGGAAGTCCTCGAAGATGTTTCTCACCACGTCGAAGAGCTCGTCGCGCCTGATGAGCAGCACGATGTCGTCGGCGTAGGCGAGGACGTTTCCGGGGTTAAGCGCTCGCTCGAGGCGCACCAAGAGAGGGCCAGTGGCGAGGCTGAACAAAGCGGCGTTGACGGCGCAGCCCTGCCTCACCCCGTTCAGCAGATGGAAGGGCCTTATGTGGAGTCCTCCGGCTCGTATCGTCTGCATCCGCCCCGACATACAGGAGGAGAAACCAGTCTATGAAGGCTGGTGGCAGCCGCAAGGAGACCATCAGGGACACTAGAAAGCATCGGTCCAGGGTGTCGAAGGCCGACTCTAGGAACGTCGAGATTACAGCCAGCTCCAACCCATTCCTCGTAGCCATGTGGATCTTGTCGGCTATTCTCGCGACGTTCCAACTGGGAGACCTCCCCGGGACTGCGTATGTCTGGCACCGAGGCACAAGACGGGGGGATGGGGCCGCAGACGCTGGAGGAGGATGTTGCCCAGGACGCGGTAGTCTGCCATGGGGAGCGAAATCGACCTGTAGGAGCTGAGCCCAGGGCCGCCGTTGGACTTGGGGACGAGGCAGATGGTGCTGCGCCTGATCGATGAAGGCAGAGCCCTGCGGAGTTTGGAGCCTCGAAGACGCGCCTGAGAGCCTCGACGAAGAAGTCTTCGTAGGCGATCATAAATTCGCAGGGCAAGTCGTCCCACCCGGGAGCCCTTCCGAGAGGTAATCGACGGATGGCCGCCGCGATCTCTGCGTCGGTGATAACAGGGTGAATCATCCTCTTCCAGGGTGAGGGGGATGGTCGTCCCACGGATGAACTTAGCGGCGGCGATGGGGTCGCTGGGTTCACGGGCAAAGCGGCGCTGGTAGATGGAGTATGCTCGTCGTCGCAGCTCCCCGCCCTCAATGATGCTGCCATCCTCATCCCGGATGTTCGTGCAGGCGGGCCTTCGGACGCGAAGCGAACACACAAGGTCGGGAAGCGATGGGTAATCGGCTGCTGACGATGCTGCCTCCAGCCTGGCCTGCAGAAATGTTTTTAAGGCTCTTCAGACCGGGGACTGAGGCTAGCGCGTCCAAGACCTCTTCTCTTTCAAGCCCTTCGAGCCCAGACTTGTCCAAGATGTTGCTGAGAATGCGATCAAGGAGTTCGTTGAGCTGCGTCCGGGTCACGTTGGAATATTTCTGCGTCTTCCGAGTGCCAGCACGGGACTGTTTTGATGTAGGAGGGGCTGGGTCCACAGAAGCAGTAGGTAGGGTCTCTGGAGCAGGTGTAGGAGCTGCAGGCGGAGCTGGTGATGCAGCTGGAGTTGTTGGTGCTGCGGGTGGTTCTGGTGTTGCATCTGGGATCGGAGCAGCTGTCGATGATGAACCTGCGGCTGGCGTTGGTACTGAAAGAGGCATGGCGTTCGAAGAGGAGAGCTTCTTTCCTCCAGCGTTATTAGGACCAGCGGGGGGATTCTACGTGTAGAAGCAGGTTAGGTTCTTGGACGCCAGTCTTCCGGGGGCAGTTGGCACGCTTGTGCTTGTAGCATTAGGAGCACTTGATTCCATACGTGACGTACACGTGGCTAGTCACTCCTTTTGATTTTATTTCGAGACGGGCTGGGATGTGTTAGAGCTTCACACCGTCTCGAAGAGTGATGAAAGCTTCACGCTGTGCGTCAGCCCAGTATGATTCGCCCAGCTCCATCATTTTCTGGACGATGGATTTTATCTGTCTGTAGGGCCTCAGGGCTGTCACCAGGTCCCCGTTTTCAACGAAGAACGGAACGTTCCCGATCACGATCCGTTCTGCCCGCTTCTTTAGTGGTGTTGCTCGCAGGAGGGCGTCCTCGATCTCCAGCCCATCTTCCACGAGCTTGTCGGCTTACTGGACAGTGGAGAGACCGATCAGGATTTACCCTCCATCTTCGTCAGCTGGTAGACGGAGCCCTTGCCCAGCTTGACTTCCAATGCCCGGAAGTACTGCTCCTGGGTGAAGTCTGGGCAAAATTCCAGGTAGATACATTGGTCCGCCTGTCCTGCTGCCGACCTGTCTCAGAAGGTAGCCTGCTTCTGCCTGGTGGTCTGGCATTCGTGAAATTTGCTGGGCCTTTGCGTGGCTCGTGGCCTGCTGGTCTTTGTAGTGATTCTCGGTGCCTGGACGCAGCCTTTTTTCATCCCCGAGTTGGCGTGGTCAGGGTCATGTGGCCTTTTAGCCTCCCACTGTGGTGAAGATTCCATCTTCGGCCTCGGGAAGCTGGTCATCCAGTTCCGGGCAATCAGCCCAATTGCGGCGAGAAATTTCATCTCCGCCGTCCGCCGCCGGCTCTGAATCAGCATCTTTGTAATTAATTGAATCAGAATGGCTTCCAGCCATCTCTGAATCTTTTGCCGATATTTCGGCAGAGACGTGAAGGTTTTCTGTGAGGTCCGTATGGGCTTGCAGCCCATTCTCTTGGCTTTCAGCTAATACCCCAATGGGGTTAGTAATCTCCATGGCCCCCATCTCAGACTCAAAAAAACGCGGAGCTCGCGCGCCGCGTGGCCGCACGGCCGAGAGAGAGGGAAGACTAATAAATCTCTGGTTATCCTTCTCCTGAGATTCCAGAGAAGTTTCCCCCATATAGAGTTAATTTCTCTAACAAACTTTGACAGCTTCGAAGGCCTTGAAGAAACCCCATTCAGTTATGATGTCATGTCTGCATTCCAGAATAACAACGACCATTTATTTATATGTTCGAAGTACATATTCCCGAGGTCTCTTTGTTAAATTCTTGTTTGCCTCTTTAAGAATAGGACCTGGTTCCCTTAAAAGAGGTATCTTTAGTTGACTCGGAAGGTTTTCGGATTCAACAGAAACGTTTTCTTCTGAATCCTCTAATATTTTGATGATGCATCCATTAATTTAATCATATTTTATTTTCATTTAGCGGCTGGAGAACACCCTGGGAAATTTTATTTAATGGCGACTTCAACCGCGTTAGATACCGCGTTACTTAGTTTTCCTCATTTTGGCTCCTGAGTGAACAGATGAAACAGCTCCGCGACTTGAATGTGTGGAAGATCTCCGATAGAATTACTTCGAGATTTGGGGAACTACATATTTGTCGACGGTGGTGTTATGTCTCGGGGGTCGTATCAAATATCCAGATTTTCATCTTGTCCTTTATTCCTAGACCTAGCGTCAGCGAAAACTTGACGCCGTTCCTTTCAATAACGAACGACATGTCAGGGTCGTCCGCAGTGGAAGTAAATAGGTTTGTCGTCGTAGTTTTTCATCGTTACATTTTCCTGGGCAGGGCTGATAGTTTGAAATTATATATCGTTAATTTGTGGTTTAATAGGTTGGAGAGAACGTTGAATTTCTTTTCACGTAGTATCTTCCAGGACAACACTTCTTGAGAGGATTGACCACTTCAGGTGCTGGGAAGGTCTTTTGAATTCCTTTCCTGACGATGCGGCGAAATATGCTGGCCAACTCCTCTGGGTCGGCAACACATGAAATGGGCATTATGTCTGACAACTTGGCGAATTTTGTGTGGCCGATCCTAGGTTGCCTAATGGTTCCCATATGACGGCAAAACATCAGGATCTCATCTACCGTCTGTATGTATTTCGTCCCCAATACCTGGTAGGTGACCTCAGAAATTCCCCCTTATAATGAGAGCAACCATATCAACTTCCGTGCGAAGTTTCACCTGATAGCAGAGATGTAGGATTTGCAAGATAATTTAGCCTTCAGTGCTCTTGACTTTAAAACTTTCTCGTCGTGTCGGAAGGAATCTTCCTGTAGTCTAAACACACCGCGGAAGGCGTCATCAAAGCTTCTCCGTGAAATAAAACATTATCGTACCATCTTACAGTAGTTACAGTCAAGTAGAAGACCACATTGGCAAACTTCATGGTCTCGTCTAAGCATGGTATTTTTTCGTACTCCTTCAACCACTATCTCCATGGTTCATATTTCAATCTGCAAAAAAAAAAAAAGGGGGGGGGTAAAAGGATATCATTGGCGTTGACAAGAAAGGTAGGATCCGCTCGCAATGAGTCTCTGGTCGGCCCTCATTTTTTATTTTATTCGTTCTGTCAAAGGTAATTCAATAATTTGTTCACGTCCCTATGGACGTCGACTTCTGCGAAGTTCCGTGACGATACCCAGCGTCTGCGCCAAAAGTATGTCGCGGAGATAAATAAGGCAGATGCAAGTTTGAAATAATTAATTCATCAAAAAGGGAATATTTACCTTTGAGGTGATTGCATAGATAAAAATATATATGCAATAAAGTTATATATAAATGCATAAATAAAGATAAATTTTAAACAGATTATAAATATGGGAGTTTTCTCGCTAAGGCATATGCTTTTCTTCCCTTAACAACATGTCAACTTGTGTCTGACCGCGTATTGTCCGTGGTCGCTCCTTGGTGGACCCCAGCGATGATTGACAGGCGATGCAAGTTGGAGCTCACTGGCTAGGGATTAAAGAATTGCTTATCAATATAATCATCATCATATATTTTTTTTTATTTTAAAAAATCATATGGATATTTCGTGAAAACATTTCATTTCCCAAAATTAAATGCGAATGATATCAAAATATGAATTTATAAGTGCTAGTTTCAGAGTATTAATTTCATTTGTTATTATTTTACTTTTTTTTTAACCCATGACTCCTCTTGAACACATTTTATTCTTTTTTTTTTTCAAATGGAAAATTAAAACTACGCCTTTGAAATGCATTTTAAATATATCAATAGAATATTTGAAAAAAAAAAAGATATTCTATTTTATATAATCTAGGTATGATAGGCCCTAATATAAATGTCTTGTATTCTAAATGTTTCATTTAAAAAGGGACTCCATATATACAATTCAGCTAGTCCTTAAAATGGGGCTGGACTCTTTATAAGTAAAGCCCAATATGGCGGCAACTAGAGTCCTGTAAATTTACTGCCAGCATCCGGTGCCAAAGCTTTGCACCTTGAACGTCTACTTAACTTTAGATGGCGGGACAGGTTACATTTCCTGGTGTCTACACGATGTATTCATCTATAGCTGATGTCTAAACTATATGGTATATCTGGTGTCCACATAGCGTCTCTCTCTCTCTAACTAACTACTACATATTTCTACACGACGACTACTCGCGTTTACCCGGGTTCTCTAAGGTGTTTACACGGTAGCTACCCGCCATTTAACCTGCGTTTAGATTGTGTCTAGCCGGAATTTAAATGGTGTTTATAGTCTGTTTTTCGTTTACATTGTGGTTATACGGCGTTTACTCGGTCTCTACTCGGCATTTACACGGTGTCTATATTGCGTTTATACTATTTGTACTTGGTGTTTACATGACATTTACCAGTATATATTCAGTGTCTATACTGTATCTACGAAGCACTAAATATTTTTTCAACATTAGGAATTCACATTGAGCCTAATTATGCTATAGCATTCGAATGGCTGGCGTGATTCGTCTGGGAGGGTGACCGCACAGATAGCTTCCTAGGGCAACCGATATCTTTAGAAAGCATGGCATTTCTCAATGTTTCCACCCAGCTTCGGCTGTCATTTTTCAAAGGCGTTAAGCCTGTACTAGCTAGGGGCCACAACCCCTACTCTTGCTTCACCGAGAGCGGGATATGTTGTCTTCCGTGCCAAATCCTGGCACCTGGCTTCTACCTTGGTGTCGTAAAAGTCTTCATCTCTTCGAGACTACGCCGCGGAGATCTTCGAGTTGGGCACACGGATCTTACCACTCTCAACTCTCTGTGCTCTCCGGAACATTTATGACTGCCACTTCCTGCATCAGTTTCACTTACACTTTATACATACGTTGTAACTTTAAAAAAAAAAAAAACACGTGAAGTTGGGCTAAAAGAAGCTGCATTGTTCTAATTGGAGGATCGCTTGACATTTGGATAGGAGCGATACCACTATTGGATGATGCTGACATCCAATCCTGGAATGGCTGAACCATGTCCGAACACAGGATCAAAAAGGCATCGGTTGACCTAGAAAGATAACAGATCATGAGGAACGATCAATCGCCATAGAATATCTGTGACAGTCCCATATTTATCTTTGACAACGATCCTACGTATAACTGGTGCATCAATGATCGCAAGGACCATTAAAATGGATCCGAGAAAGGCTAGTGAACTCACAAAGTCCCTTACGCTGAATGCCCTTGACCTATTCACACCGACAAGCACCTTCGAAGGGAACTAAATTGATTCACTATAGGCCTCTGCAAATTTGCTTATTTTATTTTCTATACATCCGTACATATCACATCTACAGAATTTCGTTCCATTCAGACAAAATATTTAGTGCGTCGTTTATTTTGTTAGAGTGCATTGGGTGGAAACACACATGCCTTTTTTTACTATATATATTTTGAATTAAATAAACAATATTTTAGACGAGATTCGATTTTACTTGAGAGAAAAATAGAAATTAAATATCTAAAAAATTATAGGTTTGGATTATATATTTTGTAATTTAATTTGTAATTGCCAACGTTTCGGCGGCCAACGGTTGTGAATCACTTCTAATATAAATATAAAATATATAACAAACCTGCCATTTAGCTATATAAGCCTTATAAGCTATGCCACCAAAGAGAGGCGTTCAGAAGAAGACATTTAAAGGCTTTCAATTTGTGCAATGCAAAGTAGATAAGTCGGCACAAAGCCAACTAATCTGTCCGTAAATGCGTCTTCCCGACAAAAATTACAAGATTATCTGCAATCAATAAAAGTACCTTTAGATTGTACAACTGAGTGTTACTGATGGCTTGAGTAATCTATCGGGGTAGATATCACCTGGAATTTTACTCTAGAATGTGTTGGCCCAGATACTGTTTTTTTAATCCTTTCCTTTATATCTATAAAAATGAAATCCAAAATCGATATTTGTTATCGCGTTGCTCAAAATCTACAGAATCAATCATTATGGAATTTCGCATGTAGGTATCTGAAGATTCCGTTTAACATATAGGCTATTCAAAAAGCTAAAAAGATTAATGTACTTTTTAAAAATGTAAAACCAAAAAGCGACGATAAATGAATTTGTTTGGTTAATAATTTTACCCGTAGTTTGTTAGTTTGTTTACACGATGAATGTTTTCAAAAGGTAAGATTATCCAATCGCCGTGAAAGTTTAGGAAGTTATATATATATATATATCTTATATAAAGAAAAAGAATTTTGATTCTCTGCTTGTATTTAATTATCTTGAGGATTATACTATGTTTTTTTTTTTTTTAGTTATGTGCTGGTTCTTTTTGGTACTAAATGGTATTGGTGATGCAGTCGTGGTTAAATTCTTGATAGAATAATAATAAAAATAGTCTTGATCAGATATTGCTTTAATTGAGCTAAGTGATATATATAAAAAACATAATTTGATTAAAGTACTGCCTGGCTTAAGGCGTAAGAATAAAAAAAGAAAAACTTATTTACATAATGTACAAAAGTTTTGGGCCGACCAACGGGGAACAACAACAATGAGTATTTATAGGAAAAGCGTGACCTCTGGCGGTCGATTTAGCAGTATTTGTAACTATGAAATATATTTTTATATAAAATAATATTTTAATATAACATTTTAAATGATATATTTATATAACATTTCCCCCCTATGAAAAGAATAATATGGGCAGAGAGAAAAGTGAAAAAAATATGGTTTAAAAAAAGGTTAAAATGATGATAAAGAGAATAAAGTGAGAGGTGATATTCACTTATCATATTGGTTTTTGGATGGTAACCAATAGACAGGAAATACAAAATGATACATAATATGAATAATAATAAAAATATGGTAAAGAGTGAAAATGTGGTAAAGAGTGAAAATGTAAAGAGAAAAAAAGTGTTCCATAATCGTATTGGCTTGTTGTGAACCAATAGATTGGAAATAAACGAGAAAAAAAATGATACACATAATATTAAAAATGAGGAAGGAAAAATAAAATACATGATTATAACAAAAGTGAGAAATAAAAGGATGATATCCCTTGATCATATTAGCTTGTTGTGAGCCAATAGATAAGGGAAAAACATGAGAAAATGACATTATTAAAATAAGAAAAATGCATGATATTTACAAAAGTATATACATGAAAAATTATGAATAACATTGAAAACAATATGAAAATTACATTAGTAAAAGATAGGTGGGAACATTTGATGATTATAAGAAGAAGGGCATTTGTGAAAAGCAAGAAGTTGGGACAAAGTTTATGTACAAAAGGCAAATGTGAAAACAAGGAATGGACATGTAAATATAAATGAAATTGATGTTAAGAATAAAGAATAGGCATTGAAAAAAAAGAATCAAGGTGAACACAAAAACAAAAGTCAAAATTTACATATGTTGGTCTCGCTAAATTTACATATTGGCAGAAACGCTTTTAGATAATTACATATGAAATAAGCAATGGAGTAAAAATGCAAATTTTAAATATAAAACCATTGTGAAATAAGATTAAATAGGAAATATCAAAATCACAAAGTTAAGGAATTTTAAATATAAGATAGAATTGTGAAGCTACAGGGTATAGTGGTGATATGATAAACAATGTATAAGATAGATTAATAAAATATTGAAGATGTTAAAAATAGGTAATATTATTTTGTTGTTGTTCTCCTGGCCAGCTGTTTTACATTTGGAATTACAAAAATATGGTGATCAATGTTTAAACCTAATTGCAAATGTTTAAAGGGTATATGGAATAAAAATATCTAGGAGAGAGAACTAATTATACAAAGGAAAATAAGGTTCAAAAGAATTGAAGAGTGTGTTACTATTTAAAAGGGCAAAAACAGCTATGGTAAAATTGATATATAAAAATAATATGACAAAAAGGATATATCTAAGCAAATATGCGATTGAAAACTATTGTATATAATGGGTGATAACATAAAGTTAAAATGAAGAAAACTACGAAAAATGGTGGATACAAAGTACCTTGAAATGGATGATGGACTGGATTTGAAGATCTCGGGAGATGGCTGTATGGAAGAAGGATATGTTTGCTTGTGGGGAATGCTATGTTTTCTTGTGAAGAAGGCTATGTTTTTTGTAGAGATGGCTATGGCTCGAAGATACCATGATTGGTGGAGATAGGTATTGTTTTAATGTCCATCCATACAGAGAGCAAAACAACAACTGACTCCCCCGTGCTGGCAAGGTCACGCTCCGCTGCTTCACGTGGGAAAACATACGTAGATGTTTTCTTACATGTTCTCAGCACATCCCCCTTTTTAAGACTTGAAATATATATATACATTACAAACTTTAAATGCATAATATAATTAATAATGAAGGCGATCCACAGGTTCAACAATTCGTTCACTCCGGGTTCTTATCTGGCCGTCTTCTGAGTCGTTAGAGGGATAATCCACAACTGGGTTCTTTTCATTTTCAACCAGTTCCTCCCCCGAAAAGGTCGGCGTCGATGGGTCGGCTGGATATTGCACTGTAACTCCTTTTAGTAGATGGAACCTGTTTCGACGTAAAGTCCCAACTGGAGTATCAACCATATATGACCTTGGTGTCGATGCTTTCTGCTTTACAATCCCCCAGGTTCGCATATCTGTAATCCAAACCGTGTCACCTTCGGATAGCTCCTCCATGTCCGTAGCTCCGCAGCGTCGATCATATCTGGATTTCATATCCTTTCTCCTTCTCCCCTCCTTTCTTTTCAGGGTCTGAGAGTCCACCAACTTTGGATTAAGATTCTCTGGTGCAATTGGCAAGGTCGATCGGAGTTTACGTCCCATGAGAAGCTCAGCAGGGCTGTAACCGTTCTCCAAAGGTGTCGATCGATACTCCAGGAGTCCAAGCGATGGGTCTTGATTTTTCTTGAGGATCAACTTAGCAATTTTCACACCTGCTTCTGCCATCCCATTGCTCTGCGGGAATCGAGGACTTGAAGTGACATGTTGGAATCCGTACTGCCTTGCGATATTTGCAAATTCACGAGCAGCTCCAAATTAGGTCCCATTATCGCTTACAACAGTTTCTGGTACTCCATGTCGGGCAAATATGGATTTGCAACTACGCACCACCACACTGGCTGTGAGCCGATCCAGCTGAACCATTTCAGGAAAGCGAGAATAATAGTCAATGACGACTAGATACCACTTATTCTCGAACTTGAACAAATCCATTCCAATCTTTTGCCACGGTCGTGTAGGAAAGTTGGTTGGTATCAAAGGTTCATGTTTTGAGACGGCTTCCTGGATACAGACACTGCACTTTCTGACCGTTTCCGCGATCTCTTCCGAAATTCCAGGCCACCATACCGTCTCACGTGCGCGAAGTCTTGTTTTTGTAATCCCGAAGTGCCCAGCGTGCAACTTATCCAGGATCTCTAGTTTCATACTTGCTGGAATAACAAGACGACAGCCACGCATCAGTAGTCCATTTTGAACGCCGAGTTCATCCTTGACATGCCAATAAGAGAGCAGAGCCTGTGACATCTTCTTCTTATCTGGCCAGCCTTGCTCAAGGTAGTTGACTACTGCTTTCAGGGTCGTATCTTCTTGTTGAGCTTCAAAAATCTTCGTCAACATCTCGTCTTTGTCGGTTATACTCGAGAGAACTGCATTTATATGCGCTGAGGTTTGCCGTTCGTTTTCACCTCCCTCGGTTGTAAGAAGTGGTTGTCTGGATAATGCATCGGCGTCGAGCAGCTCCTTTCCAGGGATATGCACTATTTCGAATCCAAACCTCATCATACGCATTCGGAAACGTTGCAGTCTTGGGGTCAGCGAACTCAATTCTTTCGTCGAAAATAGAGGAATGAGAGGCTTATGGTCGGTCTCAATTCGGAAACGCTTTCCAAGCAGGAAATCTTGAAAACGTTCGCAAGCCCATGTAATTGCGAGAGCCTCTTTCTCGATCTGAGCATATCGTTTTTCGGTAGGTGTCATAGTTCTAGAAGAATAAGCAACAGGTCGCCAGATTCCATTCTTACCTTCTTGCTTCAGTACCGCTCCCAAGCCGTATGAAGATGCGTCGGATGACACCATAGTTGGTTTCCTGACGTCGTATGCTGCCAAGATAGGTTGAGTCGTGAGCAATTCTTTCAACTTTCGGAATGCTCGCTCCTGGCTGCAATCCCAAACGAAGTCTTGACCTTTCACCAACAACTGGTTCAGTGGAGCCACGATTTCAGATAAATTTTCCACAAAGCGTCCCAGATGGTACACCATACCAAGAAATCTTCTTACGCCATGAACATCGGTCGGAGCAGGCATCTTCGCCACTGCTTCGATTTTCGCTTGATCTGGTCGAATACCGTCTTCATCCAGTATGTGCCCAAGAAAATTAATTCTTGGCACGCCGAAGACACACTTGGCCTTGTTTAGTGTAACTTTCGCCTCTTTCAGTTTTCGGAGCACTAAACGAAGAATTCGATCGTGAGTCTTGGAGTCGGAGGCAAATATCAGGATATCGTCCAGGTAACACATTACACCGTCCATGCCTTGCAAGATTATTGACATAACTTTCTGAAAATACTCTGGGGCGAGTGAGATTCCAAATGGCATTCTGCAGTATTTATATCTCCCAAAAGGAGTGATGAAGGTCGTTAAATGCTGGCAGTCCGGGCTCAACGGAATCTGGTGAAAGCCACTGTTCGCGTCCAGTTTCGAAAAGAATCTTGCTTCCCCCAGTTGCCCCAGCATGTGCTCCACCACTGGCATGGGATGCACTTCGCGCTGTACATGTTCGTTCAGCCTTGAGAGATCCACACAGAGTCGTATGTCGCCATTCGGTTTACCAGCAATCACAGTCGGTGCACACCATTCAGTGCAACGTTAACTTGTGCAATGATTCCCGCCTTCTCGAGCTCTTCCAATCTTGTTTTGAGCTTTTCCATCAAAGGTATTGGTACCCGTCGAGGAGTATGCACAGCATATGGTTTTTCTCCAGGTTTCAATTTGATTTCGTAAGGGTTTCCGATCTGTCCCAGTCCTTCAAATACTTCAGGGAATTCCTTGATCGGGTTAATACTCGTCGCAACCACTTCAATCCGCCTCGCCAGGTTCAAGAGCTCACATGCCCGGCGACTCAGAAGAGGTTCACTCAAACGACGAATGACATAAATCTTCCCCTTGATTTCATAATTGCCATTTCGCAGCGTTGATATAAACATACCCACAGTCTGAAGTTCGGAGAATTCAGCAGCTCTCTAATGTTGATATCACTTTTCACTAGTCGTTGCTGTCCCATTATCTTCTTGAAGAGACACAGAGGAACACATGTAACATCCGCCTGGGAGTCGAGCCTGAACTTCACCTTTTTCCCGTTCACTTGGATTTCTGCTGTCCATCGCCTCCTGCACTCGTCTTCATCATTATCGAGATTAGATGAATCCTCCACAGCTGAGACCTCCAGGAGAAAATCAATTTCTTCATCAAGTTCAGAAACAGCTTTGACTTCCGCAGTCTTCGCCTGCTTATCTGGGCAGCAATTTGCAAAATGGCCAGTTTTTGAACATAGGTTACATCTTTGTCCTTCAGCACGGCAAGCCTGTCCTTCCCTGTGGGTGAAACCTCCGCATTTTGGACATCGTGATCTTGTTTTGGCTGACTTCTCCTTCTTCCTCGAAGGTTGCCGTTGTTGTTTCGGTGATTGCTTCTTCGAGTTGAACTTCACCTGATTGACCTTTTGGCTTGTTGAGGGACGCTGCAGGTCGACTTTCTGCTGTCGAACGGCTTCCTGCTGTCGAACCATTTTCACCGCCTTTTCCAAAGTCAGTTCGCTGTCCAACTGCATTCTTTCAGATAAAGCTTTGTCCCTCACTCCAACCACTATTCGGTCACGGATCAACTGCTCATGAAGACCCTCAAATTCGCAACTATTAGCCAATTTGTACAATGAAGTGATGAATTCGTCCACTGGCTCCCGATCCTCTTGGATTCTTGAATTAAATTTCGCACGTTCGTAGATAATATTCTTTCTGACACAGAAGTGGCTGTCGAACGCCTTGAGGACGGAATTAATTTTCGTTGCCTCTTCTTCCTTTTCGAACTTGAAGGTCCCGAATATATCATCCGCGCGGTCACCCATCAAGTACATTAACAAATCGATCTTGTCCGCCTCTTCTTTCTTCTTCATTACACTGACCACGAGGTATCGTTCGAATCTCTTCCTCCATTTGGGCCATTCGTTGGGAGTCGAGAAGTCGAAAGTTTCTGGAGGTTGAATCTGAGCCATGTTGAATTATCTACCAAGGTACACAAAAATCGATATTTTGCGATATACGGGTTCGTATTTTATCCAGTTATCGCTGCCACCATGTTTTAATGTCCATCCATACAGAGAGCAAAACAACAACTGACTCCCCCGTGCTGGCAAGGTCACGCTCCGCTGCGTCACGTGGGAAAACATACGTAGATGTTTTCTTACATGTTCTCAGCACAGGTATGTTTGTTGAATTGGGCTATGTTTGATTGGAGATGGCTATGTTCGCTTGAATTGGGCTATGTTTGATTGGGGATGGCAATGGTTGTTTTTTTTTTTTTTTTGATGCTATGGTTGTTTGTAGGTGACTATTTTTCGTTGAAGAAGGCTATTTTTGATTGGGGTAGGTTATGTTTGATTTGCATAATTAAAAATGAGCTATGTTTGGTTGTGGAGAGCTATGTTTGTTTGAATCGGGTTATGTCTTGGAAAAGTAGGTTATTTTTGGTTGATATGAGCTCTTTTTGGTTGAAATGAGCTATTTTTGATGATAAAGCTATTTTTGATTGGAAGATTTGCATATTTTTGAAATTGAAAAATTTGCTTTGGTCATTTTGAAAAAATAAACAGGTAAATATCCTGTCGTGTTCAAATCAATAAGCTTGAGGGATAAGTCTCTTTCAAATACATTTATTTCAAGCTTTCGGGCATTACCGCCCTTCGACAGGAAAAATTATATTAGCTACTAAAGTTTTCGGATCTAATCTATATATACATTTGTGAGACGCCCGTGTCTCAAGTGTAATGCGAGGCTTGCCGCGAGAGGGGATGAGATCTTTGAAAAGGATGGCCGTTTAGCCCATTGAAATATCGGAAATAAAAGATTATTCATCGAATCTCAGAGTTCATGATACAGAGGGGGGTTTGGTGGCTGCCGGGAATATTACATTGTAAATTTCAGGTAAATCAATTTTTCTATTGAGGCTCTGGAATTTGCTTGACAGGATGGATTCAATGATTAGTCTTTGGTGTTTGTTGGCAATATTGGAATAGTGAATTTTCGGTGATGTAATGTTGAAGGAATGGCCAGTTTCGTTTATGTGCTGTACTATTAAGGATCTATGGTCTAAGTTATCGATATTTCTTTTGTGTTCATGAATTCTAATATTGACATGTCTCCCGGTTTCGCCTACGTAGATTTTTGGGCAGTTCAAACATTCTATGGAGTAAATAGCGTTTCGTGGTGTGCTGCGAGGTTCATTGAGTTTCATGATCTGGTTTCTGAGAAGGGATCCAGAGGTAGGTGCGCAGGTGAAGTAGGTTTTGATTCCAAATTTCAATAAGAATCTCGCTATTGTGGAGGATAATGGTGAATACGGCATATTGCAAATAGATCTGTATATTGGAGACTGTGTCTTTTTAGTTGGGTCATAAAAGTGTCGCAATATAAAGGATATCGGGTATGCGCAGTCCCTGAGGTTAGCTAATATGTTCTGTGTTTCAAGGATCTTGTACTTCTGGAGGGAGCAGTGGGTATGGACTCGTTTTGATAGAGCAATGACTGTGTTGATTTTGTGACTGATAGGACAGAAGGACGAGTATTGAACGTAATTAGGACGGAAGGATGGTTTATAATAAACGGTGGTGTGCAATTCATGTTTGTGCCGGATGATTTTAACGTCGAGAAATGGAAGGGTATTATTGGTTTCTTTTTCAACGGTAAAGTGAAGATCAGGGTGATAATTGTTTAGATTGTAGAGGATGTCATCGGTTTTGGTGGTGGTGCAAAATCCTTTATATTGCGACACTTTTATGACCCAACTAAAAAGACACAGTCTCCAATATACAGATCTATTTGCAATATGCCGTATTCACCATTATCCTCCACAATAGCGAGATTCTTATTGAAATTTGGAATCAAAACCTACTTCACCTGCGCACCTATCTCTGGATCCCTTCTCAGAAACCAGATCATGAAACTCAATGAACCTCGCAGCACACCACGAAACGCTATTTACTCCATAGAATGTTTGAACTGCCCAAAAATCTACGTAGGCGAAACCGGGAGACATGTCAATATTAGAATTCATGAACACAAAAGAAATATCGATAACTTAGACCATAGATCCTTAATAGTACAGCACATAAACGAAACTGGCCATTCCTTCAACATTACATCACCAAAAATTCACTATTCCAATATTGCCAACAAACACCAAAGACTAAACATTGAATCCATCCTGTCAAGCAAATTCCAGAGCCTCAATAGAAAAATTGATTTACCTGAAATTTACAATGTAATATTCCCGGCAGCCACCAAACCCCCCTCTGTATCATGAACTCTGAGATTCAATGAATAATCTTTTATTTCCGATATTTCAATGGGCTAAACGGCCATCCTTTTCAAAGATCTCATCCCCTCTCGCGGCAAGCCTCGCATTACACTTGAGACACGGGCGTCTCATAAATGTATATATAGATTAGATCCGAAAACTTTAGTAGCTAATATAATTTTTCCTGTCGAAGGGCGGTAATGCCCGAAAGCTTGAAATAAATGTATTTGAAAGAGACTTATCCCTCAAGCTTATTGATTCGAACATAATATTAAGGGATTACCTATTAAATATCCTGTCGGCTAATATTACATTAAAAAAAAAAAGATGGGATTTCTGTTGTTTTGGATCATATTGATGATTATGCTACGGTGGTGTAGTCGTGGTTAAATTCTTGATTGAATATAAAAATAGTCTTGATCAGATATTGCTTTAATTGAGCTAAGTGATATATATAAAAAACATAATTTGATTAAAGTACTGCCTGGCTTAAGGCGTAAGAATAAAAAAAGAAAAGCTTATTTACATAATGTACAAAAGTTTTGGGCCGACCAACGGGGAACAACAACAATGAGTATTTATAGGAAAAGCGTGACCTCTGGCGGTCGATTTAGCAGTATTTGTAACTATGAAATATATTTTTATATAAAATAATATTTTAATATAACATTTTAAATAATACCTTTATATAACATATATATATAATTAATAGGTAATCCCATAATATTATGTTCAAATCAATAGGCTTGAGGGATAAGTCTCTTTTAAATATATTTATTTCAAGCTTTCGGGCTCAACCGCCCTTCGACAAGAAAAATTATATTAGCTACTAATTTAGATTGGATCTGAAAACTTTAGTAGCTAATATAATTTTTCCTGTCGAAGGGCGGTTGAGCCCGAAAGCTTGAAATAAATGTATTTAAAAGAGACTTATCCCTCAAGCCTATTGATTTGAACATATATATATATATATATATACTATACTACTGGGAAGGTTTCTGGTTGAATTTGATTTGAAATAAATATTCTTTGCAATTTTATTTGAAAATTATCTACCGATTCACTCGCAAGCAGCGCCTCTCGCGGTTTCTGGTGAAATTACATTTATAAATTTTAAAAATGCCAAATTGTGTTCCTAGTATAATACTGTTGCGTTGGTGGTTGACAAAGAATAACTTCCGTGGGTACAAAGGATCTTTAGGACTTTATTTAAGCCTGATCGATAAAATAATTACAGAATAGTGCAAAAATAAAACAACAATAAAGAAAACAGCAGTTACAAACTCACCAACTGCAGCACGGTGAGGGAAAGCAGTAGCAGAACAGGAACAGAAGTTCGTAGAACCTTCTAAAACCTTCCAAGAAGTACACCGGCGTCGGCGGTAAGCAGCAGTCCGACCTCTTGAGACAGCAGCTTGCTTGGAGTACACCACGGAGCTTCGTTCTTTTCCTTCTCTTTTATCTTTATTATTCCCCTAGCATGAGTTTCTCATCCCTATATATCCCGGAGTAGATCTTTCCAGAACGGTCACGGTTGGTCAGCCAATCAGAAAGCCGCCAGCACCGAGCGTTGCGCAATAGCTGTAGATTGGCCAATCAGTTGTCTTCCGCTTTTTCTACATGATTCTTAAACGCTCTAGAACATTCTCTCTCCATCTGGAATATGCTTTTATTTCCACGTAACACTGCCCCCTCCTTAGGACTGATCGTCCCGAACAGTCCATTGTACTGGAACAGTACCCATGAAGGGTGCTAACCGGTTGTAGTGCCCTTCTTTGGGTTTAGACGTCGGGGTCTTCTGAATCCGATATATGACATCATTGAGTCACTTGATGATCTTAAAGGGTCCTTCCCACTGATACTGAAGTTTAGGAGAAAGTCCTTTCTTCCGTCGAAGATTATGGATCAAAACATTTCACCCTCTTTGAAAGTCTTGTTGGAAGTATTGACGTTGTACCTGTCTTTCATTTTCTCACTGGAAAGTGAATATTTTCTCCTGCCCACTGGTGAACGGTCAGCATCCTTTCAAATGGGGCACCTACATTGTAGATCTTCACCTTTTCTTTGGATCTTGGTGTCGGTCCCTTTCTCACTGAACATCATGTACAGTTTCTGCACCATTTTTCAACCTCAGTTCGACTTCCTGGCCAAAAAAAAACTTTCTTTAACTTTGGCCAATGTTTTTCTGATGCCGAAGTGATCTCCCGTGGGGCTGCTATGCATCTCTTGGAGAGTCAAAGGTACATGAGATCTGGGTAACACCAACTTCCAGATTTCATGCTTTCCATCCTCGCTCTCCCATTTCCTGTATAAGAAACCATCTCGTAGGGTCAAAGAATTCCAGAGGCGCCAGAGACTTTTGGTTTTAGGACTGTGCGAGGCCACATCTTCCCAGGATGGTCTTTCAACTGATTCCTTCCAATTTTTAAAACAATAATAAACAATAAGAGGAGCTTCTTGTGTAAATTTCTTTATTACCGCAAGCTTTCGAACAGAACGTTCTTCAACGGGCGTGGATAGTAAAAACGTACTAACATGCTATTAGAGGAGAAAAACTAATATATACACCAATAAATTTACATATTGAAGAGATAATAGCGTAAAAAGAGAATACAACATAAATATTTAAAATGAAATTTACATAATACAAACGTGACGACTAAAAAATAAGCAATAAACTTGAATGAGACTAAAAACTAAGGTAAAATTATTATTAAAACGGCGACATCCCTACACCAAAAGAACAAAGAATAAAACAGTATATGGAAGTTAAAATCAACAAGACCAAGGCAGGGGAAAGGGAGGGTCCCACCCAGTGCTGCCACTATCTTTGAGATATAAGAGGGGGGGGGGGGGTGAAAGACAAGCTATTTATAAAGTATCTGGTAAATGTCTGGGAGGTCTATTTTACGGTTACAACTATTGTTTTGTGTGGAAATAATAGATTCTAGGCAGAGTCGGTGATGTTTGTTATGTATGTGCCGGTATTTAACTTGAGGATGGTCGAGATCAAAACTATGGCCTGTTTGTGCTATATGCGTGAAAATTAAGGATTTAGGATCTTTATTGCGGATGTTACGTCTGTGCTCTGAAATACGGATGCCAGTGGTTCTGCCTGTTTCTCCAACATAAGAAGTTGGGCAATCCAGGCACTGTATGGAATAAACTGCGCCGGTAGAGTTTATGGGTAGGGTGGGTTTATCAGATTTGGTGATGTGATGTCTAAGGATGGTGGCTAAGTTGGGGGGACTATTGTAGAGAACTTTTATGCCGTATGGGCGTAGGACTCTGGAAATGGATACTGCGGCAGGGGAGAACGGGAGCCCACAAGTTGGCTCCCGTTCTCCCCTGCCGCAGTATCCATTTCCAGAGTCCTACGCCCATACGGCATAAAAGTTCTCTACAATAGTCCCCCCAACTTAGCCACCATCCTTAGACATCACATCACCAAATCTGATAAACCCACCCTACCCATAAACTCTACCGGCGCAGTTTATTCCATACAGTGCCTGGATTGCCCAACTTCTTATGTTGAAGAAACAGGCAGAACCACTGGCATCCGTATTTCAGAGCACAGACGTAACATCCGCAATAAAGATCCTAAATCCTTAATTTTCACGCATATAGCACAAACAGGCCATAGTTTTGATCTCGACCATCCTCAAGTTAAATACCGGCACATACATAACAAACATCACCGACTCTGCCTAGAATCTATTATTTCCACACAAAACAATAGTTGTAACCGTAAAATAGACCTCCCAGACATTTACCAGATACTTTATAAATAGCTTGTCTTTCACCCCCCCCCCCCCCCTCTTATATCTCAAAGATAGTGGCAGCACTGGGTGGGACCCTCCCTTTCCCCTGCCTTGGTCTTGTTGATTTTAACTTCCATATACTGTTTTATTCTTTGTTCTTTTGGTGTAGGGATGTCGCCGTTTTAATAATAATTTTACCTTAGTTTTTAGTCTCATTCAAGTTTATTGCTTATTTTTTAGTCGTCACGTTTGTATTATGTAAATTTCATTTTAAATATTTATGTTGTATTCTCTTTTTACGCTATTATCTCTTCAATATGTAAATTTATTGGTGTATATATTAGTTTTTCTCCTCTAATAGCATGTTAGTACGTTTTTACTATCCACGCCCGTTGAAGAACGTTCTGTTCGAAAGCTTGCGGTAATAAAGAAATTTACACAAGAAGCTCCTCTTATTGTTTATTATTGTTTTAATGAACGTGATTTTAAGAGTTTAATTTCTACAATCCTTCCAATTTATCACTGACAAGAGATCTCGGTCTTCACGTTGAGCTTTTCTTAAAGCTTGGCCAGTCCATTGTTGCTCGTCCACTTCATTGCTTTCTTGCACTGTAACTTGCCTTACGCAAAATTTTTCTTCAGCACGAGAGCAATGTCCACTTTGTGGAACACACGGCCTTCTTGATAAGGCATCAGCATTATCGTTCCGTCTCCCATGGTTCTTTCTAGGGGCTGTGGTGGTTTCAGAATTTTCCGGACAGTTTCTTCTCGTGTGGCCATATTGTCCACAAGTCCAGCAGTCGGTGTCACTGCCTTGCTTTACTTTTCTGGGGCAAGTTAGAGAAATGTGATCATGGGCTCCACAAGTCCAACAGCGACCCCTTTTTCTTTCAGGCCTATCCTTGGAGTTATCTGGACAGGTTTTCCTTATGTGGCCATATTTTCTACATTTCCAGCAACCTGTATCACTGCGCTGTTTTACTCTTCGGGGAAGAGTTGGAGACATGCGATCATGGGCTCGACAGGTCCAGAAGCGACCCTTTTCTCTTTCTGGATTATCCAATTTAACTTGTCTAGCCACGCGTAACTTCCTCTGGAGGCTTGTTGGGCAGCTTCATGGCTTGGGCAAGGGTTTCTTGCAGAGTAGTCGCACTTGAAAGTCTGGCAAACTTTTGGGTCTCAGGGTCTCCGATGGCATCAATAAACTGTTGTTGGGCCATAAAGTATTGTGTTTCAGACGGGCACGTTGGAATGGCTAATCTTGCCAGGCGTCGGAAGTCGTTGGCTAAATTCTGCAAACTTTCTTTCTTTTCTTGTAGTCTATTCTTGAACTTCACCACGTGAAGTTGTTGGTAATGTTCTTCTCCATATCGGGAATCCAGAGTGTCAATCAGGGAGTTGAAGTCTAGGCGGAGTTGTTCCGGAATCATCTGGAGTACATCCACTGCAGGTCCACGAAGTGCAGCAGCCAAAAAGCTTGCCTTATCTCTAACGTTCCATCCGTTAGCTTGGGCAACCACATCGAACTGGGTTTTGAAGGAGGTCCATGATGATTGTAAATCAAAGGTAGGAACTTTGACAAGAGATTGTTATTATCTTGCTGGAAAACCGGAGTTATTGGATGGCCCGTTTCCACAGCAGCAAGTCTCTCTTCTAAAGCAGACATTTTATCTTTCACTTCTTTTTTTACAGAGGAAATGTCTTCTTTTACAGCTGAGATTTCATCTTCTAAGCATTTGAATTTCAGCCTCAAGCTTTCTTTTAGCTTTTGATGTTGAGCTTGAAAAGTCTCGCGAGTTTCTTGATTTTGAGCTTGAAGAGCCTCGCGAGTTTCTTGATTTTGAGCTTGAAGAGCCTCGCGAGTTTCTTGATTTTGGCTTGAAATGCCTGGTTGAGAGCCTCGCGAGTTTCTTGATTTTGAGCTTGAAATGCCTGGTTGAGAGCTTCACGAGTTTCTTGATTTTGAGCTTGCAAAGCCTGGTTTTGAGCTTGAATAGCTTCACGAGTCTCTGGACTTTGAGCCTGGATAGCTTGGATCGCTTTCAATATTTCTTCCATTTTTTAGGGTAAGTACCATAAATTATTCAGGCTTCACCTAAAGATCCCACTTCTGACACCAAATTGTTGCGTTGTTGGTTGACAAAGAATAACTTCCGTGGGTACAAAGGATCTTTAGGACTTTATTTAAGCCTAATCGATAAAATAATTACAGAAGAGTGCAAAAATAAAACAACAATAAAGAAAACAGAAGTTACAAACTCACCAACTGCAGCACGGTGAGAGAAAGCAGGAGCAGAACCGGAACAGAAGTTCGTAGAACCTTCTAGAACAAGCATGTCAAACTCGCGGCCCGCGGGCCTCATGCGGCCCACAACGAATAAATTTGCGGCCCTCCAGACAATATATTTTAATTTAAAAAAAATTATAAATCAAAAAATAATAATAATAAAAATTTGTAGCCTAATTTAAAAAAATTGTATTTATACATGATTTATTTATTAATAACGAACCACTGGTCGCTATACATAAGTCGTAAGTTTTGATAATATTATACCTACATACATAACGTATGTACATCGCCATAAGTATTGTGTGCCTCAAAGTTTAAAGAAAATATTATTTCGGAGTACTAGAAAAAAAAATTAAGTTACGTTCAATAATTTGTGCAGTTATTCTGTGTCTGGTAAGTTAAAAAATATTAATTTAAAAAAAAAATGAAATATTAATTAAAACGTTTTATTATTTTGTGTTAGCGATTACTATTTTTTTCAGACCTTTGTATTCAATATGTCTTCATCAAAACCAAGTGGCAGAAAAACTAAACGAAAAATTGCTGACGAACATAGGAATTTTCAAGAAAAGTGGGAATTAGAGTATTTTTGCTCTGAAGTAAAAGATAAAACATCTGATTGATATGTAATAATGCTATTAGTGTACCAAAATTATATAACATTAAACGTCATTATGAACAACATAAATCAAAATATGATACCTACGAAGGTTTAATGAGACAAGAAAAGTTAAAAGAGTTCAAGTTGGGAATGAAAAAACAACAGTTTATGTTTACTAAAGTATCACAAGAGAGTGAAGCGGCGGTGCATGCAAGCTACGTTTTATCGGAGATGATAGCTAAACACTCAAAATCTTTTACTGAAGGTGATTTCATCAAGGAAGGTTTAATTAAAGCTGCAGAAATTGTTTGTCCTGGAAGTGTGAAGACGTTTCAAGCAATACCTTTGTCTCGAAATACCGTTGTGGAAAGAGTTACTGATATGGCCAGAAATTTAAATGATCAGATTTTTAAAAAATCATCTTGTTTCGAAGCATTTTCCATTGCCTGTGATGAGAGTACATACATTGGGGGCATAGCTCAGTTAGCTGTTTTTTTTTCGAGCTTGCGACACGGATTTCAACATTTTTGAGGAATTATTGGAACTAGTACCGATGCATGGCACTACTACAGGAGAATATATATTTAATTGCGTTCATGATCTTCTGCAAAAATATAATTTATCTCAATCAAAATTGACTTCTGTAGCAACAGATGGAGCTCCTTCAATGACTGGAAAAACCAACGGTTTCATAGCATTACTGCGAAAAAAACTAAGTGAAATTTCTGATGGTTCCAATATTCATCATACGCATTGCATTATACATCAGGAAGTAATATGTACGAAGGTAATAAAAATGGAAAATGTGTTGACACGTATCAAAAAATTCATCAATTCCATAAGATCACGAGGTTTAAATCAGCGACAGATCTATCTGTTCTTAACTGAATTAGAAAGCGAATATTCAGGTTTATCATACTATACCGAGGTACGTTGGCTATCATGCTCCAAGGTTCTCAAAGAAATTTGGGACTTAAAAGAAGAAATATGTCAGTTTTTAATAGCCAAGAATCAAGACATCACTTTGTTTTCTGATCAAGTATGGTTGCAAGATTTTTCCTTCATGGTTGACATAACAAAACACTTGCCGGATTTAAATTTGAAACTGCAAGGAAAGGATCAGATCATTACCAACATGTGTGACCAAGTTAATTCATTCAAATGTAAGCTAGTTCTTTGGGAAAATCAGTTTAAAAACGAAGATTTAATGCACTTTCCGACATGCAACATGTACAAATCAAGTTTAGGTGAAACTGCATCGTATCAAAAATATGCGGAAAATATTTTAAGTCTTAGAAATGAATTTGAAACAAGGTTTTCTGATTTCAAATCTTTGGAAGGCAAGTTTACTTTGTTTTCTTCGATTTTCTCGATAAATATAGAATCAGTACCTAATCATATTCAAATGGAGGTAATAGATATCCAGAGCGATTCAGATTTAAAGGCAAAATTCATTGAAGTTGGCGTTTTTGAATTTTACAAATATTTGCCAGCCAGATTTGAAAACACTCGAAAATTAGCATATGAAATTATGTCCATGTTTGGAAGTACTTATCGGTGCGAGCAGTTATTTTCACTTATGAAAGGAAATAAGTCTCCAATCAGATCGATAATTACTGACGTTCACCTTGGGTCAGTTTTAAAATTAATCACTGCGAACAAGATTTCCCCCGAAGTAGGAAAGATGGTAGCAGAAAAGAGATGCCAAATATCAGGGAGAAAATATTAACTCTACTTTATTTTTTCCTATTAGTATTTTTTAAATAAACCTACATAAATGTTACTATAAAAATTTAATTACTTGTTTTCTTTTTTTGCGGCCCACATAATCTTATTACTTTTTTATTTGGCCCGTGTTAGGATTTGAGTTTGACATGCTCGTTCTAGAATCTTCCAAGAAGTACACCGGCGTCGGCGGTAAGCAGCAGTCCGACCTCTTGAGACAGCAGCTTGCTTGGAGTACACCACGGAGCTTCGTTCTTCCCCTTCTCTTTTATCTTTATTCTTCCCCTGGCATGAGTTTCTCATCCCTATATATCCCAGAGTAGATCTTTCCAGAACGGTCACGGTTGGTCAGCCAATCAGAAAGCCGCCAGCACCGAGCGTTGTTCAATAGCTGTAGATTGGCCAATCAGTTGTCTTCCGCTTTTTCTACATGATTCATAAACGCTCTAGAACATTCTCTCTCCATCTGGAATGTGCTTTTATTTCCACGTAACAATACATTTAATATTCAATTTAAGGATTTAGTAATATAATATTCCAATGATGTTGTAAAAAAACTTGGCATTTCAATATTAATATACATTTAAAGAAAATATCTTATATAAAATTTAATAAATGTTTTCAAAAAAGTATGTGTTTCAAAAATATATTTAAACGCATATCACAATATTTACATACGTTTATAAATCTATATATAGGCGGATTGGATGTTTTCTAGAATCGTTTTAACAAATGTTCGTTAGGCAAGCTTTTACTCGGGTAAAAACCGGGCGAAACCTGGTACATTCGCTAAATACGGTTATTTACAAATGTTCATTTGTGGCAAGATACTATTCCTTCAACTTCAAATTACCGAGTAGACCAATTAATATTAATTTTATTCAACTTATCGAGTATTTTTTACCGGGAAAAAAATTCAAATTATCGAGAGTATAGACAAGTATAGATTCAGTAGGGATTGGATGTTTTCTAGAATTATTTTAAGAAATGTTCGTTAGGCAAACATTTACTCGGGTAAAAACCGGGCGAAGCCAGGAACATACATATATGTTTGTCGGCTATGCACGCCCTCAATATGTAACTAATCTCGCTGAAATTTGAAAAGGACAGAGAGTTAAATCTGGAAGAGTTTTTTGTCGCATTTTTAACCAAGAAAATTTAATAAACCAAGTACTGAACAACAATATTTTTTTGGTCAGAAATGATGGTGACAATATTTCTGTATCATGCTTGATTGACATAAACAAAATTCTTTAGGAGAATATTCACTAAAGCAGACGACGGGCGAAGCCAGATAATAATTTTTAGTAGGCAGGAACAAAATTATACCAGTGAAACATTTACTCGAGCAGAAGACACACGAAGCCAGGTCATCTCTATATTTAAAATATAGTTTCTTGGCCTTTTGGCTAAGATAATCTAGTATATCTCAAGATATTTTTATTTATATATGTGTGATGAGGTCCTGTTGACTCTTGTAGAATCCTGTCGACTAAATCTGTGATGAGGTATCCTGTCGACTAAAAATGTGGAGTTATACTGTCGACTCTTCTAGAATCCTGTCGACTAAAATCTGTGGTGAGGTATCCAGTCGACCTAAACTATGGTGTGAGTACTGTCGACTCTCGCTATACTGTGTTGACCGAAAGGGGCAAACCTGTAGTAACCGAGAGGGACAGTCAGGGTGTGGAGAGTTTTCCAGTACCTCTCTGCACCTTGGGAGACTTTTAACAATTCTCACAGAGTACAGCCAGTGGTGGTCGAGGCAGAGTGGTAAGCTTGGGAATTTCCATACACAAAAAAAACGAAGACACAGTTGCACTAGCAAAGTTCCGTGAATAGATAAAATTTGAGCTAGGAGCGAAAAATGGAGATAAAAGAGTTCTTACAGGTCTACATGGTGGATGAGGAGGACCTTGGTGATAACCGACGAGGGCTTCCGCTGATGGTGAAGTGACTATATTTTTGACTAGGGCGGAGGCCTTATATATCTTTGCCGAGAGGAAGTATTGCATTTCAGCAGATACAACAAGAGCGTGGATCGGCTGGCGAAATTGTACACTGGCGCCGCCCTGACAGTGTTTCCTATCTATCTTTAGATGATGCTGTGGGACTTCCATCTATCTCGATTTTAGACGTTTTCGACTTCTATCTCTTGCTTCAGCTCAACTCTAAATTTATTACAGTTTTATTTATTTATCCTCAGTTTGTACAAAGTACATTACATATGATCATGTAATGAGGCAAGTCAATCATGCGTATAATAATTTACAGATGTGTTCCTATTATACAACATGAAAATCTTGTTATAAGTTATATACAAAATGGGGTTGTTGGTTTAAATTACCATATATATCTTTTTAAAAATTTATTCAGTAGGGAGAGTGGGTATGTTTGCTCGAAAAATATATTTTATATCTATATATATATATATAAATGAATGTATGTGTGTCTGTCTGTCTTTTATGCCTGACCAAACCACTCATTGGAACGCCATGAAACTTTGGGAAGTTATTTAGTATAGTACTGGGAAGGTTTCTAGCAAATAAAATTTTTGAAATAACTTTTCGCCTAAAAATAATCAAGATAAATATTCTAATTTATCTGATATAATTCAACAATCTGCTCTAAATATTATCATGATGATACGATGATTTTGTAATGTAGAAAATTAGGAAAGACATAATTCAGGATGACACGGCAATTTATTTGAGACAAGAATAATGATACCATTCCAAGGCAAGATACTATTCCTTTTACTTACAATTACCGAGGGAACCAATATTGATTTTATTCAACTTATCGAGTATTTTTAAAGGGACCGGGTAAAAATGTTCACTTTATCGAGAGATTCGTTAGACAAACCTTTACTCGGGTAAAACCCGGGCGAAGCCGGGTACATCCATACAAGAATAATGATACAATTCCAAGGCAAGATACTATTCCTTTAACTTCCAATTACCGAGGGAACTAATTAATATTGATTTTATTCAACTTATCGAGTATTTTTCAAGGGACCGGGAAAAAATGTTCACTTTATCGAGAGCTTCGTTAGACAAACCTTTACTCGGGTAAAACCTGGGCGAAGCCGGGTACATCCATACAAGAATAATGATACAATTCCAAGGCAAGATACTATTCCTTTAACTTCCAATTACCGAGGGAACTAATTAATATTGATTTTATTCAACTTATCGAGTATTTTTCAAGGGACCGGGGAAAATGTTCACTTTATCGAGAGATTCGTTAGACAAACCTTTACTCGGGTAAAACCCGGGCGAAGCCGGGTAGGTCCGCTAGTATTATATAAATATATAATGTAACGAATATTATTATCATTATTATCATAATATTCTATGTGTTCCGGAATATTATTATCATCAATAATATTCGTTAGGCAAACTTTCCTTCGGATAAAACCCGGGCGAAGCCTGGTACACATCCACTATAAATAAATAAAGATGAAATAGGCTGTCGGCTCTCTCGTCATCGCAGTGCAAGCTGTGTTTCAACGTCCCCTTCGGAAAAAAAAACTTGTCCTAGAAGCTTTCTGAAAAATCAAGAATGGATCGTGTATATGTTATCCATTTCCCTACTTTTCGTTTAGTTTTGCGCTCCAACGTACTTTTGAACTTGAATATCCATCATTTTATTTTCAGGAAACCTCTAGGTCCAGCCTGCACCACGCTGACGAGGTCCAACAGTCCTAAAACGACTACACGGTTGGGTTTTATTTATTGATCAAGAAAGATAATTCTAACACACACAGAAAATATATATCTTCTGGAATAAACATGGCTCTTTGTCTGAATTTACTAAAACTGGTTTTGCGGTTCATTCTTCATCAACACCGTTATGTTTTGTACTTGTGTGATACACAAAATGAATTGTTTTAATGCCCATTTGACGATAGATGTGCCACTTTTTGTACATCAATATTATCCCTAACTTTATTATTGCCGCCTAGTAAAATAAAGGAAAGACAAACATCTCAAAATGACACGGCAATTTATTTAATAGAAAACAAAAATTAAAAATTTTAAAATATCAGAGAAGAAGTGAGAGAAGTTTACAGAGCAGCAAAACATAAAAATCAAAATTAATATTCTATATATAAGATATAATTATTATTTTGTGCTATATGCATATACGAATTGGTAAAATGTCATGTTTTTGTGATGGGCTATTTTAATTCTGAGTCCGTTTGGAGTTAAGACTTGATTTTTTAGAGAAATTATTTACGGGTTCAAAGGAGAAATATATACAATATTTCATATTTATAGCTCACAAGTCCTTGCAGTTAAAAGCCAATAACTTAAAATTCCATATAAATATATATAATTTTTAATCCATTACAAACATCATCATGTATATATTTTCTATACATTTTTATAATAAGCTTATAAAAAATATTGAAATTCTTCCAAATCCACATCTATTTTTTAAAATTAAGTTCTGAACCACATTGAGTAATAATTCGGCAATAAAAAATAGATCAGGGAGATAGTTTTTTTCAAATTTTCTTTAAATAAACTGATTTCTGGACGCTTTATTTTGCCAAATCTATATATATAAAAATGAATGTTTGTGTTGTCTTTGTCTTAGATTTGAAAAAAAAAGAAAGACAATACAAGGTCCCGATGGCTTAACCTGAACTAAACGTTCCTAGCTTTACAGTAATGCTGGAAACTGATTTGAAAATTATAAATTGGTAAATCAATACCTTTGTTGCAGGGATCAGTAGAAGTGTCACAACGTTGAATGACGAAGCCTAAGTTAGTAAACAGTGATGAAGAATTAATACTTATTGATAGAAATATTTATTTAAAAAAATCACACAAATTAATATCAATACAAATGTTATTCAAAAGCAATTATTAAAATTTATGAAGGGATAGTTCCTTTTCTGGCCCGTCAAAACCAAACGTTAAGTCGAAAAGCAGCCTTTGTTTACCGGAAGTTTTAGGGCTAAGTCTTTGTTCTTGCTCGCGCATGCGCGGGGGTCAGCTGGCCAGTGTTGTCGTCAGCGTCGGTTGGCCCAAAAAATACCTATTTTCGTGTCACTCTCCCACCTTGACCTTTTGAACTTTGCTATAAGAGGTCAATATTAATTAAAAAAACAAACTTCAATTAAACCTAATCGGTAACTTGACTCTTCTTCCAGAACGCGTGTAAACTTTCCCTACTTTTACTGGAGTAGTTTTCTCTTGCACTGACACGGACTCCACACCGGGTGTTTTCTCCCTGACGAGTTCATCCTCCGCTGGCTTAAGCTCCCCGTCGCCTTGCTCTACGTCCTCAGATGGTACTTCCAGTGGGAACAATCGTTGAACTGCACGCTTCATGAATCCAGACTTAGTCTTAACTTCCACAAGTCTTCGCACATTGTCAGTTCCAGGAAACACCCTCGTAATCTTTCCCATAGGCCAGTTTATTTGTTTCCTGTTTTCAACCTCCACAAGGACGATATCTCCAACTTTTAACTGTCGTTGTTTCTTGCGATTGTCGTGATGCACCAACAATCCTAGGTACTCGCTTCTGAACCTCTTACGGAAATCCTTCAGGAGTCGTTTGCGTTTCTCATACCTCTTCCCAAAATTACACCTGAATTCATTTAGATCAATCTCTCCTTCAGCTCTTGGTTCTCGAAGAAACATCTCTGCGGTTAATGGCACAAGATCATCATTGTCCTCAGCAATGTAGGTGAGTGGTCGCGCGTTGAAAACTCGTTCACAGTTTTCGAGGATCGTCACCATTTCTTCGTAGTTGACAACACGTTTTCCCAGCAATCTTCGAAGCAGTTTTTTTGGTGAGTCCAACAATTCTCTCGATCCAACCTCCCCACCACGGTGCTGCTGGAGGATTTAGCTTCCATTTCACTCCAAAATTAACTCGATAAAGCTCGTTCCGGAGTCCAACTAGATTCGTCCCATTATCTGAGTAGATGACTGCAGGGCAACCTCGTCTTGCTACGAACCTCTCTACTGCTCCCACCAATGCTTCCGTCGATAAGGAAGTCACCAGTTCGAGGTGGACCGCACGGTATACGCCACAGGTGAAGATGACGAACCAAACCTTCTGTCCATCTTCCAGATATAAAGGTCCTCCGAGGTCAATTCCTGTCACCTCAAAAACCACAACATCTCGTACGCGATGTTGAGGCAACGATGCCTCTGGTACGTCGACTCGCTTGGTTTCAAATCGTCGACAGCGAGGACATTTATGAATTACATGACGAACTAGTTGTCGAGCTTTTGGAATCCAGAACTTCTCTCTTAGTACTGATCGCAGCGTCTGGGCTCCATAGTGGTACATTTTCTCGTGGACTGATTTCACAATTAGCTCTGTGACCGGATGATTCGTTGGGATCAAAATTGGCAATCGGAACAGTTCATCGTCATTTCGATTCACTATCCTCGTTTTCACTCTCCATAATCCTTCTTTATCTTGGAACGCGTGTAGCTGCTTCATCTTGGGATCTTCCTCACCGATCGATTCACTCTGTATTATCTTAACTAGGGACTTTTCAGCACTGTCTAGCTCCTCTTGTGAGATGACATCTCCTTTGTATTCAGAGGGCTTGAAACGTAGCATCCACGCGATTACTCTCAGTATTTGTGTTAGAGTCACTTCACGTTTTCCCTCGTATAGATTCAGATACCATGGATTCTCCTCGGGCTTTTTGGCTACAAATCCAACCACCACAGTCTTCCTCCTCTCTTCTTCAATGGCTTCCAGATCATACTGTACTTTTGATACTGGCCAGTCTTCTTTCTTTTCCTGAAGCCATTTTGGTCCCTCCCACCATCCGGATTTTATGAATTTCGATGGGGATTCACCACGGGATGGAAGATCTGCTGGATTGTGTTCCCCTGCGACATGGTTCCAATCTTCATTCTTCGTAAGTGTTGTGATCTCCTTGACACGGTTGGAAACGAACTGAGCCCAATTCTCTTGTTGTTGTATCCAGTATAGGGCAGGACTGGAGTCTGTCCAACATTGAATCTTCTCCGGACTTTCTTCTAAATTTTCCAGAACATGCACCAACAGTCGTGCTCCAATCAAACAGGCTAATAGTTCCAGTCGTGGAATCGTGATCCTCTTAATAGTTGCCAGTCGATTTCTTGCTTCAACGAATCGCACTACTATGACTGACGCATTCTCTATTCGCATGAAGATCACCGTTGCGTACGCTATAGCTGAAGCGTCACAAAACACGTGCAATGTTGTTTTTCCTTTGATAGGTAAGACCCATCGAGGTATCTTGATCTGATCCAATTCTAAAGCTTGCTTCCTCCATTTTATGAACTCGACCCGTCTGTCTTCGTTCAGCGGTTCATCCCATGATTTATTCTCCTTCCGAGCATCTTGAACCATCTTCTTAATCTTGATTGTAGCTGGACAGGTAAATTGAATCGGATCAAAAATGCGATGGCAGGCTGACAAGATACTTCTCTTTGTGATTGATTTTTTTTTAATCTATATTTTTCAATGACTGCACATTAATGGCAATAGTGTCAGTCTGAAGGTGCCATTTCATACCCAAAATAGAGACTGGATCTTGTTCTGTGATTCCAGGTTCATTCCACATCCAGTCTCGTAACTCAAATTTGGCTTGCATCATGATGTCGGAGGATTCCTTGATAAATTTTTTGACATCATGTGTAGATGACAAACTAAGAATGCAGTTGTCGACGTAAAAACTTCGGGCAAGAAGTTCTGCGCACCTATTATCTTGAAACTGCGGCAGGCTCAAATGATACTTAATGGTTGCAGCTAGCAGAAAAGGACTTGAGGTAAGGCCAAAGACTACTCGGCAATGCCTGTAAAATTTTAGTGTCTTCTGGTCCTTTTTCCACCAAAGGAACCGAAGGAATTCACGATCTTCTTCTCGAACCTGAATCTGGAGAAAAGCTTTTCGTATGTCTGCAATGATGCCATACTTTCCAAGTCTGAACCGCAAGAGCAAATCAGGAATGAGCTCAATCAGGTTGTCTCCTTTTTCCAGACATTGATTTAATGATGGGAGCCCCTTTTTCTTGCAACTTGCGTCGAATACTGGACGAATAGGAGTGGTGTGACTATCCTTGAGCACTGGGCGATGAGGGAGATAATTGCACTCCTCCCATTTATCCTCAACTTCCTCGATGATTTTCTCTTTTTCCCACTCCTCAAAAATAGTATCATACTCCTCATACAGCATCTTGCCCTGGACATTCCTTGTTGTAGTCAGCAATCTATTTTCTGTAGTTCGGCGATTGACTGGAACTGGTGGATGTCCAGCTATCCATGGTAGTGACACGATGTACCATCCGCTTTCGTCTCGTTTCACAGTCTCCTTGAAATGAGTGTTTAGGCTTCGATTAAATCTTTCCTAGATTTTGTTTCTGCTGCATCCATGATACCAAGCACATCTAATTTCCATAAATCCTGTACGTCAAAACTATTAACGTGAAGTGAAGTCACGATCAGGCATGAATCTTCCATGTCGTTCCCTATTGCTGGTCCCATTACTGTCCACCCCAGCTTGGTTTCTGTCGCCACAACTCCACTTTGCAATATGTTCATTCTGCCTGTCAGAATGCTGCTGAGCAAGTCCGAACCAATTAACATGTGGATCGGTCTCTCTTCGCCTTGGTATACGTCAGTCAAGTTGATCCCTCGAGCTTTTAACTCATTGAGTATAGTATGATCCTGTACTTGACTGATGTGTCCGCAAATTACTTCCTGATCCAAGAATTTGAGATCATCCATGTATTCGTTGTTGAGGCTGGAAACATTTACTTTGTACACATTGTGCCTCTTTTGACGAATTTCTCCGCCTCCAAACAGATTGTGGGTAAGTGTAACTTGCTGCACTCTCTTTAGGCCCAGTGCGTCCACCATTCTCTTTGAAATATAGGACCGCTGGGATCCACAGTCAAACAACACTCGAACATTATGCTTCCCCTCTGGTCCGCTTATCTTGACTATCAGAGTTTGTAGATAGACTCCTCCCACGGTAGCGTTGTTCAAAGTTGTTGACGTGAATTGATTGGCGGTCTCTTGCTCTGTTGCAGGACTTTCCCCTGAAACCTTTAGTTCCGCTTTTTGGAGATGAGAAGTCTTCTGGGCTTCCAAAGTAGGACACATAATGGCATAATGCTTCCCTCCGCAGACAGGACAACGTGGCTTAATCCGGAATTTCTTGAATGCGTGGCCAGTAAGCAGGCACCAAAAACAAACATTCTTCCCTTTAGCCTTATCTTTCTTCTCTGGTAGATGCATCCGCTGTCCACTGTAGCATTCTTGACTCGGGTGACCATTCCCACAAAAGATGCAGTTGTTACGCATCCGAGTGGTGTTGGCGATCTGAGTGGTGTTGGCGAGGTCAGTAGCCGTCGGCATTTTACTTCCAGTATTCTTCTTAGAAAGAGATTTCCTGTTTGATCGATCATCCTTCGTATCTTGATTGTTATCGATCTTGAACGCTGCTTTGGCCATATTCACTCGACTCTCGCCCTTCACTTCTGTCTTCAAAAACGTCATGAGTTGTGTCAACTTATCCTGTACTCCTCTTCCGCTCACCGTATATTGACTTCGTTCCCATACTCTCAGGGTGTCCTCTGGTAGCGCTTATTCGACGAGTGGGTACAGCATAGCCGCAAACTTGACACGAGCGACGCCCAATGTTTCTAATGCTCGCAGTTGTGTCTCCAGTCTATCGTAAAGCTTCACTACAGACATCTTACCTTCGGCTCTCACATTCTGAAGCACATTCTGAAGCAGGTCACGCACATAAATTTCAACAAGCATTTCATCCTCTCCAAAACGTGATTTGATATACTCGATGACTTTAGGGTAGTTGTCGGCACTCGGTGGAGTGCTTCTCTTGCCTCGGAGTTCTCGGCAGTGGCTTGAAAGAGATACTGAAACTTAGTTTCTGGAGGCATCTGTGGATCCCGGTCAATCGTGCTGAACTGACTCCAGAATGTAATCCATTCTCTTGGTTCTCCCCCAAACTTCTTGAACTCCAGCTTCGGTAGTCGATAGTTCATTGCTGCTGTGCCGCTGATTGTACTAGTACTAACGTCATCCTCTTCCGCAAGAGCCTCGTAATCAGTCATAATGTTACTGAAATTATCTTCGTACTCACAAACGGATTCGTACTCAGCAGTGAAAATGTCTTCAGACGCTGATTCTCGTAGCAGAGTTTCTTCCATCCTCATGTTCAATATTAAAAGCTTTTCATGGTGGGTATGGAGTCGGCGGAGGATTTTCTCTACATCTGCTTTCTTGACTTCCTTCTTCTTGATCTCTGTTTCGAGCTCATTGAACGCCTTGGTGAACATTGCACGCACTGGCGTCCTAAGCTTTTTCAGTTCAGCACTACTAACTGGTTGGTCAGCCATCCTGAGAAGTAATCACTGGTTCACAGTTGCACCTTTGTGTAATCAGTAATTCTTCAATCTTTATCCTGCCGGCTGCGCCAAAATGTTGTCTTTGTCTTAGATTTGAAAAAAAAGAAAGACAATACAAGGTCCCGATGGCTTAACCTGAACTAAACGTTCCTAGCTTTACAGTAATGCTGGAAACTGATTTGAAAATTATAAATTGGTAAATCAATACCTTTGTTGCAGGGATCAGTAGAAGTGTCACAACGTTGAATGACGAAGCCTAAGTTAGTAAACAGTGATGAAGAATTAATACTTATTGATAGAAATATTTATTTAAAAAATCACACAAATTAATATCAATACAAATGTTATTCAAAAGCAATTATTAAAATTTATGAAGGGATAGTTCCTTTTCTGGCCCGTCAAAACCAAACGTTAAGTCGAAAAGCAGCCTTTGTTTACCGGAAGTTTTAGGGCTAAGTCTTTGTTCTTGCTCGCGCATGCGCGGGGGTCAGCTGGCCAGTGTTGTCGTCAGCGTCGGTTGGCCCAAAAAATACCTATTTTCGTGTCAGTTTGTATGTTTGTTTGTTGGTATGTATGTCCGGTATACAAATTCGCAGTAGTTCACTAATTCAAACCAAAATTTCCATACATAGGTAAAAAATAACGAGGATGACGATAGGCTATTTTAAAAAGTATATAAATCAATTATTAAAACTATATATTCAACAACAACAAAAAGCCTTTATTCAGGGTCACTGACCCTATACAGGATTCACCAGAGGTATGCATAAGAACAAAGCAGTGAGACAAAGGAAATAACGATATATACAGAAGAAAAGGAAAAAAAAAACAAGAAAGAAAAAGAGAGAAGCAAGAAAAACAACACAAAAAGAGTAGCAGTAAGAAAGTGAGGAGTGAGTGTCACTTGGCCTTCTTCTGAGATATGGACTTATGGAAACCATAAAACGCCGCATCAATATACTTATTCTGGGTCATATTGTCAATTATTGATGGAAGTGAAGCACAGAGTTGCCCAGTTTTGAGCATAAGGGTTCTTCTTTCTTCTTTCAGAGCATAGCAATCAAAAATATAGTGAGTGATTTCATTTTTTAGTTTTGAATTACAGAAGGTACAAATCGGGTCCTCACCGCAGAGCATCTTGGTGTGGTTTTCTCTAAAAAATTTTCATCTGCTATTTGCTTTTGAATATATGGAGACAGTTTATCTAAGTTATGCAGCTGTATTTGGTTTGGAGGAAGGTATACAAATATCAAACAGATAACATGTTGGAGGGCTCTTGTGTTTGTTGATAAGAAAATAGATAACCAAGTGCCATCCTTTTCTGAATAAAACTATATATTCAAATTATTCTACAAGTTTATTCTAAAAGGTTATAAATACGTTTAAAATCTAAATCTTCTCAATATTTTATTAATAATAGTTCGCTTAATAAAACACATATAATATAAATATTTATATAATAACCGCTCTAATTTTAAATATTTTATAGGTTTTATTCATTTATATATTTTCATTTTTAGATATAACTGATCTAATTCGCCGTTTAAAATAGTTCGCTTAATAACACATATAATATTAATATTTATATAATAACTGCTCTAATTTGAAATATTTGGCAGGTTTTATTTATTTATATATTTTCAATTTTAGATATAACTGATCTAATTCGCCGTTTAAAATAACTAATTATAGTTCGCTTAATAACACATATAATATAAATATTTATATAATAACTGCTCTAATTTGAAATATTTGGTAGGTTTTATTTATTTATATATTTTCATTTTTAGATATAACTGATCTAATTCGCCTTTTAAAATAACTAATAATAGTTCGCTTAATAACACATATAATATAAATATTTATATAATAACTGCTCTAATTTGAAATATTTGGTAGGTTTTATTTACTGATCTAATTCGCCGTTTAAAATAACTTCTCTTGCAATATTTGGTATGTTTTATTTATTTATATATTTTCATTTTCAGATATAACTTATCAAATTCGCCGTTTAAAATACCTGCTCTAATTCGAAATATTTGGTATTTTTTATTTGTGTTCACTCTATTTATATTTATTTGAAGTATTATAATTTCCATGTTTCAAAAAACTATTTCAAAAAGGTCGTTAGGAATATGTAAGGCCTGAAATAGCTTTACATGCGAATATTTTTGATGCCAAGCGTAGCTTAATGGTTAGGTGTACTGCTTCGTATTTCCTCAACCTTGGTTCGAAACTTAGCCTGGGTGTTTTTTTATATATATATATATATATATTATTGAAGCAAAGTTTTTTTTTTTACAGTACCTAAATTTCCATACATAGGTAAAAAAAATACGAGGAAAACGATAGGCTATTTTAAATTATATATAAATTAAATATTAAAACTGTATATTCAAATTATTCTTCTTAGCTCACGAACAGCGCCCTCTATCAAGGTTATAAATACGTTTAAAATTGATATCTTCTAAAAAGGTTTCTTAATAATAGTTCGCTTAATATTTAGAATAGTTGATCAAAATCGAAATATTTATAGACGCTCGCTCGATTTGAAGATTTATATCGTAACTAATCTGACTGAAATTTTAACAGTATATAGAGTAGAATCTGGAAAAACTTATAGTGAAATTTTCAGGTCTCTTTCCCGAATATTCGTCGAGTTTGCCCTTTTGCTCGCGAGAAGCGCCTCAATCGGTGAAGATGGGAGGTAATATCAGCTGACCTAATATACATGTAAAGTTTGGACGGGACGTTTCACAAGAGTGACATCCACGGCGCCTAATTTATAATTATAACGCATAGAGTGTTTGAATAAAACATTTAATCGGGTAATCCCGGGCGTTGCCCGGGTCATTCGTCTAGTATTATATATAGAGAGAGAGAGAGCAAAGTATCATAATTTTCACATTAAGTAATTCCTATATAAAATAGAATCCCTATTTTGAATAACAATCTATGATATCTTTTGACTGCGGAGTGAACAAACTCGAGCGCAAACACTACGTTGTTGAACCATATATGTTTAATCATCATAGGCTGTACTGTGAATGGATCCTGATTGCGAGGAAATATTACAATCGCTATAATTCCAACATTTCTGGCTTTCCTGAATTTTCTACTTGACTCTCTATTTCTTTTATTACTATCTCTATGAAAATTGATTATTTATTCTTTTCTATATAGTGAATATCACTTTCAGAAGTGTGAGAGAGAAGAGAAAAGAAGAGAGAAATGGCGAAGACTAGACGTGTAGATCTCAATCGGTTTGATCGGAAAAAGAGGAACTAACCGATATTTAACGTGGTTAAATACAAGTAAGGTTTATAAAAGTGATTGGAGTATACGACACATGGAAAACATATATGGCGTTGGAAGCGAATATAAAAATAATGGATGAATTTAGCCATGGCTTAAAAAACTGATATATCATAAGGGTGGGATTTAAATCATAATATATGTATATATATAATATACTAGAGAGAGAGAGAGAGAGCGGACGTACCCGGCTTCGCCCGGGTTTTACCCGAGTAAAAGTTTGTCTAACGAATCTCTCGATAAAGTGAACATTTTTTTCCCGGTCCCTTGAAAAATACTCGATAAGTTGAATAAAATCAATATTAATTGGTTCCCTCGGTAATTGGAAGTTAAAGGAATAGTATCTTGCCTTGGAATTGTATCATTATTCTTGTCTCAAATAAATTGCCGTGTCATCCTGAATTTTGTCTTTCCTAATTTTCTACATTACAAAATCATCGTATCATCATGATAATATTAAGAGCAGATTGTTGAATTATAACAGATAAATTAGAATATTTATCTTGATTATTTCTAGGAGAAAAGTTATTTCAAAAATTTTATTTGCTAGAAACCTTCCCAGTACTATACTAAATAACTTCCCAAAGTTGCATGGCGATCCAATGAGTGGTTTGGTCAGGCATAAAGGACAAACAAACAAACAAACAAACAGACACACATACATTCATTTTTATATATATAGATATGAAGATTTTGATATTCCCCTCCACCACTAACTAACTGATGCAATTTTATTTTGAAGTATCAATAAAGGTCGTTGTTATAAATATATATATATTTACCGTCGCCGCAACTAGCGGCCTCGGGTCGGTGAAAAATCGACTAGTTGCGGCGACGGTCAATAGATGGCGTCTGGTTTTAGACGTTTTTTTTTTTTTGACGGGATAGGCGACCCTTGTCTCTTTAGATCAATTTCCTCCCGGCAAAATTTCCATCTATATTTTAGCCATAGATATGGCCCAGCCATTTTGCCAGCTAAACCCTCTTTGGCAGATTGTTAAGATTCCATTAGATCCCGTGTGGATCTCATGGAATAAAGTCCGCCCTAGACTAACGAGGGCCATTAGCCCGAAACCATGGTCTCTAGGGGGACGCTTTTCAGTTTGCCAAAGCTGGTGTTGTGGCTTTGTCACCGACACGAGGCCGCTAGTTGTGGCGACGGTCAATAGATGGCGTCTGGTTTTAGACGTCTATTTTGACGGGAGAGGCGACTCTTGTCTCTTTATATATATACATTGTATATATATATGGTAAATTCTTATATTTGTTCGAATAATGTAGCCATTTCATAAACCGCTCCGCTTCATTGAAAATTCCAAACTAATTATATGTTTGAGTTCCTCTTGTGTAATATGTAAAATACTAGAAAATGTATCCACTAAATTTACTTAAAGGTTGCGCTTAAGCCGAATTAATAAATGTCAAAATGGATTTAATATTCCGCAAAATTTAATATAGGCCGCAGATCTCTGCCAATATTTGCTTCGTCAGCAGGAGGTGACATAATCATCACGAGTCCTCAGGGCTTGTTACAGCTTCGAGCCAATGCCGCAGATGATCGATTATATTTAGTACCTGGTGGAATTTCCTTGTTCTCTGCTAAAACTAAGCCAAGGCCATTATTTGGGGAGATTATAGATAAAGAGATTATACAGTGTAGCAAAAGAGAGAGAGGGCTAGCTTATCCTAAGACTCGAAAACCTTTATTTTTACATTGAAATCAAATAGAAAGTAAGTTCACAAGCATTTATTTTTTTTAATTTTTGGTCTAATAAAGTTGAAATTTGATTAGATTTATGGGATAAATTGAGTCAGGTAATACAAATTTGAAAATAAAAATATTAAAATTATAATCGTTATTACATATTTCTTCTTTATACGATTCTGATATTCTAAATGTTGATATTTGGCTATAAACCTACATATTCCTAGGAAAACACTAGTGTAGAATACATAATGGAGTTATAAAAAGAGGAAAATAATCCTTATAAGAATTTAAATCGTGCACTGTGAACATTATTTACGTCATGTTTGTCTTTACAAGTATTACATAATAACATGACATTGACATACTACATGCGAGACACTGGTGTAGAATAATAAACTTATGAAAAAAGGAAAGTTTCAACTATTTAAATTGTTTACGACGCATTAGAGCGCCATCTGTTATTGTATATGTAAACTATTTTACAGCGTTTATGTTGTTTTCAAATAAAAAAAAATCATACTGCACTTACTACCATGATAAAATAATGGGAGAGTCTTGCTCATCAGTGGTGAACCCTCCCAGCGGTTCGCCACTTTAATATACCATACCGCTCTTATATTGTACTAGACGAAAGGCCCGGGCAACGCCCGGGGTTTACCCGAGTGCGAATATATTTCAAAAACGTTGTCTTGGGTGGCCGCTATAGACAGGGTGGTCTGTATAGACAGGTGGATGTATCACACAGCTGATAATAGGGTTGCCTAGAGTGACCTCTATAGACAGGGTGGTCTGTATAGACAGGTGGATGTATCACACAGCTGTAGAGTGGTCGCTATAGACAGGGTGGTCTGTATAGACAGGTGTATGTATCACACTGCTGATAACAGGGTTGCCTAAAGTGACCGCTATAGACAGGGTGGTCTGTATAGACAGGTGGATGTATCACACAGCTGATAACAGGGTTGTCTAGGGTGGTCGCTATAGACAGGGTGGTCTGTATAGACAGGTGAATGTAACACACTGATTATAACAGGGTTGCCTAAAGTGACCGCTATAGACAGGGTGGTCTGTATAGACAGGTGGGTGGTCGCTATAGACAGGGTGGTCTGTATAGACAGGTGAATGTAACACACTGATGATAACAGGGTTGCCTAAAGTGGCCGCTGTAGACAGGGTGGTCTGTATAGACAGGTGGATGTATCACACAGCTGATAACAGGGTTGTCTAGGGTGGTCTCTATAGACAGGGTGGTCTGTATAGACAGGTGTATTTATCACACTGATGATAACAGGGTTGTCTAGAGTGGCCGCTATAGACAGGGTGGTCTGTATAGACAGTTGGATGTATCACTCAGCTGATAACAGGGTTGCCTAGGGTGACCGCTATGACAGGGTGATCTGTATAGACAGGTGGATGTATCACTCAGCTGATAACAGGGTTGCCTAGGGTGACCGCTATGACAGGGTGGTCTGTATAGACAGGTGGATGTATCACACAGCTGATAACAGGGTTGCCTAAGGTGACCGCTATGACAGGGTGGTCTGTATAGACAGGTGTATGTATCATACAGCAGATAACAGGGTTGCCTAGGGTGACCGCTATGACAGGGTGGTCTGTATAGACAGGTGGATGTATCACTCAGCTGATAACAGGGTCACCTAGGGTGACCGCTACGACAGGGTGGTCTGTATAGACAGATGGATGTATCACACAGCTGATAACAGGGTTGCCTAGGGTGACCGCTATGACAGGGTGGTCTGTATAGACAGGTGGATGTATCACACAGCTGATAACAGGGTTGCCTAGGGTAACCGCTATGACAGGGTGGTCTGTATAGATAGGTGGATGTATCACTCAGCTGTTAACAGGGTTGCCTAGGGTGACCGCTATGACAAGGTGGTCTGTATAGACAGGTGAATGTAACACACTGATTATAACAGGGTTGCCTAAAGTGACCGCTATAGACAGGGTGGTCTGTATAGACAGGTGGGTGGTCGCTATAGACAGGGTGGTCTGTATAGACAGGTGAATGTAACACACTGATGATAACAGGGTTGCCTAAAGTGGCCGCTGTAGACAGGGTGGTCTGTATAGACAGGTGGATGTATCACACAGCTGATAACAGGGTTGTCTAGGGTGGTCTCTATAGACAGGGTGGTCTGTATAGACAGGTGTATTTATCACACTGATGATAACAGGGTTGTCTAGAGTGGCCGCTATAGACAGGGTGGTCTGTATAGACAGTTGGATGTATCACTCAGCTGATAACAGGGTTGCCTAGGGTGACCGCTATGACAGGGTGATCTGTATAGACAGGTGGCTGTATCACTCAGCTGATAACAGGGTTGCCTAGGGTGACCGCTATGACAGGGTGGTCTGTATAGACAGGTGGATGTATCACACAGCTGATAACAGGGTTGCCTAGGGTGACCGCTATGACAGGGTGGTCTGTATAGACAGGTGTATGTATCATACAGCAGATAACAGGGTTGCCTAGGGTGACCGCTATGACAGGGTGGTCTGTATAGACAGGTGGATGTATCACTCAGCTGATAACAGGGTCACCTAGGGTGACCGCTACGACAGGGTGGTCTGTATAGACAGATGGATGTATCACACAGCTGATAACAGGGTTGCCTAGGGTGACCGCTATGACAGGGTGGTCTGTATAGACAGGTGGATGTATCACACAGCTGATAACAGGGTTGCCTAGGGTAACCGCTATGACAGGGTGGTCTGTATAGATAGGTGGATGTATCACTCAGCTGTTAACAGGGTTGCCTAGGGTGACCGCTATGACAAGGTGGTCTGTATAGACAGGTGGATGTATCACACAGCTGATAATAGGGTTGCCTAGGGTGACCGCTATGACAGGGTGGTCTGTATAGACAGGTGGATGTATCACTCAGCTGATAACAGGGTTGTCTAGGGTGACCGCTATGACAGGGTGGTCTGTATAGACAGGTGGATGTATCACACAGCAGATAACAGGGTTGCCTAGGGAGACCGCTATGACAGGGTGGTCTGTATAGACAGGTGGATGTATCACTCAGCTGATAACAGGGTTGTCTAGAGTGGCCGCTATAGACAGGGTGGTCTGTATAGACAGGTGGTGTATCACACAGCTGATAATAGGGTTGCCTAGAGTGGCCGCTATTGACAGGGTGGTCTGTATAGACAGGTGGATGTATCACACAGCTGTAGAGTGGTCGCTATAGACAGGGTGGTCTGCATAAACAGGTGTATGTATCACTCTGCTGATAACAGGGTTGCCTTGGGTGACCGCTATAGGCAGGGTGGTCTGTATAGACAGGTGGATGTATCACACAGCTGATAACAGGGTTGTCTAGAGTGGTCGCTATAGACAGGGTGGTCTGTATAGACAGGTGGATGTATCACACAGCTGATAACAGGGTTGTCTAGAGTGGTCGCTATAGACAGGGTGGTCTGTTTAGACAGGTGGATATATCACACAGCTGATAACAGGGTTGTCTAGAGTGGTCGCTATAGACAGGGTGGTCTGTATAGAGAGGTGGATGTATCACACTGATGATAACAGGGTTGTCTAGGGTGGTCGCTATAGACAGGGTGGTCTGTATAGACAGGTGGATGTATCACACAGCTGATAACAGGGTTGTCTAGAGTGGTCGCTATAGACAGGGTGGTCTGTTTAGACAGGTGGATGTATCACACAGCTGATATCAGGGTTGTCTAGGGTGGTCGCTATAGACAGGGTGGTCTGTATAGACAGGTGGATGTATCACACAGCTGATAACAGGGTTGTCTAGAGTGGTCGCTATAGACAGGGTGGTCTGTTTAGACAGGTGGATGTATCACACAGCTGATAACAGGGTTGTCTAGGATGGTCGCTATAGACAGGGTGGTCTGTATAGACAGGTGGATGTATCACACAGCTGATGACAGGGTTGTCTAGAGTGGTCGCTATAGACAGGTGTATGTATCACACAGCTGATAACAGGGTTATCTAGAATGGCCGCTATATACAGGGTGGTCTGTATAAGCAGGTGGATGTATCACACAGCTGATAACAGGGTTGTCTAGGGTGGTCGCTATAGACAGGGTGGTCTGTATAGACAGGTGGATGTATCACACGGCTGATAACAGGGTTGTCTAGAGTGGTCGCTATAGACAGGGTGGTCTGTATAGACAGGTGTATGTATCACACAGCTGATAACAGGGTTGTCTAGAGTGGTCGCTATAGACAGGGTGGTCTGTATAGACAGGTGTATGTATCACACAGCTGATAACAGGGTTGTATAAGGTGACCGCTATAGACAGGGTGGTCTGTATAGACAGGTGGATGTAACACACTGCTGATAACAGGGTTGTCTAGAATGGCCGCTATAGACAGGTGTATGTATCACACAGCTGATAACAGGGTTGTCTAGAGGGGGGGGCGGGCAGGGAGGTCACGTGTTTGCTGGCAGCCAATGGGCGGGCATTCTATCCGTGAGCTTCAGACAGACAGACAGACAGAATAAGGCAAATATATAAGTAGATTTGGCTGCTTTTCCGGTACTGGGAAGGAAGTCTTGCAGCAAGGGCAATAGAAAATTGTTTTATTTGTGAAAAAAAAATCGCGCTATATAATGGTTTACATTTTCAATATAAATTGTACTCAAGGTATATCCACGTCGTTTGTCTTCAAAAGTACACCGCAACACGATATTGAGCCAAATTCTAAAAGGTATTTTTTTCTCATTCATATGAAAAATTCCATTTTTAAATAGTCAAATATGTATTAAAATAAAAAAAAAATAAAACTTCCAGGGAAAAGTTTCTTTAAAATATTTTTTATTTAAAAAATACCTCGAGCTTTCGGGCAAGTACGCCCTTCTACGGGAGAAATTGCATTATATGATTAATACGCCAATAAAATATGATTTAAAATTAAATAAAGTCTATTCACTGTTTACATTTGTTTTAAAGCATGGTCAACGCGGGCTTCTATTGCGCGTGCTTCACCTGGGGGTTATGGGCTGGGCTCAGGGAATATAATGTTATACATTTCTGTAATATCTATTCTTCTGTTAATGCTATTGTGCTTTCTGGATATGATGGATTCATATTAATCATATAATGCAATTTCTCCCGTAGAAGGGCGTACTTGCCCGAAAGCTCGAAGTATTTTTTAAATAAAAAATATTTTGAAAGAAACTTTTCCCTGGAAGTTTTATGTTTTTATTTTAATATATTAATTCAAGGGATTATTTAATCGAAGTCAAATATATACTACTAGACGAATGGCCCGGGCAACGCCCGGGGTTTACCCGAGTGCGAATATATTTTAAAAACGTTGACTTGGGTGAAGAGTGTTTTTTGTTGCATCATGCTGTGACTCACACGATGACCCAAGGTCAACAGGGGTGGCGCAGCAAGCTTTAGCCTATCACCGTCTGGCGGCGCTGCTTGCGAGTTATATCTATAATTCTGCAAATAACTCTAAGGATATTCAAGATATTCAAGAAATTATTTTTCGAAAACCCTTCCGGGGATATACCTAATAATATCCCAGAATTTCATGGCGATTGGATGTATGGTTTTTGAATAACAGGGTTGTCTAGAGGGGGGCAGGGAGGACACGTGTACCCTGTCAGCCAATGAGCGCGCAATCTATCCGTGAGCTTCAGACAAACAGACAAACAGACAACCAGACAAACAGACAAACAGACAGAATAAGGCAAATATATAAGTAGATTTCCATCTCTTGGATTATTAAATCGCATGCGTCTTCAGCATTTATTCCAGCATATTACTTTTTTTGTTTGTTTTTCATTGCTCTAGAAAAAGGAATGAAGTTTTTTTTTGGCTTTACATATACTAAATGATTAATCACAACCTATGTTTATATGTATTATTCACCTCTTAATAAAAATATTCAAATTTTCTATGTTTTAACAAAAGGTGATTTATCACGTTTAGTCTTTTATTTATATATCCTGCAGTCTATTTATTCAAACTACAATTGAGAATACGTATAAAAGCTAATTAATAGCTTTTTCTTGCGTACAGAATCTGTATTGTATCGCAAATAAATCAAAACAAAGGCTTTAAAGGAGTGCTTCTCTAAAATATCAGGTTGCCCATAAATAATGGCCGTTTTTGGAAACACATTTTTGAAATGAAAAAAAAAAATACATAAATAATTTGGCAACACATGAAAATTAAAAATTGCTATAAAGCTTACAGCACGCGCATTAAAGTGCAGTCGTTCTTTCGAAAATTTCACGAATGATAAAAATCTATAATTAAAATATTGAGCAATGTAACCTAGGATTTTGCTCATTATTTTCCTTCACGAATTTAAACTAGGATGTTCGGCCGCCAAGGCAACCAAAGATTATTGAGGCCTAGGGAGAAGCTTCTTCTTCCGAAATAACCACAAGAAGATGGTGTCAGAAATTTAAAGTTGGCGATTTCGGACTTGAAGATCAAGATGGTCGTGGTCGTCGGTCAACCTTCAAAAATGAAGATATAAAGTCTCATATTGAATCCAATAATACCCGAACAGTGCGTGAGGTAAGTGCAGAGCTTATTGCTTCAAAATCAACCATTGCTAGACATCTTTACCAAATTAGCAAAACAAAAAAATTGCCACAATGGGTACCGCACGATTTGAGTGATGCTCAACGTCAGAGACTTCAGGAAATTTGCAGTTCTTTGTTGGCTCGCAACAATTTTACTCCTTTTTAAAAACGAATTGTTACGTGTGATGAAAAGTGGTTTCTTTTTGACAACAGGAAGAGATTAAGGAGGTGGTTAGACAAAGATGAGGACCCAAAACCCTTCCAAAACCAAGCTTGCATCCAAAGCGGATAATGCTCATTGTTTGGTGGTCATATGCTGGATTATTGCATACAGATTTTTATATAGTGGCGAAACGGCATCTGAAATTGTCATAAAAATGCCCAGTTTGGTCAATAGGAAAGGCGTTATTCTGCTTCACGATAACGCACGGTCACAATCTTCATTTACGAAACAACAAATAATTGCTCAATTAAATTATGAAGCTCTAGCTCACCCTCCTTATTCACCTGATCTATCCCCTACCGATATCCATTTTTTCAAGCATTTGGATTATTCTTTCCATGGAAAACAGCTGATCAACCGGAGAGATTTGGAAAACGCCTTTTTGGATCTTTTGACCTCAAGACAGCCAAACTTTTATGAAAATGGCATAAAAATGTTACTATCACGTTGGCATAAGTGCCGCGATTCTAATGGTGCCTATTTTGTTTAAATAAACTCATTTTTGGATTAGATATGGTGTCTTTAATTGGTCTCTTCCAAACGACCATTATTTATGGGACAACCTGATATACTGAAAATAATTTCAGAGAGAGAAACCTTTTTACAGATTCATTAAATTATTAGATTCAAAATCTATCAATTTACCTTATAAATACCTAATTTTACTACTTATTTTCTATATTAGAAGATATAGAATTATTTTCTATATTATTTTCTATATATAAGAAATGGAACCATAAAGCACAAGGGTTTCTTTTACAAACGAAAAATAAACTCTCAACTGTCCTTGTTGTGATAAAAAAAAATAGTCGGAAGACTTAGGTCTACAGTAGCGAACTCTCCCAGCGGTTTTGCCAATTTAATCCACCAGTTTGCAGAAGAGAATTACTCGATTAAAATATTTATTTATAATTCTACTGTCTTAAAATCTTATATCGATAGTTTTTACCCATCTGAAATAATCCTGTATAGGACGAGTGTCCTTAATAAGGGCTTTTTGTTGTTATACATATATCCATAGTTTGTTTGAACACTATGACTAATATTCCGTCCTTCATTGTCGCATATATAGGCAGAATCATCCAATATAGTATTAGAGCTCTAAAAAGCGGCCTGGTGGATTAAATTGGCGAAACCGCCAATTAAGGGTGGATCACCACTAATGATCCAAGCCCTTCTACTATTTTTCCTCGCAGTAAAGATAGTATAAAATTTATTTTGTATTTTTATTTTGTTTGTAAAAAAAAATTCGTGCTCTATGATTTTATCTCATATATATAGATGACGCGTTATTGCTATATACTAGGATATGATTGTTAAAATTTCCTACATTCACAATTTTTATTAAATAAAAATATTTTCTATAAGAGAAATCGGTCATTATATTCGCTTAAACCTGCAAAACACTTCTTACTTATTAGCACAGATTTGTAAAAGGCCGATGTTCCTAATTGAGAACTGCTTCGTTTATGCGTGTCAAGACTAAGAAAATATAGTTATCTCAATCAGCTTATATACCGTATTAGATCGAGTCCAACATGTGCGGGCTAGATATAAATAGAAACTATAACTAATATCGAACTCAACATATCGGTTTTCCAAGAAAATAAAAAGAAAACATGACTCGTCTGTGTGTAATATAAATAATTTATTATTTTTCTTGTGGTTTTAAATCCTTGAAGAAATTAATTTGCCTAAAACACGCCAACGGTCGGAAAAAAGGAGGGCAAACGAAATAAACTATTATTTTAATAATGAAGCGAATCAATGCATTTTTCGTTTTGTGAGTTCACATTTTAAAAGCTAAATAAAATTCCTACTTATCAAAAACGTTTTAAATAAAAATCCTTAATATATTGTGAAGGTATGAAGTGTTGTCCTTCTCATTTTCTATGAAGAAAAAATATTGAATTATTCTGAGGAACGAGACGCAAGGCGGGATTGTTTGGCGACAAATATTTACAAGGGCTGTGCAGGCCTTGACGCATGGATGAGGATTTCCTTGAAGTGTCGGCGGCGTTGACGCATCCATTCAGGGCGTGAGGACTTCCGAGTAAATGGTTTTACGCGCCAACGACAAACTCTAAGAACTACTTTTGTATAGCATTTCTTAGGCTAGATTATAACAAGACGTCAAACTAAAGGTTCTCACTCCATAGCGAATGTTGTGCTTTGCAGGTTTACTTACATACTGGTTGGTAACATGACCAAGGATTTTTATTTCTTCAAAAGCAAAATGGCATTTTATAGTTTAATTAAATGTTAGATTTGAGATGTATTGAAAATAAAGTTTCAATTATTTTATGTTAAGAAGAAAAACACGTCTGTAAAAATGATTACGTCGTCTAAATATCACAAATAAATATTTCATCTAAATTATGAAGTATTATATATTGTCCATATTTGTCTCGAATGCAGGTATGGCATTACAAAGGCCGAACGGTACCACATTGAATTCGTATAGTTCATGGGACGTCAATATGTTTCTTCAATTTCAACCTGCTATTACCCAGATTTGAGACTAATTTTTGAAAATTATTTTGATTCTTGAAGCGTGCTGTTGAGAATTAGATTTATATCTGTGAATATTTGTTTGTTGTTAATCTTTTGTGTTTGTAAAATACGTTTTTTTTTTATTATTTTGACCACGGGCCAATATGTATAAATAGTTTTGTTGTTTATAAATAAAGTCAGTGTGTGTCTTATAATGTTGGTGTTGGCTTGATGGAAATACACGGGGTAGGCAGCAGCAAAGTGGAACCTTATAAGGAACAAATACAGTCCTTAAGAAACTAAGGAGCTATCATTGTTTGGTCCCCCGAGCCGGATGCAGCGACCTAAGAATTTGAAGAAGTTAAAGTCAAAGAAGATAAAGACAAAGAAGTTAAAAATAGAAGAAGATAAATTGAAGAACTTAGAATTAAAGATTCAGCGGAAGAAAGAAAAAAGAAATATAAGTAAACAAATAAGGCTCTAATTGGAATATTGTTTAAAAAGGGATTTATACAAATTTAAAGCGAAAATTTAAAGTAGACAAATTTAAAGAGAATAAAAAAGATGGAAATGATTAAAAAGAAGAGAACTCTGCTGCGAACCTCAGTGACAAGAAGTGTGAAGGAGATTGAAAAGGAACTGGAGAAAGAATGTCCATCGTCGGAAGCAATAAGGGCAAGTTATAGAATTTTAGAAAATAAGGGCAAAAGATTAGGTGAGGTTGATGCCCAAGTAGAGAACATAATGTTAGCAGACGAGTCAGTTACATCCCATGATTGGGACAAAGAGAAACAAATGGTGGAACAGTACGAGAAAAGCCTAGTCGTGACTGAAATAAAAGTCAATGAATACCTTAAAGCCAGAGAGATTCGACACAAGATTACGGGAGAATGGGACTCTGCTAAAACGGGTCAAGATGGTTTGGCAGCGTGTAGACTACCAAAGATATCCCTCGCAATATATGACGGTACATATCTTGATTGGCTGGGATGGTGGTCTCAATTTGAGACGATTCATGAAAACCCGGGAATATCGGAGGTAGACAAGTTCCGATATCTGATGCAATCAATAAAACAGGGGACTCGAGCGGAGAGATTAGTGAGGAGTTATCCTCTGACCAAAGAAAACTACCCGAAAGTAATAAAAGCATTGAAAGACCGCTTCGGCGACAGTACCATCCTCACCGAGGTTTATGTCCGACAACTGTTGAAATTGGTTGTTAATAGTGTAAGAAGGAAAAGCTTATTCCTGGAAAGTATGTACGACCAATTGGAGTCCCATTTGAAATCCTTGGAATCACTAGGTGTGAATATCCAGCAGAATGCCTACTTATTGTATCCAATGGTGGAATCGAGCTTGCCCGAGGACCTGTTGAGAACCCGGCAAAAGAGTGCGCTGGCAGGATATGATGTAGAAGATGGGGAACTGCCGCCAACAGTTGACAAAAGATTAACTTCACTCCTGGAGTTTATGAGAAGGGAGGTCAAGGACGAACTAAGGTTGGGTTATATCAGGTATGGATTAGGAGAATCGTCCCGCATGAGGACCAACGGGCACTATGTTACCAAGATGCATGCAGCGGAAGTCAAGAGTAAGACCGAAAAGGTGGATCCCCACTGTATCATCTGTCAGGGAGGCCATTGGATCCAACGATGTCCGAAATGGTGTGCAATGCCAGTAACCCAAAGAACCGGAGAGTTGAGGAGTCTTGGGGCGTGTTTTAACTGTTTACGCCTGGGACATTATGCCAGAAATAGTAGAAAACGCAACCATTATCCACGATGGCGAGACTGTCATAGTGGTTTTCTACAACAACCAAGAACTAAACCCCAGAACTCACTGGAAAAGAAAATGTAGAATACTAGATTGGAAGATAAGGTGGACCAAGTGAATGAGCAAGAGCTTGCATACACAGGGATGCATGTACGCACGGCAATTCCGAAAACCCTATTGGCTACAGCATTGGTTCGCATAATGAATAACAGGGGAGAAAGAATGGTGATTCGAGTATTATTGGACCAGGGATCACACAGTCGTCATTCATCAGTGGAGATGTACTCCAACACCTGAATACTACAACTGCAAGAATCAATGCACAGGTGTATGGAATTAATGACACAAAGGGAGAGCTGGTCAGGGAATTGGCGTCGTGTAGATTGGAATCCCTGACACAACCAGGTTGGACAATACCAGTTCAGGCGTTTGTGTGAACAAAATGACCGGGATGTTGCCTAGACAAGACTTATGTCTATCCATACCAGCCAGCTGGCATTCCCTGCCCCTGGCAGATCCACAGTTTGAACGTAGCCGGAAAATTGATATGATTCTGGGCGCTGATGTCTATGGACAATCATTACTTCCTGACATCAAAAGGCAAAGACAGGGCCAATTATGCGCTCAGAATACAAGATTGGGATGGGTGATCTCCGGAAAATTGCCTCTTGTAGATCAGAGCAGTCCGCACTTGGTGTACCACACTAGCGTGAAATATGAGGATAGCTTGGAGGACATCCTTAAACGGTTTTGGGAAGTGGAAGAAATCCCCATCAAACGGCGGAGTTCGGCAGAGGAAGAATTTTGTGAGCAGTTATATCAGTCCGAGATCAAACGATCCAGAACTGTAAGATATGTTGTCCCTCTACCGTTGGATCCAACAATAGCTGAATCAGACTTGTTTGGATTGTCCGTTGCTGTATGTTTTCGAAGACAATTGGCTATGGAACGACGACTGGACAGGGATGTGTATCTTAAAGGAGAATACTGCTCATTCATGAAAAATTATGAAGAATTGGGTCATATGACACCATTGCCCGAAAAGGCGGCAAGAGATGTGGAGGGATTCTGCTTTCTATCGCACCATGCAGTGAGAGTTACGCAACCTGCTAAGAAGTTACGTGTGGTTTTTGATGCCGCCACTAAGACTACAAACGGATTTTTATTGAACGACAGATTGTATGCGGGGCTCAAATTACAGAACGACATCTCTTCAGTACTGTTAAGATGGCGTCTGCCTAAAATCGTCATGGTCGCCGATATAGAAAAGATGTATAGACAGATCCTGGTGCGGCCTCAGGATGCCCTAAGACAGAGAATTTTATGGAGACAGAATGCGAGGGAGACAATGAGGCCCTATCAATTGAATACAGTAACATATGGAACCTCTCCTGCACCATTTCTGGCATTGAGAGAATTAATACAGCTAGCAAAAGATGATGGACATTTATATCCAAAAGCAGCCGAGGCCATTCGTCGAGACACCTATGTGGATGATATCCTAACCGGAGCGGAGAACTCAATAGAGGCCATGGGCATACAGCGGGAGTTAATTGACCTCCTAAGGGGAGAAGGTTTCGTACTGAGAAAATGGGCTTCGAATGACCTCGCACTCTTGGATCAGATACCTGAAGGGGATCGCCTTAAGCAAATCGTCTTTGAAAAAAACTGAAATAGTTAAGACGCTGGGGTTGGGATGGGACCCGAAAGAAGATTCTTTTGTCTATGCCATATCAGATCCTAGTAACACCGAGGAATTTACTAAGCGCCAGATGCTTTCTTTTATCGCAAAACAATATGATCCAATGGGATGGCTGGCACCTCTGATGATAGTTGGAAATATTTTGATACAGAGGCTATGGATAACGGGAACAACATGGGATGAACCCCTAGACGATTCGATAAAGATAATATGGCAAAGGTTTAAAAAAGACATGGGATATATTCGCATCACCAAAATACCCCGATGGCTGGGTGCCAGTAGAAGTGATAAGGTTCAAATCCATGGATTTTGTGACGCATCAGGAGATGCATATGCTGCGGCAATTTATCTAAAAGTATTGAAGGGAGATGGTAGCCGAGTAGAATTGGTTATCGCAAAAACCAGATTGGCACCCATCCGAAGAATGTCGATACCTCGTTTAGAGTTGTGTGCGGCAGTGTTGCTGACTCGTCTAGTCATCCAAATAATGCCATCCTTGGAAATAGATATTGAATCGATCACATGTTGGACAGATGCGACTATAGTATTGCGATGGATAAAAACCTTGTCCAGAACCCTACCCACTTTTGTGGGTAACCGAGTATCGGAAATTCAGGCCTGTCGAAAAATAAAGCAATGGCGGCATGTGCCCTCAAAAGATAATCCCGCAGACATTGCGTTTCGGGGGACGATGAGTTCTGGACTGAGAGACTCGCAATTGTGGTGGAAAGGACCTACGTGGTTGGCCGCGTCCCCGGAACTATGGCCGGAAATGCCAAACATCCAGGCGCATTGCGACGAAACAGAGGCGTTGATTAGCAGTATGAGCGACCAACCCTCGATGTTGGTCGTTCTCGGTCGACGTTGTTCCTCATTGATTCGGTATCAACGGGTAGTGGCCTGGATTATGCGTTTCGGCAAAAATTGTCGCGCCAGGGATGAACAAGTGCGATCATATTTAACCCTAGACGAGTTACGGGAGGCCCAAAAGAAGATTGTCCTGGCCGTCCAAAGCCATTACTTTGGAGAAGAGCTGAAGAGTCTGAAAGACCGTGATATAGTCAAAAGAAGTAGCCCAATATATGCATTGAATCCATTTCTGGATATTGATGGAGTCATCCGAGTCGGGGGTAGACTAACATGGGCTCCAAAATCTGACATCTGAGCAAAAACATCCTGCCTTAATGCCATCAAAAGGGAAGATAGCCCAGATGATTATTCAGGAGGTGCATGCACGGACCTTGCACGGAGGTGTACACCTGATGCTGTCCACCTTAAGGCAGAAATATTGGATGCCGAGAGTAAAATATCAATTGAAAAAATGTATTCGCGAATGCCATACATGTTGTCGATATAATCGTATCACCCAAAACCAGCTAATGGGTGATTTGCCAAAGGAAAGACTAACACTGGGCAAACCCTCTACGATATGCGGAGTGGATTATGCGGGTCCAGTGACTATTCGGTTATCCAGAGGTAGAGTTCGAAGGACAGAAAAGGGATATATCTGTCTGTTTGTGTATCTCGTGACCCGAGCCATACACATGGAGTTGGTGACAGACGCCTCCACTCCTACGTTCTTGGCGGCATTTAAGAGATTTGTCGCGCGAAGAGGACACTGCCATCAACTCTACAGTGATAGAGGAACGAATTTTGTGGAAGCTGCACGACAATTGCGTTCGAGTTTTTACATGGCAAAGGAACAACTAACCGATTTGGCTGCCGTGCTGGCAAATCAGGGAACAGAATGGAAGTTCAACCCTCCAGGAGCCCCCCATTTCGGAGGTCTGTGGGAGGCCGGAGTCAAGGCGTTGAAGTATCACCTGAGGCGAATAATTAGCAACCAAGTATTGACCTATGAGGAATTCTGGACTCTCCTAGTTCAAATTGAATCTTGTCTCAATTCCAGACCTCTGTATTCAATGAGCGGCGATCCAAATGATCAAGAAGTATTGACTCCTGCTATTTTTTAATGACTGAGTCATCTGCATGTGTACCAGAACAAAGTTTAGAGGAAGTAAAGAACCATCTCCTGACGAGATGGCAGCTGGTGCAAAAAGTATTGCAACATCTGTGGAGAAGATGGTCGAAAGATTATTTGCACAACCTACAACAACGCCATAAATGGAAGACCAGTTCTCCCAATATTAAGATCAATACCTTAGTCCTAATTAAAGAAGACAGACTGCCTCCCGCTAAATGGTTGAAAGGCCGAATAATAGAGGTTCATCCTGGGAAGGATGGCCTAGTACGGTTTGCTACGGTAAAGACGTCGCTGGGAGTGCTCCGTAGACCCCTAGTCAAGCTGGGGATGCTGCCGGTGGCGCCTTCAGAATTTGATGGAGTCCATAAACCGGGGGAGAATGTTGAGAATTAGATGTATATCTGTGAATATTTGTTTGTAGTTAATATTTTGTGTTTGTAAAATACGTTATTATTATTTTTTAAAATTCTTTTGACCACGGGCCAAGATGTATAAATAGTTTTGTTGTTTTTAAATAAAGTCAGTGTGTGTCTTATAGTGTTGGTGTTGGCTTGATGGAAATACACGGGGTAGGCAGCAGCAAAGTGGAACCTTATAAGGAACAAATACAGTCCTCAAGAAACTAAGGAACTATCACGAACCTATTACGTCATCAATTTTGGGGATCTTATATTCATGCGTTGCTGAGGTTTTATTCAACTTTCTGTAACCCATACACAGAATCTCCTAGGATGCGGTATCGCGTGATGATTAGGGCTCTGGCAAACATCGCCATGCAGTTATATGGTGTGGGATTCCTGAAATTTAAAACGTTCTCCGTTTTCGTTCATCAAGCATATTGTTGTTTAGAAGACATTCTCAATCACTCTTATGAACTTAGTTCTACATTATTTGGTCTGTTGAATTTGAAACAAATCAGTTTTCCTTATTAATTCGAATATTTTCTGATACAGTTTTCCTATAAAAGACGCATTATACTATTGTCGCGCTTGACCCCTCCGGTTCTTCGCGACGACGCCGCTTCCTCCATCGTGGATCACCTGCCCCAGGCTCCCGTTGCTCTCCTCTGCAGCCCTACCCTGCAAAGCACCCAAAGACCTCCGAGGGCCACCACTCAAGTGGATCTCCTTTCCTCTGGTAGTATCTCTCGGCCTTATCACTGGTGGGGGACATGAGAGACTTATCAGAAGAGTAGCGACTGTGGCATTACGAGAGTAACAACAGCAACCGGCAACAAGATTTCTAACACTATTCCTTTTTTTTATTGTCATTTCTACTACACATTACATATAACTAGAATAACCATTAACGGGTATTTACATTACGTTACCTCCTAGGGCCAATATAAACGTGTATTTACAAACATTTGCCCCAGGAAACAGGACCACAGCAGTCGGTGATTCCCACATTATTTCCAGACCGGAAACAGGCAAAAGCGCCATCCATTGGCGGAGGCTGTTGGTGTTTTGAAGGCTCATATACGCGACAATATTTCCTATAAAGACGCTTTCCTTCCTAAAACTTTTGTTTGATATATATTTTTTTTCAAATCGAACTTAATATTCTTTTTTAAAATATAATTTTTTACATGCATACAACATGCATTTCGGAGGATCAAGGTATAAAGCCAAATCGTCTTCTTTCCTCAGGTCAACGACGAAAAAGTTTTATTTCACATGCTTCGTTCTGTACAGAAATCTTTAATCAGTAAATCGTATAACCAATGTTTAATATTCTTATAGAGCACACCTAGAAATATGGAATTTGTTACATTTGCACAAGCCTGATACCAATCCAAGTTGAAAAAAAATTCAGATTTTTGGGTGGTCGGGAATTGACCAATTTTAGATGTCTGAAAATTTGTTGACTCGCTCAATACAGCTAAAAATGTAATTTAACAAAAGTGAAGACTTCATGGTTGTTGGCACACTAGATTAATTTCTATATTTCTTTTTAAATTTTATGATCAATTTTCAATATACTTCCAGAATACGCAAATGTTAAAATATTTGTACACTCGTTCAACGCAAGTGTTATAAAATATCAACCTTCTTGGTGGCCGTGATGGTCTGGACTATAGAATAGAAAGGAGAAAATAGGCGCAGCTATAAATAATTGTGAATATATTTTGCCAGAAATATATAATAATTTAAAATATTCAGAATAAAAAATTAACCAAATATTAAAAATATATTGATATATATATATTATACATTCCGAATATTCAGAGAACAAAAAATTGAATAAATTAATAAATAATAAAATTAATGTTTTTTTTTTAAATAAGCTTTTATTAAAATTCGCCAAAAAGGAGAAGAAAATATTTTAGCTACCGCTCGCTATTGAACAATTAGATTTGTGAGTAAAAATTAAATCGACGGGGAACGATCACCATGGATTTCGATCTCAATATCATTCAATATGAGGCAACTGATTAGCAGGTTTTTATGTTTCACTAAATATTTTACCTATTCCCTCAATTAACAATGATCGTTTTCCCAACCGCTTTTGTTCATATAAATCTAATTGTTCAATGGCAGTAGCTGAAACATCTGTTTTCTACTTTTTAGTTCATTTTAATAAAAAAAAACTATTTTTTATTAATTATCATTTTACTTTATTAAAGAATAAATTAATCGACAAATCTCAATTTCGGCTCGTTTCATCTTCACACTCTATTATTTATAATAGAATTCACCCGACCCCCAAGAACATTAATTCTTAAAAACCATAAATATTATTTTATATAAATATTCTTACACCCTTATAATATATTAATTTTTGTTTGATATATCAATGAGTTATATCGGTGATTTTCTGATACCTATAATTTCCGAAAAATATATGCGACAAAATATACATTCATTTCTGTGAAGAAAATAAATTTCCAGTTGAATAAACGTTGTTAATGCTTGGAAAGGAATTAGGCGAGACATGCCCAAAGAAAACTGCGGGTTTATAAATGACATAGCCGCTTTGAAAGTGGACAAGAATCAATACATGATGATCCATGAGTTGGAAGACCTATAGAAAAGAGGAAAGAAACAAACGGTAAAATTGGAGAAAACATAACCCTACGTAACAAATTATCATGCCAAAATCTTAGGCGTTAACGGGTCCTTCCTTGGGATTAATTCATTCCATTATTCACCACAATCTGCTTTCCGGGGATTTAATGAAAGTACCCTATACATTAAAACAAACATTTTGTTGATCATCTTTGTGTGTAGAGAGCATATTTGGAAGATTCGATCTATTTTGTAGTTCCTCCTGTATGCTATAAACTTAAGGCTAACCTGTTTCAATGAAGGCCATAACTCGAAACCATGGCATTCAGGTTGGCTTATTTGTAGGAATTTGCCAAACTGAATCAGTGCGCTCTGCACAGAGGTGATCAACAAAATGCATTGTTTTATATATAATGCATCTATTGCATTTATTAAAAGGAAGAGATGCATATTTGGCATATATATGACATTTATAATATTTATTGTATTCAAACTTTGCCCATCAAATTGTGTATTATTTTGAGAATCAATAAATTCTAAACAATCGTAGCGTCAAAGAAAGACAGCTAAGCTATCTATTTAAAGCTTAGTAGCTCACATTGTTGGCACCGTCGACTTCTCTTTTTTTTTTGACAAGGACACTTGTAACGTTAAGGCGCAAGTGCCAAAAATAAACTCAGAAAATCGAGCTGTCAAGGGACAATCTGACCAGACGTATCCTCCACGTCACCCGTAGACCTGAGCGGAAGTCATCAGAGCCTATATAACAGGACTCGCTCGGCTCTCTCTTTTCACGATATTACCCTTTGAAATTTTTGCGTATTATGCGTTCTTAATCCCTTCAATTCCACGACTGCTCTTCTCTACATCTCTCAACTCAGCAACTCAACTTGATCAAATTGTCAGTCGACATGAAAAACAACCTCTCGTAAAGATGTTTCCTAGATGACTGTAATCAACTCAGCGCGCCTACAATCGCTGAACGACATCTTTACATCACATTGTCATTCGACAGGAAGAATCATGGGAAGCAACTATTTCAGTTCGAGATGTCAGGATAGATGTTAGCCGGAGATACTGACTGTGCCCAAGGCAAAGATCGAGCTCGACATTATCGACCGAACAGCATTCCCCGCGGAAGATAATCCAAGCTTTTTCGTCCTCCTCAAACCTACCGTGCTCGGCGTTGTCGATCTGACGCGAATTTGAGCCGATATACGTCTACTACTGCTTAATAAATGAACGGTGTTTATTGCAAGCTGAGACTCGCCTTCCGTTCCTCATTTTCGCCATCATCTGTAGCATACAGAAATCAAGTCTTCCTGCTTCCTTTACTATTAGCGCTGTTGAATAAATGTTTACTTGGCATATTTTCATAAAAATATTGTTGTGCTCCATGGGAAAAAAACTCCTTAACTGCTTTATATCACTAAACGGCACATTAAAACTGCGCTCTATACCACCTTTCAGAAAAACATGGCTCCCACAAGCGTATTCTGCTGATTCTTCCGTTTGGAAAATGAATAAAAACAATGCTTTACCTTAATATTCTTTGCGCAGAACGCTTTCTAGCTAATAAATACCATATTCCAATATTTCACAATACATTCATATATACAAGAGTATATCAAAGGAAATGGAAATATGGAGTAGTAGAAGAATGCATAAGGTTAAATGACTAAAACATTTTTATTTAAGAAATTATAAGCGCGTTTGAGAAAATGAATACTAAATATTTGGAAATAAGAAAAAGTGACAACTCTCTCTGGCTAGGACATAGCAGAAACTGATATAAGTTCTTTTAGGTGTGATGTGTGAAAGAAAATGAAGCGAATTCCGTTGTTCAATATGATCACGACTATAGAGAAAGGCTGAAAAGAATAAATATATGTTGAAACTATCCATAGAACATGCTTTCAGCTAAATACTACAGGGCGTGACACTTTTTTAATGGGTAGACCATTTTAATGTAAGTACAAACCATATATTCCACAAAGGAGGAAGTAGTTTAAACTAACAACGTGTAAATCTATTTTTGGTAACTTGTACTCACTTGTCAGGTTGTAATTATGCTTATATTATATGTTGGATCTAAAGTGAGCTCTAACTCAGGTCCTAGTGTCTTCCCAAATTACAATTTAGGCCAACAGTTCGAGCCACCATATATAATATAAAATATAAATATTCATTAACTAATATTTAATTCTATAAAAATGAACAAACCTTTTTGTTTGCACACACACTTCAAAATCCATTTAAAATCGATCTGTTTACTTTCGCTCCTGACAATGATATTTTAAAAATATAAGTTGCAGCTCGTTTTATCTGGTTAAATATATAGCGTCTCTTTTTTTAATATGGATTAAAAAGAGGGAGCTATATTTAGATCTAGGTATACTTTATTTTTCAGAGATGGTATAAACCTATATACAAGAGATACAAATATTTATTTAAAATCTAATTTTAATTTGAAATGATATTTCCGAAACAGAAATATTTACACTTTATTTTAAAATCATTTGTGTATATTTATAAAAAGGTTTTTTAAAAACTTTAAAATATATCAATTAAGCGATCATATTTTAGTTATTTGAGAAAATGATTTTTTCTCTTTCCTAGACGCAGCTAAAAGAATGACATTTCGGGTGAATAAATTCTTTACATTATTCAGGATATGCAAAAATCTTTCAACTTCGTTAGCATTTGTAATTAAGAGATGTAAAGAACACAATTATATATGCTATTTTTACTATTTATTTCTTTCGTATAAAATAAAAGATACACAGCTTCTATAGGTAAGTATTTCTAACAATATACATAAGAAGCACCACTTCATTAAAGATAATAATTAAATTTTTATATATTATCTCTGCTCACAGTGCGCTGATTCACATAAAAAATATGCTACAAAAAAAAACTTTTCAGGTAAAACTAATGTGTATACCAAGGTTTCGAGCTATGGTCATCACCAGTACAGGGAGGCTTCGATTTTATAATATCCTACGGGAGGAGCTATGAACTCTACCAATTTGCCCAAAAGTGGTTTTAGCGGTTAAAATACTGTGCAATGTATTTTTTAAATGCAAAATTCTATTAAAATATCGAAAACCTTTTTTCTCAATAAGTTTATTTCTATTTTTAAAAAGTATATCGCAATTTTCTCCTTTAAAATGCTCTTTTACATAGGAATTTTATATATTATCAGCGAACTATTCGTTTAATAATAAAGTATTGCTAAAATGAAAAATATAAATAAATATTTTAACAAAGCATTTATTATTATTTTTTTCATTTTATCAACAGAGTGGTCATTTTTATGTTTATATTTTGCTACTCTGTCAATTTCCCTCGTGGCTTATCTGTTGTTTACCATTCATAGTTTGTTCTTGCCTGGAATAAATTGTTGTCTCATCTCGAAGTTGATCTTCCCTAATTTTCCACGTGGCATTTTGGTGGAGATACTGGGTAAGTTAGGGAAGACAAACTAAAGACCGCCGAGAAGAACTTGAAGCCATGGGTGCTGTGATCTACATTTTCGGAGACTGACTCCAGGATTCCACCGCCGTGCTAAAGTCAAGACTTCCCTCGAAGATGACGATGTCCCTATAGACGATACGACGACAAAGTCGATCTTCACGCCGCAAAAAAAAGGACGCAAAGGTACTAGGGACAAAGTACCAAGACTTCGATGAAATCCTTGGCAAAAGCACGTCAGATCCATGTCAGTATCTACAATAATTGCTAGCTGTGGGTCAAAGCTCCCATAGGAAAGAAGCTATGTAACAAAGTATTTATTAATTTTATTATTTTATTAACAGAGTGGTCATTTTTAGGTTTATATTTTGGTACTCTGTCAATTTTCCTCGTGGCTTATCTTTTGTTTACCATTCATAGTTTGTTGTCTCATCTCGAAGTTGGTCTTCCCTAATTTTCCACGTGGCAATATATAAGTGAACCTAATCGGCTTACTGCTACTTAATGTACGTGTTTAAAATAATTATTATAGGTATATTTGTCTGTGCATTAAACTTTTTATCAACATTTTTTAAAATTATATATATATATATATAAGAAAAAATGGAGTTGAAGGGTAAAGCGTTTCTTTTATTTATTTTTAATTTTATGCAAGCTTTCGATCAAATTTGCTCTCCTGTGGTCAATGTAGTATTCTGTGTTTGAAATATTGACAATATATCATCATCATATAGAGCGCGTGAAGCGAAAAACATTGGATTCGAACATAAAGAAAATTGTAAAATAAAATAAATGTAACCTTTTAAATAAATATAATTGTAATAAAATAATATCATCTGGTGAGTAATGTTTAATTAATAAATTAAATAATAACAGGACAGTAGAATTACGTCCTATAAGCTTATGTCCATAGTTTACTTGAAAACCATTTCTAAGATTCCATCCTTCAGTGTAGCATATAAAAGCAGAATGATCCAATACAGTATTAGAGCTCTGAGAAGCGGTCTGGTGGATTAAATTGGCGAAACCGCTGGGAGGGTTCACCACTGATGAGCCAAGCCCTCCCAATATATTTTTTCATGGCAGTAAGGACAGTAGAAGTTCGTTTTATGTATAAAAGAAACATTCGCGCTTTTAAATCCTTTTATTTTATAAGTATAGATGGCGCGTTATTGCTTTGTGTTAATATAATGATATAATTCGGAAAGCTAGTCCTCATAATTTTGAAATTGGAAATTTAGTTTATGTGGCAAATCCAAATAATGGAAAACTTGATTCAAATTTCAGATCAGAACATCATGTCAATCTTGAAAACATTTCAATAAATTCTTTTAAATTAGTCAACACTAAAAATGGGAAAATAATTCATAGAAATGCTAAACATTTGAAACATGTTCCTACTCAAGAGACCAATCAAGGCATTTCTGACTTGATTCCAGAAGAGAGCCAGGAAAATCTTAGTTCAGATTCAACAAGAATTGAACACCTCAACTCTTCTGATGTACAAATACCAGATGATAATTCCTCAAACCAAGACAAGGACACTTCTTTGAACCGACCAAGTTCAAGTAGAACAGGGTCTACATTTAACCCAGTTGTTTCAGATAGACTTGATGCCGAGGCTCTTCACCAGTTGCCACCAGAGGTTTCTCAACCCTTGCCGACTACCAAGGAACGCGTAATCACCAGGAGTGGAAGAGTCGTCAAGCCATCATCAAGATATAAAGACACGATTCCTTTCATCTGAAGGAAGGAGGGAATGTAGTATTCTGTGTTTAAAATATAGACAATATATCATCATATAGAGCGCGTGAAGCGAAAAAAACATTGGATTCGAACATAAAGAAAATTGTAAAATAAAATAAATGTAACCTTTTAAATATATATAATTGTAATAAAATAAATTCATCTGGTGAGTAATGTTTAATTAATAAATTAAATAATAACTATACAACAGTCAAAAAAATAAATATAAAACATAATAATGAAGTTATTTACTAAATTAAAAAAAAAAAAAGAAATGGGATATTGGGTATGCACGCGCGGGCGTCTAATTAGACTATATTACAGCTAAATATTAAAATAAATAGTGATATAGTGTGAAAAATAATTTATTTATACGTTGATGATATTAATTATTTTGAGAACAAAGTATATTACAGTTATTAATTTAATTTCCATCTAAAACAAAATGCCATCGAAATACTAATTGTTGCCCTTAAAATTGAATGTGAGGTTCATAATACAACTATATTTTGTTAGTCACAAAATGAAAAAAAAAAGGTTATTGGGAGTTATGTGGAATAGGGTTAGGGATATTGTCATATTATATTTGGGAGTCTATTTTTCTATTGATACTATTTGGTTTTGATGATGTCAGTGCTTCCAGGAGTAATCGGAAACTTCAACGATAAATCCTGGAAGTACTGATATTACCAAGACTAAATAGTATATCAATAGAAAAATAGACCTCTCTCCCGACATAATATAACAATATCCCTAACCCATCTCCATAATTTCCAACAAAATATATATTTTTTTTCTTTATGCGTGTGACTGGCTGAATATAGTTTTACCATTAACCTCACGTTCTATTTAAATATTTTAAAGATGCAATAGTATATGCCACCCTGGTGATGATGAGAATATACATACAAATATAAGGAAATATACATTATGATTTTTGAGAATACAGCAAAAACAATAATTCAATTGAAAAACACTATTTTTTTTATAATATTGAATCTTAAAAATATCCAGGAATATATAATATTTCTAATAATATAATTATTAAGTATGATGTTAAAATTATTTTAATTTCTTATCATCATCTTTTGTATTTTTATTTTGCATAAAAAACTAATTGTTTTAATAATAAAGAGTATGTATTAATACTGTTGTATTTTGAATTTTAATTTATAATAACTGCAGCTTATTAATTTAAACAAATTTATTATTCAAATACAAGGAGAGGTTAAACAAACTAATTAACTTAACAAATGAAGAAAAAGATGAGCTTCAATATTCTAAGCTATTACTACAACATAAACAAAAACAAACTTAGTCAAAAAGGAACATATTTAACATCACATATTATTTTAAATTGATTTGTTTACCAATTTCAACAACTCCCTCCTTTGGTGAGCAAATCAAAATTAGGTCCAAAAAGAAGTCCCATATTTACAAGCAGTCTCTGAATTCTGTCTCCCGGCAGCCTCTTGGTGAGAAGATCCGCTTCTTGAGCTTCTAGGTTCACGAAGGAGATCCTCAAATTTCCCTTTGAGACTTCATCTTTCACGAAGAAATATTTTCTGTAAATGTGCTTGGTTCTACAATGATAAGATGTTCCTTTAATCCAGTCTATTGCTGATTTACTGTCTGTCTTCAGAACAAGTGGTATTTCAACACATGATTGATGACCTATATCAGAAAGAAAGTTCATGAACCATTTAACTCTTTAGTGCCCTCACAGATAGCCATCAATTCCGCTTCGCATGTTGACAGGGCTACCAGTGGTTGTTTTTGAGATTTCCAACTAAGTAGTGAAGATCCTAATTTAGTTAAATATCCTGAAAAAGATTTTGAGTCTTTAGTTGAGGACCAACTAGCATCTGTAAAGACTTCAATTTTCCCTCTTATTCTGTCAAAGCATAACTTGTAGCTTTTTGTTCCTTTCAAGTATCTATATATTATTTTAAGTGCAGTAAGGTGAATGACTTTGGGATCCTTGTTGTATTGGGAGAGTTGACTAACATAAAATGTCATATCGGGCCTTGTTCCCACTGATAAATACATCAAGGAACCTATCATTTCTTGGTAAAGTTTAGGGTCCACAGGAGAAGAATCTGGGTGATTATCCAGATCTTGATTAAGATCACCAGGGGCTTTTACTGAATTACATTCTTCAAGGTTAAATTTCTTCAAAATCTTTTCTACATAGGCTTCTTGTGAAAGTTCGAAACAATTTTCTTTTTCCTCAATTTTGATTCCAAGAAAATATATAGGCTTTTCTTTTCGAATAATGACAATTTGCTTATCCAATTGCTTAACTATTCTGTTAATTATGGTACTATCCGATCCAATAATGAGAAAATCATCTACATAAATCCCAATTATTAGAGTTTTCTCCTCTTCTTGATGGATGTATGCACATGGTTCACGTTCTAAACGTCTGAGTCCGATATCATTGAAAATTTGGTTATTTTTTTTTCATTCCAGCATCTTCCGGATTGTGGTAAACCATATAAACTATTTACAAACTTTATTTTCCTGTCCTGCTTGAACAAATCCTTCAGGTTGTTCCAGGTACACATCGTCTTTTAGTTCCGCATTGAGATAGGCAGTTTCAACATCATATTGTTTAATTTTCATGTTTTGCTGTGATGCAATGGCAATCAAAGTTCTTAAAGAGTCCAGCTTCATAACAGGAGCAAAAGATTCTTCATAGTCAACGCCAGGTTTTTGATTATGCCCCATTGCAACAAATCTAGCCTTTATTTTGTAAATGCTTCCATCTGGATTCATTTTTATATTAAAAATCCATTTTCCTTTTTATCAGGTTTTCATTTTCTGGTTTGGGTACAAGGGTCCAAACATTATGTGAAGTTAGGGAATGGAATTCCTCTTCCATTGCTTCTTTCCAATGGTCTGAAAATGGGGTGTTCATGGCTTCTCTATATGTTTTAGGTATGTTCATGGAAGTTGAAGATAGTTCGGTTACATTGGCTGCGTTTCTTTCTTTTATTCTTCCAGATCGTCTTAAACCACTTGCTCTCAGCCTCTCTTCCTGCTCTTGTAGATTGATGAGATGCTTTGCCTGAATATCTTCATTAGTTCTTACTGCAATACGTCCGGGTTTTCGGGGTAATCCTGATGATTCAGGTATTGATTCAGGGTTTTCTGGAGTATTTAGTTCTTCTGGAGTAGAGCCCATGGTATGTGTATTTTGAAAGAAATCTGATTCTTGTTGTTCATTTCTATAGATAATATGATCTTGGACATGTTGGTCAAAAACATTAGAAGTCAAGAGATCAGAGCCTTTTGAATTTTCATCAAATTTGACAGTTTGAACTTCGTGTATTTTTCCATCTTGTGGATCATATATTCTATAAGCTTTTCTTTGTCTGGAGTAACCGGTGAATATTCCTTTCTTGCTCTAGAGTCAAAAATTTATTTCTTTGATTTTTAGGAATGTAATAGTAGGCAAGACTTCCAAAGATTTTTAAATGTGCTACTGATGGTTGGTTTGTGTCCAGTCCATTTCTCTATGGGAGTTTTCATGTTATCATTCTTGGCCGGTGTGCAATTCTTCAAATAAGCGGCTGTTGCAATGGCTTCCGCCCAAAACTCAGTTGGTAACTTAGCATCAAATAACATAGTTCTAGCCCAATCTAGAAGGGTGCGATTGGTTCGTTCTGCAATTCCGTTGCTTTGTGGTGAATATGGAACTGTTCTTTGATGGTGTATTCCTTTATTTCTGAAAACTCATGCATTTTTTTTTTTGCAAATTCAGTTCCGTTGTCCGATCTAACATTTTTGATTTCAACATTAGTTTCATTTTCTCGATGATTTTTAAATTCTACAAAAAATCAAATGCATCTTCCTTTGATTTCAAGAAGTATACAAAGATACGTCTACTATACGAATCCACAATAACGTACAGATAGTTTGCACCACCCAGTGATTTGGTTGGCATAGGACCACATAGATCCATGTGTATAAGTTCTAATGGCCTTTCAGAATGATTATTCTTTATAGCTTTGGAAGGGTTTTGGGTTAGTTTACCAAGGATACATGGTTCACATTTTTCGAGATGTTGACAATCAAAATTAAGTCTTTTCACCATATTTATCTTCATCATTTTATCCAAATATTCTTCGTTCAAGTGCCCTAGTCTTCTATGCCACATTGTCTTGGCTGAACATTTATCTTCTGCTTTTAAACAATTATCTTTAGTGCTTAACAAATTTCTAGGTAAAGTTTTAATTATAAACATTCTATCTTCTTCATTAGCCTCAGCTATCAAATATCCTTTTCAGTTATAAATTTTAGCCATTACTTTCTCAAAATATACTTTATTTCCATTATTAACCTGACATCTGACTGAAAGAAGATTAGATTTAAGTCTAGGCACATAGAGTACATCCTTAATACAAATATCTTGCTTACCTTCACTTGTGTATGTAGACAATTTCACATCACCTTGTACTTCAGCTTTTATGAACCTTTCTTCTTCTGCAAGGTTAATTTCACTGTCAATAGGAATCTTGTTGATAAGCCAATCTTCTCTAGGAGACATGTGTGAAGTGCATCCTGAAACAAGGTTCCAAATGTGTGCATCCTCCTCAGGTAGATGTGAAGAAGAGTAGATCATTTCCGCTGAAGTAAACGCATGTTCAGTGTTAGCAGAACCATTCGCTACATTAGCATGTTCCCTTGAGTTATTTTTCCTAGATGATGAAGACTTAGTTTGCATATTATTTTGTGAATATTTGCATTTTGGTTTATTGAAGTTCGCTTTATCTTGACGATGCCAACAGTTTCTTGACATGTGCCCAAATTTTCCGCATGTATGACATTTCCCTTCAAATTTGCATGTTCTTTGTATCCCTCGGTCATTTCGTGCTTTAAAAGCTTTTTCATATTGACCTTCTTTAGGAAATCCCATTGAGTTTAGCCTCATTTCTTCCTCTTGAAGTGCCTGGAAAACTTCCTCGAGACTCGCAGATCGTTGTGGTCGTAAAACCGCTGCTATATTTTCAAACTTTGGCAACAAACCTCTCACTACATGATACACCATTTCCCTTGGTGAAATAGGCTGTCCCAAGTTAGCACTTCTGGATGCAATATTTCTGGCCCTTGTTATGTAGGCTTCAATGCCTTCTTTATTTCTCATTTGAATATTTTTCAATTCAAGTCCAATGTCGATTATTTTATCTTCAATATTTCCAGTATGGATACGCTTCAGTTCATCCCACACAGTTTTAGCATTTGTCTCTCCTATAAATATGCCAGCCTGCTCAGGTGACAAATTTACTATTATTATTTCAAACGCCTCATCATTTTTATCCTCCCATTCTTTGAAAAATTCTTCTTCCTTTGAATCTGCCATTCCACGGTTAGGCTTAGGCGATTCGATCACTTTTTTGAGCAATTTTTTGCTTCTCAAAATTGTTGATATTTTAAGCGTCCATATGTGGTAATTTGAAGATGTCAGTGGCTCTATTCTATTCATCGAAAAATATTCTGCCATTTTAAAAAATATATATAATCGTACTCAACCTTTCTTTTAGAAAATTCGGCTGTTTTATTCTAAGGCAATAACAATTAACCAGGCTTCTGCTACCAGTTGTTGTATTTTGAATTTTAATTTAGCATAACTGCAGCTTATTAATTTAAACAAATTTATTATTCAAATACAAGGAGAGGTTAAACAAACTAATTAACAAATGAAGAAAAAGTTGAGCTTCAATATTCTAAGCTATTACTACAACATAAACAAAAACAAACTTAGTCAAAAAGGAACATATTTAACATCACAGATTATTTTAAATTGATTTGTTTACCAATTTCAACAAATACACCTAGAGGATTATGTAAGGTGAAGCGTCTTCCTTTTGGCTTAAATTCAGCCGTGGGAACATTCCAGAGATTCATGGATACTCTTCAGTGTGGAATTGATGGAGTTGCAGTTAGGGCTTCCAATCCCGGTACATATTTTCAATCCCGGGATTCGGGATTGCTTTTTTCTCAATCCCGGGATATCCCGGGATTGAAAAACATTTTCGTCTTTCTACGCCAAGAGGTATATCGTTTCGTTCGTTATATTTTCAATTTTTTATTTTATATAGTGCCAATGACGTGCAACTTACTTCGATGAAAACAACCTGAAAGCTATACCTTTTGCGCCTGCTTATGAACTAAATCATTGCTTTTGGGTTACAGTTTGAAATTATCTGTCAATTACTGTACACACATCTGGAAAAAATTACTGTTCTTGGAACTCTTAGACCACATCTCTTAATGCAGTGTTGGGCAGTAATCAATTCAAAGTAATACATTACCTTGTAATTACGATTACTTTGCAATGCATTACTTTGCAAAAAAAATTAATTGCATTAGAATGTAAACATAATTACTCGTAATTCTATATATAATGATAGCAATTGTGATTAAAATTACTTGTAATTGTAATTATAGCTAATGTAATCATGATTATTTGCAATTGTGATTATAGAAAATGTAATCATTATTGCATTTTGCCCAACTATGTATTAATGTTTAGAAAGAAGACAAATCATAGTTGAGTAGGATGCGGAGTCTGGTGTAGGTGTTGTAATTGAAGTTGAAGAGGCAGCCTCAATAGCTTCTTGCAATCGGCGCTCTATTGTAAGATGGTCATTCGATTGGGATGGCTCATGGCGTTCTTGTAAACTCCGAGGAAGTGGCGAATTATCAGCCTGAATTCTTACTTCGGCCTGTAACGGTTTAAGACGCAAAAGCAATTTCACGCTAAAGTCTTTGGCCATCTTCTTTTTTTTTTTTTCTAACTGTGCTTGCGGATTGTGCAGATATTGGAGGAATAAAGATGTTTTATTGCATCGCTCTTCTAAAATTCTCTTTTGAAAAGTTTTTGCAGATCTTTGCCGAGAGAATGAGATTGTGCTTGCAGCTCCTCTAGAAGAAACTTTACTGTTGCTTCTGCAGTCTAAAGCGTAGCGTCGCGTCTACAGATAGCTGCCACAGCTGCCCGAAATGGTTTCAGTGCGGAAATTACTTGCGTCATGATATCAAAATATTCATCAGTTAGACGGACATTTGCATTCACATCTATTAGCGCCTTATGAATCGCTGACTTCACACTGAGAAGTCTCTCCAACATGTTCAATAAACTATCCCAGCGCGTTCTGCAGTTGAGAATGAGACACATACTGGTGGAAATGCGATTATCTTGCCGCATGTAGTTCAGTCCAGATAAGAGGTTAGTGGCGGGTCCATGTTTAAGGCAGGTCCGCGACAAAAATAAAGGGATGCCGCTACTATCTAAGAAGCTACTATTTGCATGTCAACAAAAATTGGGGCCCCCTCCATGTATACTGCTGCATACTCTCATTCTAGAGGCTGCCATTTTGGAAAGATCTTGCAGAAAAACCCTTCGTTATTAGTGCATGAAAATAATTTCAAATCTCTCAGAAAAAAAAAAAAAGACCTGAAATGCAGCTGTATAAACAAAACGTCAAAATTGTGCTATCCCATCATCTGTTTGATTACCAGAATGCTAGATAATAAAAATATATTTTTGCGCTGGTTTTCATGCACAAACCAGTAATCCCGGGATTTTTCGAGCAGAATCCCGGGATTTCGGGATCATTATTTGGCTCCGGGATCCCGGGAAACGGGATCCCGGGGTTGGAGGCCCTAGTTGCAGTTTATTTAGATGATGTCCTGATATCAGGAAGAGATTTTAATGATCTTAAAAGAAAAACTGAAAAGGTACTGCTACGCTTCAGAGAATCTGGACTTCGTCTTAAAATAGAAAAATGCTAATTTTATGTTCCAGAAATCGAAATTCTAGGAATGATTATTGATCATAAAGGAATACGTCCTTCTGAGGAGAAATTAAGAACTATAAAAGATGCTAGACCACCTTCAAATAAAAAGGAATTAATGTCTTTTCTTGGACTTCTTAATTATTATGAGAGGTTTTTGAATAATAAAGCCACAGTAGTTGAACCTTTCCATAGACTGTTGGACAGTAATAATCCATGGAAATGGAATAAAGAACATCAAAGATCTTTTAGCAGAGGCTAAAGACTTGATTAGTACTAAGTCTGTTTTAGCACATTCTAATGAAGATCTGCCTATTTTGGTCAACTGTGATGCGTCGGAGTATGTTTTGGAGCCATTTTGTCGCAAATAGACCATGGTATTGAAAGACCAGTTGTGTTTGCCTCCCGAACTTTAAATAAAACTGAGAGAAGATATGCGGTAATCAATAGAGAGGCTTTAGCAGTTATTTTTGCTGTTTCTAAGTTTTGCAGTATCCTCTGGGGAGAAATTTCAAAATTGTAACAGAACATAAACCTCTAGTTGGTCTTTTCAACCCGAACAAGCCGATACTACAAGTACTATCGCCTCGCATGATGGTGTCTAACTCTATCTGCATATACATATACCATAGAATATTAACCATAAATTAAAAATGGAAATGTGGACGCACTGAGCAGACTGCCATTAAATGAGTCACCAGGCCAAATTCCAAACCCACCGGAGGTATTTTTTATTGAATCAGAATATGCTGCTATTAGCGCTTCGGAGGTTGCGAGAGTAACTGGTAAAGACCCAATTCTATCTAGAATTAAATTTTGGGCAATGAATGCTAGAAAATTTGAGGATAAATATAAAGGGTATTTCACAAAGTCTAGTAAAATATCTGTTCACAAAGATTGCTTATTGTGGGGGAGCAGAATTATAGTTCCGGAAAAATTTAGAAAATATATTTTAAATCTATTGCATGATACCCATGTTGGTATTTTGGGTACGAAGGCATTGGCTCGAGGATTATGCTGGTGGCCAAGTATGGATAAAGACATAGAAAAAATGATATTGAGTTGTAGAGTCTGTTTGTCTTGTGGACATGATTCTCCAAAGACTAATATCTACCCTTGGATTTGACCTTAAAGACCTTGGTCAAGGTTACATATCGATCATGCTGGTCCTTTTCAAGGCAAATTATTTCTTGTTGCCGTGGATGCGTATTCTAAGTGGATAGAAGCGAAGATCGTAGAATCGACATCTGCTGAGACTACTGTTAATACCATGGGGGAAATGTTTGCAACTCATGGGTTGCCGGATGTGATCGTTACGGACAATGGGACTTCATTTACATCTGAAGTTTTTAAGACCTTCCTAAAAAGGAATGGCATTAGACACATATTGTGTGCTCCGTATCATACTGCATCAAATGGGCAAGTAGAGATAGCTATTCAAACATTTAAAAATCTGCTTAGGAAGAACAGCAGAGGAAATTGGTCAATCAGGTTGGCTAGGTCCTTGTTGACAATGAGAATAGCGGTAAATAGCACAACTCGGAAATCCCCAGCTCAGTTATTAATGAATAGAAATTTAAAAACTATTGTTGGCAAATTTTATCCGGAAAGTATTTCTGAGGGAAGAAACAGACAGGATGATAAATTCATGAAGAATTGGAAACCACATAGAGAGGTGGAAGAAGGACAGGAAATTATGGCCAGAGGATACCATGGTTCCAGATGGTTACCTGGCGTTGTGTCCGAGAAAACTGGACCAGTGTCAATTAAAGTGGAAACTGAGGATGGAAAATTATTGAGCCGGCATTTAGATCAAGTTAGGAGCTGTGGGGAAAGTGAAGCCTTACCATCTACATCATCGACCCCTCAAGTGACACCTGAGATTGAAAGACCCCCGGCTGTTCAAGAGACTGATTCTTCAGAAGGAACCCCAAAGCCTGTGTTGAGGAGATCCTTAAGAATAAGGAAACCTCCATCGTTTTTTGAAAATTTAGTTATTTTTGGCTAAAAGGGAGGAGTTGTTATGAATGATGTTAATATTCTTTTAATTTCTTATTATCATCTTTTGTATTTTTATTTTGTATAAAAAGCTAATTGTTTTAACATTAAAGAGTATGTAAATCTAGCGTTGCGTCATGAATTAAGGCGGCTCTCTAAACATAATAAATATAAGGAAATATACATTATGATTTTTGAGAATACAGCAAAAACAATAATTCAATTAAAAACACTATTTTTTATAATATTGAATCCGAAAAATATCAAGGAATATATAATATTTCTAATGATATAATACACGTAAAACAACTTGTGATGCGATTATTAACTAAAATATATCAGAAGTGTCTGGATATGTGTTACTTTCCCGATGAATTAAAAAGATCAGAGGCGTTGATCATTCCAAAGCCGGGTAAATCAGATTGAAAAGATTGTGGCAGCTATCGACCTCTATGTCTAAATTCAAATCCTTTAAAAAAAATTGAAATAATAATAAACAAATATAAAGCCATTAAATACTACGAGGAAATGTAGCTATTTATAATTGTCAACATGTTTTTACAAAATCTTGATTAACAATAACTATAATTAACTAATATAATTCACACACTGCTTTACAATACAAAGCTAAAGACTATACGGCTATAATTGCAATTGACATTAGTGAAGCTTTTGACAATACTTGATGGCCATTGGTGATAAAAAAAAAAGACTTCGGGAGGACAATATACCTGTACCAATAATAAAACTTATAAAATTATTTTTCTCTAATCGAAAGATATGATTTAGGTACTCTGGGTATATGATTTAGGTATTGATTTCACTAAAAAACTAAATAAAGGATGTCCGGAAGAAGGACCTTTATCTCCGACATTTTGAAACATCATAATGAATTATATTTTAATCAACTCTTCAGAGACCTAATATCTATACAGATGGTCTAACGGCAATTTTATGGATTACTGTTCAAACAAATCTTATGAACACAATTGAAAATTAAATATGGAAAATAAATGTGTGGTGTGAAAACAGAAAAACTTGAAATATCAAGACAGAGACAAAGATTTTATATTTATTCAATTGTAAAACGAGATAATCAACTTGTACGACAATCTTATTAAACCAGTTGAAAACTCAAAAATACTATGATTGGCTTTCAAGAATCATCGGTATAAGAAAAAAATGATTTTATGCCTCACATCGACAATATTATTGCGAACACAACTAGAGTTAGTGAATATTTCCTTGGTTTAACAAAGATATCGTGGGGATTGGATAGCAGGCGAACATCAATATTATATAAGACTTTATTTAGAAGCACAAAAACTTATGCTCCAAAAGGTTTAGAGGTCTAAAAACAAATTGGATTCATTACGGTATAAAATTCTCAAACACTATATATATGCTTATATTACAACATCTTCGAACTACACACATGTTCTCGCAAAATACCTAAAATTACGGATTTCATTTTGTCAAACTTACTTAAAGTTGATAAATACTATAATATAAATGATCCAGAAAAAAGAACGATAATATCTAACTATATAAATGAAAAATTACAAAAATAATATGAATATTCCAAAGATAATTAGATTTTTTCTCCTGAAAATTCAAGATTACCAAAATTTATCCAGCCATTTTTTTTATAATATACAATATTTTACGGGGCAGGGCGACTTTAACGCATACTTATATAATTTGTAGAATTGATTCTTCAACCTGTTTATGCATATTTTAATTCGGTACCCACTTATCTGAGAGTACAATGTCAATTAAACGGTTCCAGTTTAAGCCAAATGGTTTACAGTAAAGAAGAACATATAAATTTAACAAGTTCTGCAGACTATATCTCAACTACCGTGGACCTAAATTACACTAATGAATTGAATATACTAGCTTTATTTGTATAATTGAATATTTATAATAATAATATTTTTTCTATCAATAATCTATTGGCTAATTATTATAAAAAATATATTAAATATTATTGATTGATAAAATAATTATAAAATAATATTTAATATATGTAATGACACATGTCAATCATGCGTATAATCATTTACAGATGTGTTTCTATTATACAACATAGAAATATTGTTATAAGTATTATACAATAAAAGGTTGTTGGTTTAAATATGGTGAAAGGGTTTATCCGGGTTTAAACGGGTAAAGCCTCTCTAACACAAGTAAGTAATTAAAATTTATTTTGATTAATTTAAACTGTGAGGGTTAAAAAGGGCTATAACAAGATGTTTTGTTTGGATATATCTGAAAATAATAAAAATAAAGCTTGTTCAATTAAAAAGTTATAATATTGGTTATATAAAAATATAATATTTTAGATAAAACCGATGTTTAAATTAAATACATAATGATATGATTATGTGAAAGAGAATTAAAAATTCTAAGATATAATTGGCGGACGTTAGAAAGGGTTAGGGGTTAAAAAAATATGCAATTGTAAGTATTACATATGCAACCAAATAATCAGATCCAGGTGCAAAGCGAGGAGTTGAGCGTCTTCCTAGGCAATGTTTCACTTGCGATCCTATATAAGGGTTACAGTGCGTTGTCACAATTGCAGGGTATTGTATTGGGTTGAAGGTTATTGAAGAAAATAATTAATATGTGTGTGATTGAAAGGGATGGTAGAGCCATGCGATAAGTAGAATTGTAGCGACAGTAGGTGATCTGACTTGACTTAAAATCAAAGGTTGATTGTGGTCCGCTAGAGCTGAAAAAAAAGAAAGTTGTGAACGCTTTTTGCATGCGTTGGTGATTGTGCTCTGCGGATGATTGAAATTAACTCTTGAAGCGTGTTCAAGCCAGAAGTTAGGATTTTTAAATCTGGGGAACTGTGTTCAAAGAGCTTGTTGAAATTACGAAATAAAAAAATGCCAAGCAGTGCTATCGTTTTTCTACGTTGATGTGAAGCAATGGCTGAAAAATCTAGTGATGATAAGTATAGGGAAGTGGTTATAGGACAAAACTAAATTCGTGCAAATTGAGGCCATCTCAGGGAAAGAAGATGAGACCCAGGTCTCTATACCCTCTAGAGGCGGACCCAAAACTCGGCAGCAACTGAAGGAGCTACTCGAAAGCATCCCCAACTTCCCCCTTGAAGAAGCAGAACATCTTGGTCTAGATAAGGGTGAAATCATGGAAGCCCTAGTCTCAGTCCCTGGCCTACATAACCTCCTTGAGAAGATGGGGAGAGCCCAAAAGATCGGGCTCCACAGTGTTTCCCAAAAGCTGCTGGATTTCCTGCTCGCTACACAGACAGCTCTCTATAATCACCTCCTGGCCGTTCGGGCCCAGACGAAGAGCTTCCAATGAGCTTCCGTCTGGCTTCCATCAACGTCCGCGGGCTCGCCGCTCGCGAGAGGAGCATTGAGCTCTGCCACTTCCTGACACAACATCGCATAGACGTCGCCTTTGTCCAGGAGACCAACACCTCGTCCCTGAACACTATTCAAGATCTCTGCCTAGGCTACCTCGCCGCAGTCGTGCCTCCTACAGCCATCAGGGGTTCGGGCCTCGCCTGCATCTTCGCCCCGGGGGTCGCAGTCCTGGGGCAGCGCATCCTGTGGCCCGGCCACATATCCGTTGTCTCCCTCGACGTCCACGGCCAGGAAGTGAGCGTTATCAACTGCCACCTCTCTCATATTCCTCGCGAGCGGCACCAGCAGCTGCAGATCATCGCCGCCACCGCGGTCCAGGAGAACTCGTGGGTGTTGGGCGACCTCAACATCAACGAGGAAAGCACGAACGACACAGCATCCGGCTCGGTGGAGGCCCTCTCCGAGCTACTGGATCAGACAGCCCTCGTCGATGTGGCCATCCTCTTCGACGCCACTCACATTCCAACCAGAGTGGCCAGCTACGGGAGCCGTGTTGACGCCTCTCGTCTGGACAGGATCCTTCTCCCTTCGAGCTTCTCGGATCGTGTTGTCCAGTACAGTACCATCCACTACAGGCTATCGGACCATCGAGCTGTCCTTCTTCAGCTCGGAGTGCCTCCTTCACCTCGACAACCCTGCGTGGCTGCAATGCTACGCTCGGGGCTCGTTGTCGAACATCTGGCAACGATCATCGAAAGAACATCAACAGCAATCGCGGATATCGGATAATCGTGGAGAAGCTGGTCTTCAATCAAGACTGACCTGCTGGCAGAGGTGAGATCCCTCAACGTCCCTCGCGTCGCTGACGACGACCACATCGTCCGGGCCAGGCGGTTCCTGCAGGCCAGGCTCGAAGCTGCGTCGACGGAAGCGGACTATCCATCACTGCCCAACCTTTGGCACACCCTTCGTATGTGCCGGCCTGCAAGGACGAACTTCCGCGATGAAGAAGGAAACATCATCGAAGGCACGGAGTTACGACGCAAGGTCTACTCTATCCTACAACGCCGCTTCGCCAGCCAGTCGTGCGACTCCAACGCCGCTACAGAATTCATCCAGGGGACAACGACCCCCCTCATCCTCGAAGATGACGATCCCCTGCTCCGCTCCGAGATCACCGCGACAGAGATCGCCACCGCCATCCGCCGCCTGCCGCTCGAAGGGCCCCCGGATAGGACGACTTGCCCTGCGAGTTCTACATGGCCTACGAGGAATTCTTCGTCAACGCTCTCAAGCGCGTCTACGAGGCCTCCCAACTCGCCGGGGTTTTGCCTACATCGACACGGCGCAGCACCATCTGCCTGGTCCCCAAGTCTCACGGCGGCCCTGGACTTTGCGGCTACAGGCCTATCTCGCTCCCCACGACGGACTACCGGATCCTGGGCGATGTCCTCCTCCGGCGTCTGCGGCCCCATCTTCCGGTTCTGGTACCTCAGTGCCAGACCTACGCCGTTCCCGGTAGGTCTCCTTCTTGGAACATCTCGCGTGTGCGCGACGAGGTCGACGCGGCTGTGAGGACCGGCTCGCCGCTGGCCGTCATTTCCACCGACCTCGAGTCTGCCTTCGACACCCTAGACCGCGGCTTCTTGGTGTCCCTGATGGTCTCGCTGCGGCTGCCACAGGTCTTCATCGGGTGGTTTCTCCTCCTCTATGCCGGAGCGGACGCGACAGTCCGAGCCGGAGGCCTCCACACCAAACCCTTCCAGCTTCTGAACGGTGTGAGACAGGGCTGCGCCATCAGCGCCGAAATGTTCAGCCTCGCCACAAGCCCTCTCCTACGTCGCCTTGAGCAAGCTCTCGGCCCCGGTAATGTCCTCGCCTACGCCGACGACATCGTCCTGCTCATCCGCAGTGAGGAACAGTTCGGCGTGGTGACCTCCATCTTCGAGAACTTCCGGCGCGCCTCCGGCATAAAGGGAAATTTCACCAAGAGCAAAGGTCTATGGTGCGGCGCCTGGCGTGCCCGCAACGACGCTCCACTCGGCATCTCCTGGTCGTCGGTCGAACTGAAGGTGTTGGGCTGCAATGTGACGCCAGGAAATCAAAACTCAGCCCAAGAAAGACATATCCTGGTCCTGCTCGAAGCTGCTATAACGAGGTGGTCCCCCTACACCCGCGGCCTCTCTCTCGTCGGCCGGCCCAGAGCGGCCAACTCCTTGGTTCTCTCCTCGGTGGTCCATCACATCCACGGCTACCTGCCTACCGACCGTACTATCCACAAGATCCAGGCACGTCTTGCGCGGTTCATCTGGGGGCCGGAGCGCACCGCCTGGTTTCCTGGTAGCGTCCTGGCGAGACCTGTCTCTCTTGGAGGATTCGGCCTCATCGACATCGAGACCCAGCTGCGGCTGTCGTGCTTCAAGGGCGTGCAGGCCGCACTGCGTGGAAACCGTAATGCCTACTCTTGGCTGGTCGAGAGCGATGCGTGGCTATATCCACCTCCATCCGGGTCCTGGCTCTCGCCACGGCGTCTCCGGCTTCTTAAGATCTGGGAGGCGGTCGCTGACATCTTCACGCTAGACCACTCTGTGCTTACACCACATCAACTCCTGAACTTCCCCATCATAGGTGGCTGCCGCCTTCTCCGGCCACCCGACCTTCTCGCTCCTACCCGGTGGGTCAATGCCTGCATTAGGGACTTCGCTGGCCCTGCCCCTCCCCTCACTCGGCCTACGCGCTGCGCCCTGGCTGACGCCGCGTCGCTGACCAGCTTCTGCCGTCGTCTTATCGACGAAAATCTACGCGGGACCTACCGAGTAAACACCATCGGCCAGGCCGTAGTGCTGCGCGGGACGACTACGCCGTTCTTGCGAGTCATCACCCGAACTGCCCGTCGCATCTCAGAGCGTCCACGCCTGACTGCCCTGCCCATCATCCAGTTCGCTAGAAGGTGGGAGGAAAATATAAACCTACCTATCAACATCGGCTGGTTGTCGCTCCGGCGCTGCGCCTTCTCCGGGCACAAGGCGGACGTGGCAGTGAGGCTAGCTTTGCACGCCCTGCCCCATCCAGCACATCCAGCACCGGCACATCAGTCTTGCATCGCCTGTGGGTCCGACGACCTGTCGCTGGTTCACAGGTACTGGTCCTGCCGCTACATCAGGCCTCTCATCCGGGAGGCATTTACCATCATCGGGCGGCCCCCTGACTTGCAGGGCTGGGTCTTCGGGCATGGCCTAGACGATGACGCCCTGGCCATCCTGGCGTCTGCCAAGACGCGCATCTATAGGCACTTCCTCGGCGCGGAACTGAGGAGTGTACAAGAAGACCCCCTCCTTGTCTGGAGGAGGACCCTCTCAAGGTGGGGAAGCCTTCCTTGCTGAAGATATTTGTATATATATTCCCCTACACTTTATATGCCATTTACTCTTTTATATTTTCTCCTTTGTAAAATTTGATTGAAAGAATCAATATAATTGTTTAATTTGTCTAACCACTTCCCTATACTTTTCATCACTATATTTTTCAGCCATTGCTTCACATCAACGTAGAAAAACGATAGAACTGCTTGGCTGTAGATGCCCGATAGTGGATGATAAACATTGTCATATAATAAGATATTTAAACAAATATAAAATATAGTGAATAAAAAGATAGGAATGTGATTGCGGATTTAAAAAAAAGTGTAAGTGTACAAAATCAAACATGTAATATATAAAATATAATGTTATTAAGAAAATAAAAATGATTTTTGAAACAATTAGATGTTTTGCAATACTAAAATATTGTCATGGAAAATAAAAGTAAATTTAATTAATTTTTTTTTTAAATAATGTTGGATTAAAAATTAGATTATATAATTGAAAGTTAAAATAAAAAATAATAATATTCTCTCTCGTTTATCAAAAAAGGTGATATGTATTTAATTATATCTCTTTTCCGTTATGAAGTCTATATCAGACTTAACCAAGTTGTTTTAATTGGTGATATCAATTAACATGTAAAATGTTTAATGTTGTGTTGTGTGTGTGTGTGTGTGTGATTAAGGCGTTGGTGAGATTTGCGAGAAAACCTAATTGGTTAGTGTGAAACATGTGTTTAAAAAAAATGGCGATCATGAAGATGGTGGTCAAGATGATAGCTTTGTGAGGGGAGAGAGGACATTGTCCAAAGATAGTAGCGACTTGGGGGAGTGACGTCATAAAGGGCGTTCACTTCCTGTTTCACGGGAATTCTATTTCTGGGGTGGTCAATCATGTGGAATAGTTTGTTATATTTGTCATTTACTTGAAACTGAATTTCTTCTTTGTTGAGGTTGGCAAATTTCTGGTATAATAGAAAGTTATGGTTTTCTCGGTGTTCGTGTCTTGGAGTTTCGACGTTGTGCGGACTTAATAAAAATGTTATTTGGTGATGTCAGGTTTAGATGTGTGGTGAAAGTGTGACTTTCGACGTGGACACGCTTTGAGATGAGATGTGTCACAGGCATGAAGGCGTCTTTGTGGCCTGTTGAGTGAAAATGTTTTGTGTTGTGGCGCTGTGACACGAAGTGAAATGAATGGTGCCACGTGAAGTCGTTGTATGGTACAAATTCTAACCTCTTTCACCATGAATAACAAATTTACTGAAGTCATGGGTGGTGATTGTATGAAACACATCGCGAATTCTTAGACTGTTAGTGGATTTGGCACGTTTAATGTGAATTTTTTATTATGCGTTTAGTGGGGCGACGTTATGGAGCTCGTGAGGCTCGAAATTGGATTTGTGTGTTAAGTTGCGCACTACAACAACAACAACAAAAAGCCTTTATTTAGGGCCTCTCGCCCTATACAGGATTCGCCAGTTCACAATGGATGGAGAGAACACTGTGTGGCCTTTTTCCGGGATATAGTCTTGTGGAATCCAAATATCGCCATCGCTATATACTTATTTTTTGATATTTCATTAATTAGTGCCGGAAATGAAGGACAAAGTTGCCCCGTTTTATCATTTAGTTTTCGTCTTTCCTCAGACAGAGCAGCACAGTCAAACAAGTAGTGCAACATCTCCATTGTTATTCCTGATCCACAGAAAGTGCATTTCAGGTCTTCACGCCTCAATAAAATCAGATGGTGTTCTCTGAAAAAAATTGAAAGGGTTCTAAATTGGGCGATTAATCTGATGACAGGAAAAGGGAGTTCACTTAAGAAATATTCTTCGGTGGTAAACGTTGTATATATATCTCTATAGTGGGAATATAACTTTGATTGGGTTATTCTTGTTAAGTCATTTTGTATTGTTTGCTCTATCGCAGTTCTTAATATTCCTGGGATAGCATTCCTTAGTGAATCAGGATCATTACAATAAGTAAGCCACGAGGATCCGTTATTATTGAGTAAATTGCTTAATTGTTTTATAAACCCGATGGGCGCACCTGTAGCACAGAATATTTGCCTCATTCTATTTAAACATATTCGAGGCAATCTATTTGTATCCATACTCAGCACCCTCAGCCAGTATTTCAAGGTCAATTTCAGAGCTGTTATTATTAATGAGACACGGCCTGTTTCTGGTCTTATTATGTATCCTAGGCAAATTCAAGAACCTACGAATAAATGTATCTTGTATATGGTCTAATAAATCTTTATACTCTGTTGCCCAAATTGGAGCAGCATACATCAAAACAACCATCACAATAGAATCAAACAGTTTCATTGCAGAGTTTAATGAATTAATTTTTGATTTTGCCAATATTGGGGTTGTAGCATTTATTGCCGCGAGTGCTTTTCCTTTAAAAAAGTTTGCGGCTTGAGTGGTTTTAGTTGTACTGACCAGAGGGTATCCCAAGTAATTATATCTTCTTGTTACCATCAGAGGTTTACCATTCCAGTACCATCTATCTTCTCTTGAGGGTTTACCACCTTTGCGGAATACCATAACCTTCGATTTGGACTCGTTCAGTGTCATATAGTTCTCACCAAGATATTCTTTCAATATATTAATCTTTTTTTGGAGGTTTATCCTCGACTCCCCTATAATAGCAATATCATCTGCATACATCAGCAGGTGAACATCACCAAATTCCGGCAGGTATACACTCGTCAGATCCGAGTTGTCATACATTTTTATCAGGTCCGTCATGAATAATATAAAGAGTAATGGCGATAGTGGCTCTCCTTGTAAAACACCCGAATGTATCTTAATATTTTCTGTAATTGATCCCCTCCATCTGACTGCCACAGTCGCCTGTTCGTAGTAATTTCTAATTGCATGTATAAATTGATAGCAAGGCCCAGATTGGTTAATTTCTTCCAAAGTAATGAGTGAGGAACTGTATCGAATGCTTTTCTCAAATCAACAAAAAATACATATAATTTTCCTCTCTTTTTCCTCAGTGAAATTTGTATTAGAGTGGTCAATGTGAATATCAGATCCACACACGATCGACCCCTTCGGAAACCCGCCTGATTTTCTGGAATGACGTTTCTTCTTTCTACCCATTCATTCAGTCTTGATCTTAGTATTGTCGTAAAAAGTTTCGATAAATTACTTATCAGTGCTATACCACGATAATTTGAAGGGTTGTCTTTGTCACCGCTTTTAAAGATTGGATGTATAATCGATTTAGTCCATATTGTAGGATAGTGTCCCATTATCAGAGCTCTATTGTAAAATTGTTCTAATAAACCCATGTATGAGTCTGGGAGTACTTTTATTATTTCATTGGGGATGTCATCAGGTCCACTTGCCTTGTTATTTTTCAAATCTCTGATTGCCCTGCCTATCTCTTCAGAAGTTATCTCTGGATCAAGTATTGGATAAGTTGCGCACTAATAATTGTTGCCAATTGGTGAAAATGATGTGAGAGTGTTTTAAAGTTTGTTGAGAGAGATTTTTAATGATTAAATATGCCTGTAAAAGGAAAGGACGAGGGAGTGTATTTATTCTCGAATATTAACGAATGTAATAGGTTTGGCGGGCGGTGACCTAATTTAGCTACTGGCGGAGAAGTGGACGGGATGTTTATTTTTAACTTGTTTTGAGGACGGACAGTTATTTTTCTAACACCAGGACACTTCTCAATCGGGAGACCCTTAACTGCCCTTCCAGAATCTAATGATGATGATGTTCCGATAAACTACCTCGACCGCTGGAGCCTAAATAAAAAAATTAAAAATGTATTTTGGAAACGTTGGAATCGAGAATACCTCAACAATTTGCAACAACGCCTAAAATGGCAAAAATCCTCACCCAACATTAAGGAAGGTGACCTCATCTTGCTCAAGGATGCCATATTACCACCAGCAATGTATTGGAGCCTTGGTCGCATCACCAAAGTCTTTCCGGGAACAGACGGAAAAGTTCGAGTCGTCGAGGTGAAGACCAAGCACCAAGAACACCTTACTACTACTGTCTCTAAAATAGTACCATTACCTTTTGCTGAGGACTAAATTAGTCCACCGGGGTGGAGTATGTTAGGTTTTTTTATTATCATTATTATAGTAATCTATATGTTAGATTTTATTTTTTATTATTATTATTGTATTTTATTAATTAATTATAATTCATATTCATAGAATTTTATTGTCACTTATCATCATTCTTTTTGTTGTTTTTCTTCTTCTTCTGTTTTATTTTGTGTTATAAATACAACTAAATCGCATTAAATCGTAATGTAATTCTCTTTTGTTGTGTGAAATAAATCGAATTGAGTCAGCTCGTTCTTTCTAGAAGAAACATCAAAGAAAATGTGCTAACAATCCTTTTCTATAAAGAAATTGGGCAATTCTAATGTGATCTTATCAATGACTATAGGATTGGCGTTGATTATTAGGTTTGAGAAATGTGGGCTAAATTGGAGAGAGACCTCACCCATTGATTGTTCTACAAGTTTGTTTCCCAAACCAAAAACTGTAGTTTTACAATCAGCAAGAGTAAGATTTAATTTCTTTCGACAGCTATTTGTTATAAGACACCTTTGAGAGCCTGTATCTATGAGGGCTCTATATGTATAAAGAACCCCGTTTTCCGATTTGACCTTTATTAAAGCCATAGAGAGTAATATCCGATCATGACTTTTGTTGTTTGCAAAACATGAGGCACTGGCATGGGTCAATGGAGATATGTCCGCAACAGGACTTAACATTTCCGGTTTGAACTGCTACAAAAGAGTATGATGTCTCTTATTACATGATTTGCAATTTTGCGTGAAGACGCATGACGATACTCTATGGTTAGATCTTAGACAGTTGTAACATAGACGATTATCTTTTACAAATGTCCATCTTTCAGGTAACATCATACCATTAAACTTAGGACATTTTAACGAAAAATGTTCACCATTACATAAGACGCATGACTTGACTCTGCTATCTATACTAGAGTCAGAGGCAAATGTTGCTGAATGAGAATGAGTGGATTTATTCATTTTGTAGAATTGTTTTGAATTTTCTTTATTCTGAAAACTCCCGAAACTTCCAGCAAATCTTTCCAGGAAAGAAATAATTTTTTCATACGATGGATATTCTTTCTCAAGCAAACTCTTCTCCCATTCCTTTCTTATTGAACGATCAATTTTTGATTGGATTCGAATATAAAAAAAAAATTGTAAAAAAAAATAAATGTAACCTTTTAAATATATTTAATTGTAATAAAATAATTTCATCTGGTGAGTAATGTTTAATTAATAAATTAAATAATAACTATACAACAGTGACATATGGCAATTATTTTTGAATATTTTAAGTATTTGATTAGGATATTGGTATTTTGGTATAAAGATCAACTATTAATAAATACAAAAATAAGTTTAGAATTATGATATGAAGAATTTTTTTTTTATAATAATAATGCTTTTTTTTAATTTGTAGATTTCGATAGTACCATTATAGGTGAATTTAAGAACGGCATGTAAGATTAGAAAATTGGTAAAAATGCGTGATGGGCGAAAATTTTTTTTTTCAAAGTGAAATTAAGAGCAATAACTTGAAATTTAAAATCTGATTAAAAATTAAAGTAAATTTGATAAATGAGAGGGTGAAAGTTTTAAAATTGAATTAAAAATGGTATAAAAAAGATAAAAATTGATTTTAAAATGCTTAAAGTGAAAATATAAATACAAAATTTATGAGGAATCAAGTTGTGAAATTGAGGATAAAGTTAAGGTAGGTTTTTAAAAACTTACAATTGATGATTGTTCAGTCAGGAAACTTGGTCTTTGGTTGTTGTCCTGCTGACGTGGAAAATGCTCCATGTAGGGCTTGTAGAAGCTTGTAACTTCTGTAAAGTTGATTGCAGCTTGTCGCCTTAAGCATTGTCGATGTCAGGTCGAAGGTGGAGAACTTGTCACTGGGTTTGCGCCACATCGCTGCTCGGTTTTCATTTCTTGCGAAATTTTCGGCTGTGTCGTTGGGGTGGTCAGCTTGCTCCTGACGTTGGCGGTCGTGTTAGCGGCACTGCGGAGGTCCATTGGGACGTCGTGTCCTCCGTAAATATCTCTTGTTGGGGAGAGATTTATCGGTCGTTTCGTTGGAATGGCGGGCTTGTTCCTTCATATTCGCTCTTTCTCGCTTCTATCTGAACAGTCTTCTTACCTCTTCGTTGTGGTCATACTGCGTTTTGGTCATCCTTCGTTTTGGTAATCCTGTCGACTAAAAATGTGATGAGATCCTGTAGCCTCTTGTAGAATCCTGTCGACTAAATCTGTGGTGAGGTATCCAGTCGACTTAAACTATGGTGAATGATCCTGTCGACTCTCGCTTTACTGTGTTGACCGAGAGGAACAGTCAGGATGTGGAGAATTTTCCAGTACCTCTATGCACCTTGGGAGACCTTTAACAGTTCTCACAGAGTACAGGCAGTCGTGGTCGAGGCAGAGTGGAAAACCTGGGAATGTCCACACAAAAAAACGAAGACACAGTTGCACTAGGAAAGTTCCGTGAACAGATAAAAGTTGAGCTAGGAGCGAAAGATGGAGATAAAAGAGTTCTTACTGGTCTACATGGTGGATGAGGAGGACCTTGGTGACAACCGACGAGGGCTTCCGCTGATGGTCAAGTGACTATATTTTTGGCTAGGACGGAGGCCTTATATATCTTTTCCGAGAAAGGAAGTATTGCATTTCAGCAGATGCAACAAGAGCGTAGATCGGCTGGCGAAATTGTACACTGGCGCCGTCCTGACGGTTTTCTATCTATCTTTAGATGTTGTTTTGGGGCTGCTACATCTCGATTTTAGACGTTTTTGACTTCTATCTCTTGCTTCAGCTTAACTCTTAATCTATTACAGAGTTTTATTTATTTATCCTCAGTTTGTACAAAGTACATTACATATGATGATGTAATGACACATGTCAATCATGCGTATAATCATTTACAGATATGTTTCTATTATACAACATTAAAATCTTGTTATAAGTATTGTACGAAATAAGGTTGTTGGTTTAAATTACCATATATATATAGATGGCGCTCTGCCTTCTGTAAAGCACATGTGCTCCTGGTCAGGATATGCCATTTTTTATATATATATAAATGATTTTTGAAAATAGAGCAATCCATAAATAAATCTTCAATTAAAAAGGCATATATTGGATCAAAATATTATTTATTTTACCAATATTTCAGTTGGATGAACACCAACCTTTATCAAGGTGTTATAACATATTTAATGTGTGTCAACAACAAACTCAGCGCCACATAACGTCAGCAGAATTAAGTTTTAAAAATATATTTTTTTTATATTCCCCATTGAATATAACAAAATATTTTTAAAACTTAATTCTGTTGACGTTATGTGGCGCTGAGTTTGTTGTTGACACACATTAAATATGCTATAACACCTTGATAAAGGTTGGTGATCAGCCAACTGAAATATTGGTAAAATAAATAATATTTGGATCCAAAATATGCCTTTTTATTTAAAAAATATAAATGAATGTGTCTGTCTGTACTCGATAGATTCGAAAATCATATATCCAATCGCCGTGAAACTTTGGGAAGTTGTTTACTATACTATCGGAAAGTTTCTGGTTTGAATTTGATTTGAAATAAATATTTGTTGCAATTTTATTTGCAAATTTTCTAATTTCACTCGCAAGCAGCGCCTCTCGCGGTATCTGGTGAAATTACATTTATAAATTGTAAAAATACTAAAATGTGTTTAAAGTATAATAAATTTAATATATAATAGTATAACTATTTTTGAGGATTAAGTAATACAATTTTTGAATGTCGTAAAAAACTTGACTTTTTAATATTATTATATATTATAAGAAAACACATAGTTTATTCAAAATTTAATAAATGTTCTCAAAAAATTAGATGTGTTTCAAAAATATATTTAAACGCATATATCAATATTTATATACGTTTATAAATCTATAAATAGATTTTTAACTTTTAATTCGATATTTTAAATTTTAATTTAGATATATTTCAGACACAAGGACTTTTCTATATATTATTCATTCAAGAGCACTTTGAAACAACTAAAAAATGTTTAATAGAGTTTTTATTATACGAGAGAACCGCTCGAAATGGAAATAAAGATGTTTGAAATCATTTTTAAATCAGGTGAATTATTAATAAACAATTCCGAATCTTCTTTCCTTTTTCGCTTTGTTTCATCTGATTTTATGTTGATCAACTTTGTATATAGGTCGTCAATCCATTGCGAACAAATTAAAATATCCACGCTGGCGCTCTCTCCTCAAATTTTTAAAATTATATCCCATGTCGTTTTTTTTTTTTAATTTGAGAACCACCCCTCACACACTTGCTGCAAATCCTTTAATTCCAAGAGACTGCGGAAAATACTTGGTTTTTTTCTTCAACATTAAACCGCCGACGGGAACCTTTTGTCCTCTAAACTGACGAATTCACTTAACCAAGCTCTCATCACCGCCCGTTGGGCGTGAGAATTTTGATCTCTAACTTTGTTTAGTTTGTTTGCGGGCTGGTCCGGCTTGAGAAAGTCGCCGGCAGCATTTTCTCTCATATTTTAATATTTCCAGATAGAATCTTACATATTAATAAAACCAAGTAAACAAGAGTTTGATCACAAAATTCGGGATTCATTATTTTAAACATTTATACACGCACATATATGTAGGGATAATTTTATTGTTAATTTTCATTTTAATGTATTGTATACATTAGTAAATTATGTTTTAGGTATCAAAACTGTATTTTTGTTCAAACACAGCAACGTGAGAACGGGTACAGCTAGGTGGAGCCGAGTATCAAACATAAAGTTATCTTGACAAATATAGATTCAGTAGGGATTTGGATGCGGCTAGAATCGTCAAACTTTTACTCGGGTAAAAACCGGGCGAAGCCGGGTACATCGCTAGTATGTAAATAAACTCTCTTTTTACTGCATAAACATATTTGTCTAAATGTGAATTTAAATAATTTTTCAAAATATCTCTAATAATATAAATGATTTGTAATATATATTTCGAAACTATGTACATATAATAGTTTTAACATTTACCCGCAAATATCCAAATAGTATATAGCGCGTGTTTTGTAATAAATAAATAATATATATATATATATATATATTAAAAATAAAGAAGGCATCTCCTGACCACGAGCACATGTGCTTTTTAGATGGCAGAGCGCCATCTAGTGGAGCAAGAATAAACTAAACGTTTATTTAGATTGCTCCGTGATATTTGGCCAACCCAATTTCTTGATGAATCAAAAAATGCCATCCACGAACACATAATAATATTTGGAAATGCGTAAAATAAAATGGCCTGTGTGGGAGTACAAGGAAAGAGGGAAGATAGCCAGGTTAACAAACAACCCCCTTGGTAAACAATTATCACGACTTCATTCTCCCCTAGGGGACTGATCTTCCTTAAAGCGGCTAGACGGGATGATCAAAGTTCAGTTCTCACCGAGGTGGCCTTGACGCCAGTTGTTCTAGGGGTTGTTCTGGGACCTTCTATCTTTCCTCCCCGATCTATTTCCTCACGGGTTTTTGCCTCTGGATCCTGTCTCCTGTGTGTCCTTACCACCCATCGCTCAACAACCACGACTGCTTCTAACCAACATGCCACACTGCATTCATCCAACAGCATATACTACATTACTACAGAGAGCCGACAGGATGAACAAGGACAAGAACCAGACCCCATCGGAGGTAGGTCAGGTCGACGAGAGAGTGGAGCTCCCCTCCGCCCCAATCACTCTGGAGAACCTGGTAACCCAGCTCACAATTGCCTCACAAAACCACCGCTCAAAGGCCCGTCAAGACCTAGAGATGCCCAAGTATGACGGTACGTATCCAGCACAAAGCTTCTTCGAGACCTACGACAACCAAGCGGACCGAGCTGGACTCTCCGCTTCCGAGAAGCTAGACAGACTGCCGCTGTTCCTGGTCCAACAGCCCTTGCAATACTTCCACCAGCTTCGGCTGGACACTCGGAACTACTTCCAGGCGAGACACACCTTGCTGGATCTCTACCCCTCGACCAGCGAAGTCACCTACTCGAAATACTTCGCCCTGCGCCTACAAGATCAGTCCTTGGAAGAATATCACCGCACCAAGACCGCCATGGGGCTACAACTAGGCCTGCCCCAAGAGACTATCTTGGAAACCTTGACCGAAGGACTACCCTTCGGGGACCAACAGTTAGTAAGGATCATACCGCCAACCTCCCTAACCGAGTGGTATGGAAGGGTAACAAGGATTCGGGAATATACCCAGCCCACGACACGCCAAGCGAGCAGTGGTCCACCTTATATCTCGGGACCCTACACCAGCACCCAGAGATTTCAACCCAGGTCTTCCCACGGTGCAAACAGCCTGCCATCTTCACCATGTCGGTACTGTGGCCAGAATCATTGCAACAAACAATGTCGTAAACAACCATTTGCCGCCAACAATACTCTCCTCCACCAGGTACAGACCCCTGAGCAGAGGTCTTCTCTCCGAGATGCGCAAATCCATCCCATCGCGCAAGCTATTACAAAACCAATAGCCACGCCCCAAATTTTTCACGTGGCACCTTCCCAAGTCCAAATTGAACAAACTTCCCAAGTCCCAATTGAACAGACTTCCCAAGTCCCAATTGAACAGACTTCCCAAGTCCCAATTGAACAGACTTCCCAAGTCCAAATTGAACAGACTTCCCAAGTCCCAATTGAACAAACTTCCCAAGTCCCAATTGAACAGACTTCCCAAGTCCTAATTGAACAGACTTCCCAAGTCCCAATTGAACAGACTTCCCAAGTCCAAATTGAACAGACTTCCCAAGTCCGAATTGAACAGACTTCCCAAGTCCCAATTGAACATACTTCCCAAGTCTCAATTGAACAGACTTCCCAAGTCCCAATTGAACAGACTTCCCAAGTCCAAATTGAACAGACTTCCCAAGTCCGAATTGAACAGACTTCCCAAGTCCCAATTGCACATACTTCCCAAGAGCCCACTACCCCTGATCTACATGAGCTGACTGTGGAAGATGAGATGTCCAAGAACCCTCAACATGACCACCGCCTACTGTTAGAGGACACAGACCTCAGTTACTCTAGCACGCCGGACAAGCGAGACAGCCCCAGTCTCAGTGAGGAGAAGTGCTACGAGAGCTTTGGTGACTGCGAGCATCCCGACAGTATTAGAGTAATGCAGAACCCCACTGGAACAATTTCTTCCAACAACGCCATCCCCTGCCAGTCTACGCCACCACGAGCGGATTAAGCCGCCTACGTCCCGCGGACTCGTCTACACGCCATGTACGGCAACCACATTCCCCATCGGGACTTTCCAACATGAACCAAGGTTCAATCTGCGACCCCGAACCTCTCCAAGTTTTCAACGCAACCCAGCTTCGAAGTCCAACAGAAGCCCATCAACAGTGAGTGTTTAACTTTATTTTGATTTCGTCCGTTTACATTTTTGCTTGTTATATATATATCACATCCATGTTAGCCCACTTTTAGCACAGTTCATGCTCTAAATAACTTATCTCATATCAATTTTAAAACCATAAAATGCCCATTTTATGTTTTAAATTTACTTCATTTATTTAACTATAATTCATTTCCTTAAATTGCTTAACTTTAAAGAGTTACACATTTTTAAAAATTAATATTTACTATTAATGTCCCCTTAATCAAACTGGTCACCAGAGAGTAACCCCAAATTTACAACAACTTATGTGTAGTACTATCACACATGACAGAGCGTGAACTTTCTTTTATCAAATCTCAACCAAATTATCTCACCTTTCATTCACCTGTGACCAATTTTTTTTTTCGTCTTAAAATCGTGTCCACACTGTAGTATCATTTCTACCTGAAACTATCATAAACAGTGTATCTACTGTATTTTAATATCAGTTTAAAAAAAAAATTCTCTCTCGCCAAAATACATTATACATACGACTTTAAATGGGCATGGGGCATATCAATCTTTTTACATAAAAATTATTTCTTTTTTTTTTTTGTTCAAACATGTTAACCAATATGTATTTAGTCTTTTATTTTTATATATTCTCTCTCTCCCTCAACCTTTTATTAACTCCAATTACAATTCTAATTTCACCTCAACCAACTTTTATCTTTTATTATTATTTATTTTTAATTTTAAAATCTCATTTAATTTAATCCTCGCCACACATTTTTTTTTTCAAATTTCAAAATTTATTTCAACTTTTAAGTCACTTTTACTTATGTTTTTTTTTTTTGTTTTAAAAATTTCCCTTTTATATTTATCATACATATCTCTCATTTATAATTCAAATAATGGACAATTTTCAGATATCATGCCACAACCTTTCAAGCTTACAATGCCTTATTTTATTCTTAATAACATGTTCTCTCGAAATTTTTTCTTATCCTTCCCCATCGCTCTTGAAAAAAAAAAAAAAAAAAAACTCTTGTTCTTTAATTTTTCGTACATCAACTTATGTTTTTTTATGAACCAATGACCTATTTTTCGCTGAACCTCTCAGTCTTTCTGCAGTGAATCTATTCCTACATTGAAACTTAGGTTCTGAAAGTCAAGGCTTTTTTTTTTAACCATTCGACCTCAGAGGTCTCATTTTTGTGTCAATTGACCGCAAAGGTCCACCTTTTTCTCACTCGACCCCGTAGGTCTTTTTCTTTTTCACGTACGTGCATGTCCATTATTTGTTTAATTTATTAATTTTACTGTTATCAAGAGAACCGCACATAAGTTGTCTGCCTAATCAATCTCCTTCATTCTAAAGTATCTCTGTAAAATGTCTCAATATGTATTAGCATCACGTTTTGTTGACGAATGCTGCAGAGATGACTATTTGCTCCAGCCTCTTTCTAATGGCTCCCTTTATTCATTTTACAATGTTGAACCACTTACTTTATAGCTCTCTTACTTTCCACCTTTCCATTCTCTTCACCTCCTCATTCACGTATCCATATTGTACATAGCTATGATTGTCCATACCTACACTCTGTACCATATTAACCTAAACATAAAATTAATTTGTACATAGCCAAATTATTTCCCACCTCCAAAGAATTTCCTGCACAAATTCTTCTTTGAAAGGGGGGGACATCTATAATAATATTTGGAAATGCGTAAAATAAAATGGCCTGTGTGGGAGTACAAGGAAAGAGGGAAGATAGCCAGGTTAACAAACAACCCCCTTGGTAAACAAGTATCACGACTTCATTCTCCCCTAGGGGACTGATCTTCCTTAAAGCGGCTAGACGGGATGATCAAAGTTCAGTTCTCACCGAGGTGGTCTCGACGCCAGTTGTTCTAGGGGTTGTTCTGGGACCTTCTATCTTTCCTCCCCGATCTATTTCCTCACGGGTTTTGCCTCTGGATCCTGTCTCCTGTGTGTCCTTACCACCCATCGCTCAACAACCACGACTGCTTCTAACCAACATGCCACACTGCATTCATCCAACAGCATATACTACATTACTACATATATATATATATATATATATATATATATGGCAATATGATAATAAGGTGTGGAAAGAAAAATAAGGACACCACAAGTTTGGAAGGGGAATCCTAGACAACCAGAGAGAGATAGACGGGCCAGCCACCTCTGAGCGGCCGGCCTTTCCGTGTGGAACACAATCACCAACTGTCCTAATTAGTCCTGAGGTTCCAAGTAACGGGCCTCTTGGAATGTCGCTGATATCTCAAGTGACCGGACTTTACATCCTGTCTTAATAGTCCCGAGAACTCCGGGCCCCTCTGGTCGCCCCTTGGAATGTCGCTGGTGTCTCAAATGACCGTACTTTAGCTGCCCATCTCTCTCTGGGTTCACTGTAGGTTTGCTTTTTTCATTCCAGGAAAAGTATATATTATGACATATATATATATCGTAATTTAAACAATGTGATATGTAAGTAATAAAGTATGTCGTCTTTTCTAGTCTTCTCAAAGTGACACCAGCTTGCCACTGGACACCCAGGGGATCCAGAGAGGGACAAAGAAGGGGCATTGGTCCGGATGTTGACAGTTAGTTAGGTTACAGTGGATATTTTCGGACAGGCCCGCGGAGTTCTAGGCAGTTGTTATCTCACGGCAGCCCTAGTGGCCGCCGTTTTGGCTCCTTCCTGCTCCCGCGGCTTCATGCAGGACGCCGAGCTTTCCTGAGTTAATCCTCAACTTTCCCTTGGTCCTGGTGCCACGTGAGACGTACTAGGAGAGCGTCTTTTTATCCCAAACATTGTCCTTACTGTCCCGTGCGGACTTCCCACTCTGCACGTCTTGCCACTCAACCCCGACTGCTTCCAACTCACTTGTTGGCTTACCCGGGTTTACGTCAGTAGAACCGTATAAGTCGACAGGATTATGATGGCGGACAAAGGACTATGGACGAGGACGGGGAACGCTACGTGGACGCTTCTGAGGTGCCCTCCACTTTCATCCGGCCCAGCTTGGCCAACTTGGTAAACCGACTCACCGAGGCCCTCCAAGAAGTGACAGCCTCACGTGCCTATGCCTCGCCTATGGCACCTTACGACGGGACTTATCCGGCGAAAAAATTCTTCCGGCAACTGTAAGTGGTGCGGAATGACATCGTGTACCGGTCTGCGAGGCTCCACGAGCTTCTAAAAGGTGAGCCCCTGTCGCTCTTCAATGAGCTCAACTCGGCCTCCCGATCCTATTACCAGAACAAACATTTTATTTCTTTAATTTTATTATATTTTCTTTTATTTTTTCATATCTTTTTATTTGCTTTATTTTATATATTTTATCATCATTGTGTGTTTTACTATTTTTACATTATTTTAACCCCCAGTGTGAAATATTTTTCTAAATAAGAATGCCATATTTTTATGTTACCCTTATATTCATTACAATCATCTTCATCAATGCCATCCATTTTTAAAATCAATCAAGCTATCACCTTTTTTTATATTTGTATGCTATATTTCTTTGTTTTATTTTCTATACCTCAACCACTCAGCCATTATAAACCATCCAAACCCCACCATTATTATAAACATTTATGTTACTATTATCATTAGTCATTATATCTTAGAATATTTAACCCCCTCATCAATCATTTTAATTATTAAATTTAGAGTATTTTTCCATCTCTGTCATCATATATAGATTTTAAAACTTTACAACTTCGAACTTTTAAACATCATTTGAGTTTATTTCAACAGTATAAAAAAAATGTAATTACCTCAAGATCGTCTATTTTCTAATATTCTTATTTCTATTAGATTAATAGTATTATTCCTTTTTTGACGCCTCTCTCTATCGCTATCTCCCAAACCTATCTTCCTATATCACATGCTCACACCTCCCTAACCCACTTCCTCTCGACCTCATACAGGCTCCCATAGGGTTCCTGTTGCCACCCATTTTATTTTTTTTTATTAATTCATCTATTGGACCATCCTTCCTCGGTATACAATTCCCGATAACGAGTTCAGGAAATCCAAAGATTCTTTCTTTTTTTTTTATCCATTACCCGACAACATCATTCATTACTTTCAACAATGGCGGTTGTTCAATCATCAATGGCAACAGTACCCTTTACCTTCCATAATCCTCACCTTTCATATTTTCCGCGGTCAAGAGTCTCCTGCTCGCCAACCAAACTTTTATTTTTTTTTTATTCAACCAGCAGGCTCAACCTTCCTCGCTGTACATTTCCCAACAGTGAGCTCAGGCGTCCAGTTCGAGTTTTTTTTTCTCAACGCTCGGATCATCATTACAACCATCATTTTTACCATTTTATTACTATTTTCTTTTTCAATTTTCATCCGAGCTCAATCATGATTGGCAACAGAGCAACTCTTGACTCCACCTTTCCCATTCTTCCACTTTCAACTTACTTACCTCCCCCGTCTGATCTAATGTTGATTATGGAACGTCTTGGGAGTTCGGTCAATGAAAACAATACCTCACTTACACAGGCACGTATTGCATTGCCAAACGCCATTGCAAAAATCAACTCAGACTTCCCCTCTTTTTACCACTGCGGCACTCTAAACCTTCAGATATCCATTATAAGTTTACTTGTAACATTTTACTACTTTTGATAAGTTAGTTTTCCTTTTTCTATCTCTCACCATGTGAGATGTCTCTGATATTATAATTATGAAAAAAATAAAAAAACAAACCATAATGGCATTTCAATTTATTTACCACTTTTGACTTTTCCAAACATCGCCTAATTTGCGTTTATAAGCATTGCATCACGTGGGGAACACACTAACCTAAGTACTTACTATATTTTTTATCTTATTCATTTAAAGTTTTACGTTCCTTGATGTGTGCCATTTTATATTGTAGAATCAATCCATATATTTTTAAATATTTTTAAATATTACATTATGATACTTCTTTTCCTTCCATCCCTAAACAGCTAAAACCATTAGCCAACCTATATAAACATCACCTGGAACCTTATATTCGTTGACATTATTATTTTTTTTATTTTCTCCATAGCCTACGTCTAAGATAATTTACCCTTGGCAGAGCTGACTGCTATAGGGCGCGTGCCCAGGTGGCGGATAGGGGAACGACCTTCAGATATGAAGGCCAGCTGCGAAACAAGCAGAATAACTCTGCCAAATAAGCAGTCGCGGACCAACAGCAGCATTGTTAGAAGAGGAGTAGACCTCTTTAAAAATCCTGACTTCAACTGACCCGGTTGATAGACCTCAGCATGGGTCCCACTCCAGGGATACGGAGGAGCTGTGTCTGTACTCATGTTAGAGTCGGCAGCAAAGGCGTCTGCTTCCATGTTAGGAACGGCCTCAAACTACAGGCAAAGTCAGACTTCACCAAAGTGTGCCTGGATCATGGTGCCATGATCAACGAAAGCTGCACCCCTATACTCCATTCCATGAGATCAGATGTTGATTTGCATGCTGCATCGCCCGTCGCGCAGAATAAACAGGGGCGCGTTCAGGACTTAGGTAGAGGGTTCTGTCCGATAAGTATAATACAGTCTCCACAAACTTTACACTTTGCAACTTCCAAGTAATTGAGCATTCTGCAGTGCAACATAAATGGATTGTGCTCAACAGCAACAAAAATAAAATTAGAAGAAATAATGGAAATAGCTGAAAAACAAAAGATACAAATTATAGCCCTACAGGAAACCAAATTAAATGAAAAGTACAATCTCAAATATAAAAACTACAATATCCTCAGAAAAGACAGAAATAAAGAAGGGGGTGGCCTTGCATTTTTAATCAAGAATTTGTACGATGAAGACATAGCCATTAATATTCCAAACACATCAGACCTCGAAGCCCAAGGTATCAAAGTCTACCTCAATCAAAACAAAACCATCAACATATTCAATATGTATCACCCACCAAACAATAAACTTATTGACGATGGAACAATGGCTCAATTTCTCACAGACAACACTATTATTGTAAAAAAATAGTACAAATATAACATTGTACTGGGATAAGGTGCATAAACTAAGAAAAAGGCATCTCCTTATCGTGCAACTGAAAGTTACTGATGGCTTGCGCCATCTATCGGAATAAATATCAACTAGTCTCGTTGATTTTTAATTATTCCAGAATTGGTCAAATACCCATTCTTGATTAATCAAGAAAAACTAACCACGGACGCGTTTCGGGCTGTTGGCCCTCATCAGCGTGGTGCAAGCTGTACCTCAACGACCAAAAAAAAAAATGGTCATTAAGGCATCCTGAAAAATCATGAAACGGGTAGTTAAGGCCAGAATTGCGTGAGGACGCTACACAATGTGAAAAAAATAGTACAAATATAACATTGTACTGGGATAAGGTGCATAAATTAAGAAAAAGGCATCTCTTTATCGTGCAACTGAAAGTTGCTGATGGCTTGCGCCATCTATCGGAATAAATATCAACTATTCTCGTTGATTTTTAATTATTCCAGAATTGGCCAAATACCCATTTTTGATTAATCAAGAAAACTAACCACGGACGCGTTTCGGGCTGTTGGCCCTCATCAGCGTGGTGCAAGCTGTACCTCAACGACCAAAAAAAAAAAGGTCATTAAGGCATCCTGAAAAATCATGAAACGGGTAGTTAAGGCCAGAATTGCGTGAGGACGCTACACAATGTGAAAAAAATAGTACAAATATAACATTTAGAAAACAAATACGAGAATCATGGGACGAGTGTCTTTTGTAGGAAGCTTTATTTTAAATCGCTCAAGCTTTCGGGCTGACCGGCCCTTCTACAGGAGATAAGTGAACAATGGCACATCAGGTACTATATAATAATCGGACTATTTACATATTCAAAAATTAAAATTTTTTAAAAACTTTTTATAGGGATTTTGCATAACTAAGCAAAGTCGGGAGGAATAATTAACATAATAGTAAATTGTGGACAGTAGAAATTGACATGTATGATAATAGATATTGGACATAGTAGAGCCTGTATTATCTTATACTGTCTATGAGAGGGGGGGAATCTACACAGATGGAGGAAACAGGGCTATGGGAACAGAGATTGGTAGGATTCAGGAAGGTCGATATGTCTATTGATGGCGTGGAAGCCCTGGGAAACGAGAGCTTCCAAGGTGAGGCGCTGCTGCTTGTTGTGTATGCGGCTATAGTGCACAGATGGATTGGCCAGGTCGAAAGAGTGGTTGGTGGTTCGGATATGCTGGTATATGGCTGATTTCTCATCTTGTCTGGAGATGTTTTTTCTGTGTTCCTCGAGTCTTGTCCCTACGCTCCTGCCCGTCTCACCAACGTAGACAACATCGCAGTCAGCGCAGGGAATGGAGTAGACACAGCCAGACAAGAGAGATGGGTTAAATGGGCTATTGCTTTTAGTATCCGGGTTCCTAATGAGGGAACTGATGTTAGGGGAGTTGGAGTACAGGGTCCTGACTCCAAACTTGCTTAGGGCTCGGGCTATGGAGGAGCTAGTGGGGGAATATGGGAGGACACATATGGATTTATACACGGGGTTGGGAGCAGTGTGGTTGGGGTTGTGGAAATGGCGTAATATAAAAGACTTCGGGTATTGGAATTTTATGAGATTAGCTATGACTCTATTGGTTTCCATGGTTTTGAAATCAGAGGTGGAACAGTGGGTGTGAACTCGTTTAGACAGGGTTTTGACTGTGTTGATCTTGTGACTAAGGGGACAGAAGGAGTTGAAGTGAATATAATTTGGTCTGAACGAGTTCTTGTAATGTACTGTGGAGTGGTATCTGGTTGGGGTCCGGATGATGAGGAAATCTAAGAAAGGGAGGGCGTTGTAGGTTTCGGTTTCATGGGTGAAGGAAAGGTCAGGATGGTAACTAATGAGTTTAGAGAGGATATTTTCAACCTGGCTTTTGGTGCATATGCAGAACACATCATCTATGTATCTACGCCAAAGGCGGATATCGGATGGAAAATCTGAGGTGATCTGCATATCTATAGACCGCATAACAATCTCAGCAGCAGCTGAGGAAAGAGGGTTCCCCATTGGGGACCCTTTTACCTGTAGAAAAAACTGGGAGTTGAAGGAGCAGATTGAGGATTGTAAACAGAGATGGGTGAGTTCTATAATTTTGGATGAGGTATGGCTATCAACATGGGAATTAACTAGGAAGGATCTGAGGGAGTCTATAATTAAACCATGGGGCAGGCTAGGGTATAAGGAAACTACATCAAAAGAAACCATGACAAGGCTCGGACAAGGAGGGGTACCATGCACATCATTAATGAAAGCACTGGTGGAGGAGATGGAAGTAAGGGAAGGAGTACCTTTTAGGAGGGACGAGAGGAACGACGAAATGAACTTGGCAACTGGAGCCATGGGGGATAGGAAGTGGGCCACGATTGGTCTTAACGGAATTCCGGGCTTGTGGAGTTTGGGTAGGCCATATATATAGGATTCAGTGTTGGTATCGGGGAGAAAGGACTTGTGCTCTTCTGGTGTAATGATCTGGTTTCTTTTCAGACGGTTAAGTTCTTTTCGGACGAAGGAGTATATGGTGGACCTGTTTTGGGTAGAGATGGGTTTGAAAGTGGAGATGTCGGCGAGAACAACCTGTAATTTTTCTTTATAATCTGTAGTATTCATGATAACCGTTTGTGAACCTTTATCTGATTGCATAATTGCATAAGGACGGGGGAATGAAATCTAAGGCCACGCAACGTTTGTTGAAGTCGAGGTCCTTGAGAGTAAAAGACCCAGTTGGCAACTCGCATTCACAGAGAGCTATATTCGATCTACAGAAACGCCTCCTCCACGCCAGAATACTGGGATGCCACTCCAACATACGCTATCTGTCAAAAACCATCAAGCAGCTCGCATGCATCATCTCCCAGGCAATCCCCCCTAACCAGCTGACCCTCATCATATCCAATATTACCGCAGAAGTAAAGCATCTTCAGAAAAATATAAGAATCCGGCACGATAAAAAACTCCACTACTGGTCAGTTAAATTTCGGCTACAACTCCATGACACCGACCATGCCTCCAATCTCGTTAACCTCTCCTCAACGGTTCTATCTCCCCAGGAAACTACCCTCCTAAGCAAAGGCCTCAAGTTTAGACCTGTCTCTAGGCCAGATCCCCTGAAAATCATCAGTGCGGTTGAAGCTGGCATCCGCAGCCTCAATAATTCAGAAAAATATAAAATACGCCACACAGTTTCAAACATACTGAGCCTCCCTTCCACCCAACCCCGTGCCTCCCCACTTGAGTTCGATATCATCCGAAAATTGCGGCATAAAAACCATTTAGCCATTATGCAATCAGATAAAGGTTCACAAACGGTTATCATGAATACTACAGATTATAAAGAAAAATTACAGGTTGTTCTCGCCGACATCTCCACTTTCAAACCCATCTCTACCCAAAACAGGTCCACCATATACTCCTCCGTCCGAAAAGAACTTAACCGTCTGAAAAGAAACCAGATCATTACACCAGAAGAGCACAAGTCCTTTCTCCCCGATACCAACACTGAATCCTATATATATGGCCTACCCAAACTCCACAAGCCCGGAATTCCGTTAAGACCAATCGTGGCCCACTTCCTATCCCCCATGGCTCCAGTTGCCAAGTTCATTTCGTCGTTCCTCTCGTCCCTCCTAAAAGGTACTCCTTCCCTTACTTCCATCTCCTCCACCAGTGCTTTCATTAATGATGTGCATGGTACCCCTCCTTGTCCGAGCCTTGTCATGGTTTCTTTTGATGTAGTTTCCTTATACCCTAGCCTGCCCCATGGTTTAATTATAGACTCCCTCAGATCCTTCCTAGTTAATTCCCATGTTGATAGCCATACCTCATCCAAAATTATAGAACTCACCCATCTCTGTTTACAATCCTCAATCTGCTCCTTCAACTCCCAGTTTTTTCTACAGGTAAAAGGGTCCCCAATGGGGAACCCTCTTTCCTCAGCTGCTGCTGAGATTGTTATGCGGTCTATAGATATGCAGATCACCTCAGATTTTCCATCCGATATCCGCCTTTGGCGTAGATACATAGATGATGTGTTCTGCATATGCACCAAAAGCCAGGTTGAAAATATCCTCTCTAAACTCATTAGTTACCATCCTGACCTTTCCTTCACCCATGAAACCGAAACCTAGAACGCCCTCCCTTTCTTAGATTTCCTCATCATCCGGACCCCAACCAGATACCACTCCACAGTACATTACAAGAACTCGTTCAGACCAAATTATATTCACTTCAACTCCTTCTGTCCCCTTAGTCACAAGATCAACACAGTCAAAACCCTGTCTAAACGAGTTCACACCCACTGTTCCACCTCTGATTTCAAAACCATGGAAACCAATAGAGTCATAGCTAATCTCATAAAATTCCAATACCCGAAGTCTTTTATATTACGCCATTTCCACAACCCCAACCACACTGCTCCCAACCCCGTGTATAAATCCATATGTGTCCTCCCATATTCCCCCACTAGCTCCTCCATAGCCCGAGCCCTAAGCAAGTTTGGAGTCAGGACCCTGTACTCCAACTCCCCTAACATCAGTTCCCTCATTAGGAACCCGGATACTAAAAGCAATAGCCCATTTAACCCATCTCTCTTGTCTGGCTGTGTCTACTCCATTCCCTGCGCTGACTGCGATGTTGTCTACGTTGGTGAGACGGGCAGGAGCGTAGGGACAAGACTCGAGGAACACAGAAAAAACATCTCCAGACAAGATGAGAAATCAGCCATATACCAGCATATCCGAACCACCAACCACTCTTTCGACCTGGCCAATCCATCTGTGCACTATAGCCGCATACACAACAAGCAGCAGCGCCTCACCTTGGAAGCTCTCGTTTCCCAGGGCTTCCACGCCATCAATAGACATATCGACCTTCCTGAATCCTACCAATCTCTGTTCCCATAGCCCTGTTTCCTCCATCTGTGTAGATTCCCCCCCTCTCATAGACAGTATAAGATAATACAGGCTCTACTATGTCCAATATCTATTATCATACATGTCAATTTCTACTGTCCACAATTTACTATTATGTTAATTATTCCTCCCGACTTTGCTTAGTTATGCAAAATCCCTATAAAAAGTTTTTAAAAAATTTTAATTTTTGAATATGTAAATAGTCCGATTATTATATAGTACCTGATGTGCCATTGTTCACTTATCTCCTGTAGAAGGGCCGGTCAGCCCGAAAGCATGAGCGATTTAAAATAAAGCTTCCTACAAAAGACACTCGTCCCATGATTCTCGTATTTGTTTTCTAACTGTATTGAATGGGATTCCAGTACTTATAGTAAATATAACATTGTACTGGGATAAGGTGGATAAATTAAGAAAAGGCATCTCCTTATGTGTAGCGTCCTCACGCAATTCTGGCCTTAACTACCCGTTTCATGATTTTTCAGGATGCCTTAACGACCCATTTTTTTTTTTTGTCGTTGAGGTACAGCTTGCACCACGCTGATGAGGGCCAACAGCCCGAAACGCGTCCGTGGTTAGTTTTTCTTGATTAATCAAGAATGGGTATTTGGCCAATTCTGGAATAATTAAAAATCAGCGAGAATAGTTGATATTAATTCCGATAGATGGCGCAAGCCATCAGCAACTTTCAGTTGCACGATAAGGAGATGCCTTTTTTCTTAATTTATGCACCTTATCCCAGTACAATGTTATATTTGTACTATTTTTTTTTCACATTGTGTAGCGTCCTCACGCAATTCTGGCCTTAACTACCCGTTTCATGATTTTTCAGGATGCCTTAATGACCAATTTTTTTGGTCGTTGAGGTACAGCTTGCACCACGCTGATAAGGGCCAACAGCCCGAAACGCGTCCGTGGTTAGTTTTTCTTGATAAACCAAGAATAGGTATTTGGCCAATTCTGGAATAATTAAAAATCAACGAGAATAGTTGATATTTATTCCGATAGATGGCGCAAGCCATCAGCAACTTTCAGTTGCACGATAAGGAGATGCCCTTTTTCTTAAACTATTATTGTAGATGACCTTAATGCCAAACATCAACTATGGGGATGTTCCACGCCAAACCCAAGAAGCAAAATACTTTCAAACTTATTTGACGACAATGCCTTCATGTGCTTAAATGATGGCAATCCTACCCACCATTCCTACAGTTATAATACCGCATAAGCCCTTGATATAAGTTTCTCCAGTCCTGACATTTTCCACAAATGCAAATGGCAAATATTAAAAAAGTATTGTAAGTGATCATTTGCCTATTTTGATAGAAATTAGCACCAAGACCAAAAACCAGCTCAATTAAAGAAAAATTCTGGAACTTCAAAAAGGCTAATTGGAATCTTTACCAGCAAAACACCAATGAAGACTTTAGAAAAGCACCCACTAGAATAAAATATCTGGAACAAAATTGTATATCTTTCAAAAACACCATTATTAAAGCAGCCAAAGTTTCAATACCAAGAGGTAATACAGTAGAACTTGGATAATTCGAACTTCTTTAATTCGAAAACCTCTTTAATTCGAATATTTATCTTGGTCCCTAGAATTTCCTATAAATAGAATTTCCGTTTTTAATTCGAATTTTTGGATAATTCGAATTTTTTTTATGGTCCCTTGGGGTTCGAATTATCCAAGTTCGACTGTATTAGGAAATGGATTCCAAATTATACACACCAGGCAAAAGGTATTCAAACACTTATAACTAAAAGAAATGAACTACAAAAAAGTGCACCCAAAACCAAACAAATTGTAGAACTGAACTGAACATTGTGAATGCAAAAATAAAAAGATTATACGTAAATATGAAAAGGGAAAAATGGAAACAAACTTGTGAAAACCTGAACCCAAGAAACCCAAATACAAAACTTTGGCATTTGGCAAAACAAATTGACAGAGCCCAGCCACAAACTGAAAACACAAATATGATTAAGAATACAGATGGTACCCCAGCAACTAATGACAAAAATGCTGCTAATCTTTTAGGTAATTCATATCAAATAAGTAGTAAAATCAAATTTAAAATAAAATATAAGAAAGTTGAAAAAGGGGCCCGAAAGATTATCCATGACTGTAAAAACGTCACTAGCACTCATAATATTTTCCATGAAAAAATCAATATGAAAGAGCTAGATTATGCATTAGAAAACACTGACCTGAACAAGACTCCTGGGCCAGATGGAATCCATGGCCAAATGATATCAAACATTGGGCAAAAATGGCAAAGAAAAACTTCTCGATATTTTTCAATAACTCCTGGAAAACTGGAAAATTGCCTCAAGACTGGAAAAATGCAACAATAATTCCTATTAAAAAACTTGACAAATCTGCTGATTACCCAAAAAACTACCGACCTATCTCCCTCACAAGTATTTGCTGCAAATTAATGGAAAAAATTATACTCAGACGACTTACCTACCACCTCGACACAAGAAATCTCTTACCAAAAGAACAATATGGATTTAGGAAAGGACATGGGACAATAGACCAACTCTTATTTTTCACACAAAAGGTAAAAGATGCACAAAACAGAAAACCAACTAACCACACAATAGCTGCTTTTTTAGACTTTACACAAGCTTTTGATAAGGGGTATGGAAAAACAAGTTAATTACAAAATTATACAAACATTTCAAAATTGATGGAAAAGCTATCACTTGGATAAATGATTTCCTTAAAAATAGATACATCAGGGTCAAATATAATGGCACTCTATCTAAAACCTTCAAATTGTACCAAGGATTACCACAAGGATCAGTCCTTAGCTCAACTCTCTTCACCCTATTTATTGCAGGCATAGAAGAAAATAATTCACATAAAACCAATATTGGACTTTTCGCTGATGACATTATTCTATGGAGCAGCAATAATAACTGGAAAAAAAGCTGAAAAAGATTTGAACAAGACTCTTTTCCACTTAGAAAAATTTGCTAATAAACATAAATTAGAATTTAACCCCCAAAAATCTGAAACCTGTCTTTTTACTACCGATAAGAAACTATACAAAATAAGACCAAATTTTATTCTGAAAGAACAACAATTACAATATAATAAACATCTTAAATATCTTGGCTACACCCTGGATCCAGAAATTAACTCCAGTAAACATATTGAAGAAGTTATTAGAAAAGGAAGAGACCGACTAAAAATCCTGAAATATATTTCAGGAAGAGAGTGGGGAGCCGATGCACCCACATTAAAATTAACTTATACATCTCTAATTAGACCTATCCTGGAATATGGATATCAAATCTATGGTACAGCATCTGAAACAAATCTAAAATCACTGGAAAGGATACAACTAAGTGCAGCTAGAATTATTACAGGTCTTCGAAATACCTGCCCTAATGATATTGTACTTTACGAGGTAGACATTATGCCCTTAAAGGATAGAAAAAGCTACAATCTGCCAGGGTATATGGACGAAATCGGGAGTTGTGGAGACGGACACAGAGCTTCCGAGTACATACTTGATTGGGAGTCCAATTTGGGTCTCAAAGGGGAAGGCCCTCTACGCCTGGCCGGGAGAAATGGATTTTTAGAATGTAAAGTGGAAGGGGATTATTTAGCGGAGGGAATTTCTCCATGCGGGCCACTACGGAATGTTATTTTTGGTGCCACTTTGAATGGACCCACCGGCAAACAATGCCGGGGTCCAGAGTGTTTGAAACAATTGTCCTTGGAGATAATTGATGGCATTCCTAGGGGTGCAATAACTGTCTATGCCGATGGTGGCAGGGACGAGCTGGGACACACTGGCAGTGGCTGTCTCATCGGGACCACAGATGGCATTGGGAGAGTGAACAGAGGAAACCCAGATTTTTGCTCAGTCTTCATATCAGAACTTATAGCCATCTATAAAGCTTTAAAATCCATCAGAAATACTAATTATCAAGATATCAGGATTCTTACTGATAGTAGAAGTGCCGTGCAACACTTGAGTCACACAGGGGAAATCTGAGACAGGGTAAGCAGGAATATAATTGGTTATCTCCAAAAACTCTCGAAAACCTCAAACATTCACCTTCAATGGATACCCTCGCGCGTTGGCATTGGGGGCAATGGGGCTGCTGATGTGCTGGCGAGAAGGGGCACAAGAGAACCCTTGCCACAGAAAAATGGACTTACTTTTAAAGAAATAGAAACAATAGCCAAAACAAAAATAAACAAGAACTGGAGGATCCCACCTAAGCACAGTTGGTACAGTGGAGTGAACCCAGGAGGAGCTCTGAAGATCAGAAATAGACAGCATCAAACAACACTAACAAGATTTAGAACAGGCCATCTCAAGCCATTGAAGATAGAAAATAATAACAAAATGTATCCCACTTGCCCAAAATGTAGTTTGGTACCTGCAGGTCCAGAACACATTTTGGCTTGCATTAGATGCACTAAACAGGACCTTTGGGAGAGACCGCTGCTCATCATAAAACAGCTCGAGGGGCATGAACTCATGGAATTCGTGTAATCTTTACACAAGGGGATAAGAAACAACAACAACAACAACAATATAATTTAACTTTAAAAATTTTTTCAACAGTGACGCCTTTCTACCAACTGTCCCTTCTCATATCTTGATCCTTCCAACTCTGCCTTCCATACTTCTCTCGTCTCTTGATCCTTTTCCTTAGGCCTTCTATGCCTTCGTTCTAACCACCCCTCGTCCATCGCAGAGTTCCTGTTTGCCAACTTTTTTTTTGTTGTTATTGATTTTCCCCAGTGGACTACTCCTTCCTCGCCATCCCATCCTGATAGTGTGTTCAGGAAAATCCATGGCTTATTTTATTTTTTATTTTACACCTGGGTTACCGTCCAGGCATTCTTCATTTCATTCTTTTTTCCTCAAACCCGGGTTCAATCAATCAATGGCAACAGTCGAACCCTGTTTTCACAATCTATCTCCATTCTCTAACCTCTTCAACGGTTCCTGAGACTCCTGCTCGTCAATCATTTTTTAAAATGATTCATTGACCTGGTACAATCTTCCTCCCCATGTTAAATCCACACGGAGAGCTTGGGTAACCAGCGAGATTTTTTTTTTCTCATGCTCGACCCATCGCCATCTTTAGCATGATGCGCCCACTCATTTTTCTTTTACTTTTATTTTTATCTGGTCGAGCTCAATCACCGACAACAGCGCAGCTCTTTACCGTCCATCTCTTTTTAACCTCTCTCAACCAGCTTTTCTTTCCCATATTCTCCCATTACCTACCTCTCCTTCAATCTTCACGCCCATCTGATATCTAATGCTACTTACAGGGAATCTTGAGATCGCTGAACCCTGAAAACAATACTTTGCTTCTAAGCTCGTATTGCAGGGCAGGACTCCTGAGATGTCCTTTGCAGAAACCAATTCAGACCCTCTTCCTTTACCCTTCACTGCGTCACTGCCTAACTTATTGATTAAGTCCAATTTCTTCAATATTTTATATTACTTTTATCATCTCTACTTCTTTTCATTCCTGTATAACATCCCTGAAACTATGTCGTTAAAACTCATGGTATCTTAAGTAACAAAAAACTTTAAATAGTATACCTAACTTTCCCAAATATTTACCCTCGCTATTGTGTGTGTTTACTTTAAATTTATCCTTCCTATGTACTCCTTATGTATATATTTTTGTAGTTTTATAATATTATATCAGTGTCTCACCATCACTCTCCCCTTTATCTTTATTTTTATTCTAGTAACTAATTTTTTATGCCCCAAATTATTTCCCATTTAATAGGTTTGCTAGCTTTTCGCTCCATTATATTTCACTCCCCTAATCAAACCTTTCTCACCGGGGGCACATTCTATCGTAATTTAAACAATGTGATATGTAAGTAATAAAGTATGACGTCTTTTCTAGTCGTCTCAAAGTGACACCAGCTTGTCACTGGACACCCGGGGGATCCAGAGAGGGACAAAGAAGGGGCATTGGTCCGGATGTTGACAGTTAGTTAGGGTAAAGTGGATATTTTCGGACAGGCCCGCGGAGTTCTAGGCAGTTGTCATCTCACGGCGGCCCTCGTGGCCGCCGTTTTGGCTCCTTCCTACTCCCGCGGCTTCATGCAGGACGCCGAGCTTTCCTCAGTTAATCCTCAACTTTCCCCTGGTCCTGGTGCCACGTGAGACGAACTAGGAGAGCGCCTTTTGATCCCAAACTTTGTCCTTACTGTCCCTTGCGGACTTCCCACTCTGCACGCCTTGCCACTCAACCCCGACTGCTTCCAACTCACTTCTTGGCTCACCCGGGTTTACGACATATATATATATATATGGTAACAAAAACTTTAAAATTATCAATATAAATGAATATATATATATTTCACACTATAATATTATCTATTTTTATCCAGTTATGAAATAGTCTAATGTACGCCCCTGCGCATGCACACGCCAATATTTCACTTCTCTCTTTTAATTTTATAAATAGCTTCATTAGGATGTGATATTTATTATTTGTTCATAGTAGAGCAAATATGGTCGAAACCTTGCTTAACATAAAAAAATCTTTACCTAACAACCAATTTCCCTTATTTAAAGAATTACTAGGTAACTATTGGTCGCATATAAAATATTGGCTTATTTGAACGATTCCTCATTTTACAACCCTGGAAATATATATATACTAGACGAGTGACCAGGGCTTCGCCCCGGGATTGACCCGTGTGCATATCTACCCGAGAGTGATATATATTCAGATAAGATTTTTTTTATAATTGTGTTTGTTATTAGCATCATCTATTTGTTTGCATCAGCATAATTTATTCTAATATTTGATAAAGGGCGCTGTTCGTGAGTTAAGTAGAATAATTTGAGTATATAGTTTTAATAATTGATTTATACTTTTTTAAAATAGCCTATCGTATTCCCCGTATTTATTTACCTATGTATGGAAATTTTTGTTTGAATTAGTGAACTACTGCGAATTTGTATACCGGACATATACAAACAAACAAACAACAAACATACAAACATTCATTTTTATATATATAGTAATATGTTATATTAAAATATTATTCTATTAAAAAAAATTATATTTCATAGATCCAAATACTCTGTTCAATCGACCGCCAGAGGTCATGCCTTCCCTATAAAAACTCGTTGTTGTTCTTACCCTTATTATCGCCTTTGCCATGGATTCCTGCAAGAAGAAGAAGAAGAAAGCCAACAAGCCCTCTCAACCCTCGGTTGACATCGCGGCTCTTGTTGAAGAAGACAACATGGTCATCTCCCACCACTACCAAATCCTGCAATCCCTCGGCCAGCCCTCCCTAGCAGCTCTTCACCTGGACCTTGTTCGCTTCATTGAGCAGCGAACAGAAATAATCAAGTGCCTAGTTAGGGATTTGAAGAACCTCACGGGCACCGTGAATTACTTCATGGAGCTGGATGAAATCATGGATGCCCAAGAAAACCTGCCAAACCACTCAAACTAGCCCTGCTCCCACCTGCAGGGATTCTAGCAATCAGACCGAGCTCATCAAGCCTGCCACCCCCGCTCCAGCTGCTGTCCCTGTGGCAGCACCTGCTCCCAAGAAGCCAGATCCTGCTCTAACCAAGAGGAAGCAGCCAGAGGCGTCAAACCCGCCCGCTAAGAAGAGCAAACCACTGGTTCCAGTCAAGCCTGCATCTTCCCGCGCCCCCAAGCCTGCCTTTGACAAAGGCACCCTCAATGGGGAGAAATCGGCGGCCCACATCGTGGTTATTGCAGATAACCCACAGGCTGACCCACGGGACATCCTCAAAGCTGTCCGCGCTGCCCACACTCTGCCCCAAGGCATCTGGGCGTCTCTGCGCACCAGGGGAAAATTGGTGCTGCACTCCAGAGGCCATTCCTGCCGTCAGCTCTGCCCTGGACAACAAGCTCCAAGGCCTGAAAGGCGGGAACTGAGGCAATTCCTCCCAAGAATCTGCCTCTTCAACGTGGAAACCGCGGATGAGGACATTGTCAAGGCCTTCCTTTCCACCGATGCCCTCAACCAGCTTCCTGGAGACAAGTCTGTCTGAGTGGCACACAGATCTCCGACCAGAAATGGCACCTGCACGGCCTTTATTGAGCTGGACTTGGTTTCCTACAAGGCCATTGGAAGACGCGGCAGGATCATTGTGGACCAAGTGATCCTGAACTACGAGGAGTCTGTCCGCGTCTGCTACCGCTGCTGTGGCTACGGCCACAACGACGATAGGTGCACCAAGGCTACAGTCACCTGCTTCCACTGCGCTTCTGGTGACCACCAAGGCCGATGCTGTCCAACTCTTGCCAACCCGCGCACGGCCAAGTGCGCCAATTGCTCAGCCATGGGCCTCTCTTCCGACCACGAGGCAAGATCAATGTATTGCCCAACTGCCAGAGCTAGAGCTGCAAAGTTCTAGTCCTCCCGCCTTCTTCCTGCCTCCTGTCCTCCACGGACCCAATCCGGCCTAACCTGCCTCTTCCCTGACGGTGATCCTGTCCTTAGCCTCTCCACCCTGGTCATAGTGGTTTTATATATTCCGCTTTACGCGGCCAATGGGGTTCAAAAATCATTTATTTTGGTTAGCAGCCCCGTAAATAAAGATATTTTGTCTTCCCCGATGGCCGGCTCAACCTTTTGTACATTATGTAAATAAGTATTTCATTTTTTATTCTTACGCCTTAAGCCAGGCAGTACTTTTATAAAACCATGTTTTTTTCACATATTCCTTTAGTTCAATTCAATAAAATAAATCTCTGATCAAAACTATTTTTAGTATTATACTTTCAAGATCTTTGCCACGACTGCATAACCATAGCATAATCATCAAGATGATCCAAAATCGGCAGAAAATCTTATCATTCTTATTTATATAATATATATATATTTGAAATAAAGAAGGCATCTCCTGACCACGAGCACATGTGCTTTTAAGATGGCAGAGTGCCATCTAGTGGAGAAAAAATAAACTAAACGTGTATTTAGCTTGCTCCGTGATATTTGGCCAAATCAAGAAAAGCCATCCACGAACGCGTTTCGCGCTGTTGGCGCTCGTCAGCGTTGTGTAGGCTGTAACCACTGCGACCAAAAAGAATTTTGGTCCCAGAGGCTTCCTGAGAATATATATTTACGCAAAATGTAAAATAAAATTACTACAAATGTTATGCAATCGATAAATATCTTATGAATTCATCATATATAAGACATTTAGTCATATTTGGAACTTCTTATACGTTAGTTCTCCCTTTTGTAAAATACCTATTATTTGAATATCAAAGAACATTAAAATAATTCCCGCTTTAATTTTGCGCTAAATGCGCCAACTAGCAGGAAAATATCACCCTTTTGATAAATATAATACATTCTATCAATACCCCTGTTATATAATATCACAATTATTTTATAATGTTTCCAAATCCTATAATCAGAAAAGAGAGCATTTTCTGAAGGACAAGATGATGTTGACAAGAATTTTATCGTCATTTTCCTCCTTATTTTTACATCAGAGAAGCCTTGGCTCGTCGCCAGAAGGCAGCAGTATCTTGCACAACATGGCTGATGTTGTCAGTCAAATTACTGATGAGTTTCATCATTAGGAGCTCTAATTAGTCTGGCAGGTTGAAAATATCGAAATTAATGTTTAGACGATGTCGTGGCATCTGATGAAAGTTGCAAGATCAGCAGAGGATATTTGTCAGCATAATGACATTCTGTTCTACTATTTTTCGAAGATATATTACATCATTCCCCTTCTACGAACAAGTCTAGAACGACGGCCCACTAAGTCCTTAAGTAAATCTTAGAAAATAATTTTTGTTATATTATATTAGTATCATTAGCGTTAGCATTATATTATATTTTGTTTTATAATAATTATTAATATATTGATCTCTCTATATCTCAACAGAGAAGTGTTATACAAGTGTTATACTTACCTTATGATATAACATAGCTAAACCTTCTTAGAAATATTTTCCAAACCCCATCTCTAAATAGTCTATATAAATCTTGAGTTATAAGCTATCACTTTAATCGTTATTATATTATTTGCTCTGGTGTATTTATACCCCTCATAAACTATTTGGCATAATTTGAATTCTATATAACTTATTTATATACATATAAACATTGAAAATAATGAAGGCATATCGTGACTAAAAGCACATGTGCTTTTTATAGAATTAAATATATGTTTGTCGAATCCTGTCGTTGTAGAAATTCTGTCGACTCTCGCTATACTGTGATATCCTGAGGGTCTCTCGCTGTGGTGTGGTAACCGAGAGGGGCAAAACTGTAGTAACAGAGAGGGACAGTCAGGGCGTGGAGAGTTTTCCAGTACCTCTCTGCACCTTGGAAGACCTTTAACAGTTCTCACAAAGTACAGGCAGTCGTGGTCGAGGCAGAGTGGAAGCCTTGGGAATTTCCATACACAAAAAACGAAGGGACACAGTTATACTAGGAAAGTTCCGCGAACAGATAAAAGTCGAGCTAGCAGCAAGATGGAGATTTGAGAAAAGTTCTTACTGGTCTACATGGTCGAAGGTGCGGACCTTGGGGACATCTGACGATGACTTCCGCTGATGGTGAAGTGACTATATTTTTGGCTAGGGCGGAGGTCTTATATATATTTGCCGAGAGGAAGTATTGAGTTTCAGCGGATGCAACAAGGGCGTGGATCGGAAGAAGTGTCATTGTTTACTGGCAACGCCCTATCTTCTAGGCCTCGTTGTGGGACTTCTACATCTCGATCTCTGCTTTAGCTCAAATCTTAATCTATTACAGATTTTTATTTATTTATCCTCAGTTTGTACAAAGTACATTAGATATGATGATGTAATGACACATGTCAATCATGCGTAAAATCATTTAGAGATGTGTTTCCATTATACAACGTGAAAATCTTATTATATTATAATTAATATGGGGTTGTTGGTTTAAATTACCATATGAATGTGTAATTTTGATATTCAATTATAAGCTATTCCTATTTTTATCAAGTCATAAATGCCAAAATGGAAAAAATAGAAAATATATTTGTAGGAAGATTTTAATTAGGTTGTTATTTGCATTAATATGTTTAAAATATCAGTTCGTAAAAAAAAAAAAAAAAAAAAAACGCGCAGACACACACAACAGCTATCATTTTTTTTTTTATTTTAAAATAAAATTGTATAGTAATGTAAATGTATTTTACTTGAATTATTTCAAAAGCATTATTAAAATATTAAATATATTGTCACGTTTGTGAATTTTATAATTATTTATTTCTTTTTTTTTTCAATGGAATTTGTATATTAATTTAAAAAGTCATTTTTGATTTCATCATCACATACAATGCATTTTTTTTATAAACAATCGATAATAAACAACAACAACAATATAATTTGAATTTTCATTATTATAAAACAGCATTTAATACACTGGTGTCCGAAAAATAAGAAACTTTTGTTTTTTATTGATATGTTTTGAAATATACAACGCTAAAAGCTAAAAAGTAATTTAATTAGGTATTTTAAGTCGTAGAATTTATTTATCGCAACCATTCGATTCGGTAAAATTGAAAATATGCAAATTTTTGCTTGTCTTTATAAGTGTGCTATTTGGCGTGTCGTTCACCCCATCTAAGAATTGTCCAATTATAATTTTATTTAATCCTTAGTTAATTATGAGTTTACGAAAAATTTTAGCAGGTGATTTAAAATGGAGAGCTGTTGGAAGAATGGAGGCAGGGCAATCACAAGTTGAAGTAGCAAAATGGCTAAATGTGAATAAATCTGTGGTCAGCAAAATATGGAAACAGTTCACTGAGACAGGAACCATCAAGAGAAAAGAAGGTTCTGGTAGAAAAAGAAAAACAGCTACCTCTGAAGACCGTTATCTGGTCGTAACTGCCAAGCGCCATAGGGAGATGACAGCTATTCAACTCTCTAATGACCTCTCAAGTGCTACTGGAACGAGAATTTCAAGACAACTGTTTACCGAAGGCTTCACGAAGGTGCTCTTTATGCAAGACGACCAATGGTCCGTATCTCTTTAACCTCTGCTCACAAGAGAGCCCGCTTGAATTGGTGCTTGGAACCACACGCCTGGACTCATGATCAGTGGGCCAATGTTCTCTTCAGTGACGAGTCAAGATTTAGTTTAAACACAGATTCTCGACGAGTTTTAACCTGGAGGGAGCCTGGAACCCGCTATCATCCCAGTAACATCAAAAAGTTTAGTGTTGAGAAAGGTTCAATTCCTCCTGAATCCTGGCTTAAACTATATGAATTATAAACTATCAAGCTAGATGAAAGTGAAAGAATCAATAGTTTAATTTATTATTTATCAAAAGATGCTTTGGAATGGTTCGCTGATAAGATATTAGGCAATTCATCTATTAAAAAATGGGATACTGTAAAGTCTAAATTAATCCAGCGTTTCGGTTACAAAGTTGAAAACCCTATAGTAGAAGAATCTAAAAGAAGACTTAGAAAAGAAGAAACAGTCGAAGATTATTATAGAAAGAAAATTAGAATATTGAATCAAAAACAAGAATCAATAATTTAGAAAAATTACAAATGCTTACAGATGTATTACTATTAGGATGAAAAAATCATTTTGTGGCAGCCCAGCCTAAAGATCCATCACATTGGATGCAAATAGCCATGGAAATTGAGAAAAATAATAGTCAAATAAGGCAACAGAGAAACACAAAGTTTTTAATATGACTACATCTAGAACCTCAAAAAATTGCCCATATTGGTGCCCAATTTGTAAAAAAAAATGATTGCAACTCAAACATTCGATAAATGACTGTACGCATTTTGATCCAAATTATAAAGTTAACAAGCAGGGACTTCAACCAACTACCACAGATACTGAACAACCAACTGCTGATTCATTTTGCATATCAAATATCACCAATCCATATAAATTTGTTGATGTTGAAGTTTCACTTAATGATTTGCTCATTTCATCTTTTATTGATACTGGCTTCACTATTTCATTAATCAGTAGTCAATTTCAAAAGAACTTAATCTAAAATTAAATAGAACGGTATACGTAAAGATAGAGGCTGTCTGGCCGTCATTTATATTTATTCAAATAAAAGACGTAAAGAATAAAAGAAGTAAAAATATTTACTGGCCGAAGTGTCTTTTATTTGAAGAGAAATTATATAATTAAAATTAAACAGGTGAACAGTTATACTTTAGGTTCAGTGGAAGTAACTTTAAAAACCATTCTAAACTAATCAGAGTAAACTTCAGGTAGTGGAAAACCTTAGCTATCCATTGCTTATTGGACTTGACAAAGCAGGAAAAATTGGATTAATAATTGATACAAGAGACAAAGCTGTGTATTCTAAAGAAAATGTTTTTCCATATCTGCTCAAACTCACCTCCCATCTGAACAACAAAAAGAACTCAAGTTGAAGAAATGTTTCTTTGCCAAACAAGAAATAAGATATTTAGGACATAGCATAGGACACAACAAGATTAAACCTGACCCTGAAAAAACAAAGGCAATAAATGAGTTTCTTCAGCCTAATACAGTGAAACAAGTAAGGCAATTTTTGGGTTTAGCAAGTTACTACAGGAAATGTATTCCTAAGTTTAGTGATATTGCATATCCTTTAACAAGCCTGACAAGAAAAAAAAAGCAGTCATTCAGATGAACAAGTGAAGTTGACAAATCATTTCAGAAACTAAAGTTCCATTTATCTACAAACCCAGTTCTTACTACATATGATCCTACATTGCCATGTAAGCTTTACACAGATGCATCTAAACTAGGAATTGGTTCTATTTTAGCTCAAATTGGAAGTGATAATCAAGAGCATATAATTTCCTATTATTCAAGAAAACTTCTACCGCATCAACAGAACTATTCTGCATTTGAGTTTGAATGCTTTGCTGTAGTTCAATCAGTCGAGTACTTTGAAGTTTATCTTGAGAACAACACATTTGAAGTTATTACAGATCATTCAGCTCTAGAATGACTCTTCAACATAAAGTAACCAAAAGTGAAATTTCTAAGATGGATTGTTGAACCGGGATTGAATCCCGCGTTAAAATTTGTTTAATATGTGAATAAACTTCACATATTATTCAATGTTCAATTATCATGAACTAGGTTGCTCTTGCTGTGCGGTACCTATTTATGTGAATTTGAACCAGATCAGGATCAAAACAAACGCATGTCGATGCATTGTCAAGATCACCAGTCTCATTTCACATATCAATTCCCAATCAACAGCAACAACAGCAGCAGCTTTATTAGGACATTAACGTCCTGTAAGGACTCGCCATACATCATTTTTATGGAGAAAAGGTATCAATCCCCAATCTTAGATAACACCAACAAAATGCGAATCTCAGCTTTGTAAATAATTCTCATATTCATCAAGATCTTATTATGGTGAAACATAATGAAGTTCAAAAAGCAGTTGTTCCGGAATAATTTCAAGAAGAAATTCTCAAGGAATGTCATGATAATCATTTTCATCCCTCAATTAACAAGACATTAAGATTGATAACACCATTTTATTGGTGGCCGAATGCTATCAAATGCATCAAAGAGTAGGCTGGCTCATGTAAAATATGTCAAATACCTAAATGCAGTCATAAACCATTTATTGGAGAATATGTTGCACCAAACTCTTAGCTGAAACCACTGGAATTGATCTCAATGGACACCATTGTGCTCGGTTCAGTATATTAAGTAGTAATTGATCACCTCACAAGATTTGTTTGGGCTTTACCTACAGTTACAAATATTTCTTGAGCAGTAATTCAATGTTTAGATAAAATTATCAAAGCTGTACCACAAATCAAGTGTATTTTGACTGACAATGGAAATAATTTCACACCAAAAGAATTTAACAAGTTTTTGAATGACCACAAAGTAATGGATTATGTGAAAAAGTAAATGACACTATTCTTACAAAATTGAGAACAAACCTTCAAGAGAATTCAAGGCTAAAATGGTCCTCATTACTTGCAAACATTGTGAAAGACTACAATAGCACACCCCATGATGTCACTGGATTTTCACCAAACTTTCGACTTTTTGGTGACTTTTCAATTCAAGAATTTTCTGATTTACCACATTGCACAGTAGAAGAAGCAAGAAAGAAGGCAATTGAAAATATCAGAAAGCATAGGGAAAAGTGGAAAGCACGTCATGATGCAAGACATCAATTATCATCATTCAAAGTTGGAAATTTAGTCCTTCGTAAAATTGCTTTTAATGAACCAAGCATAGTCAAAACATCACCAAAGTATGAGGGTCCATTTCGAATATCAAGAATGATATCAAATGTTACATGTGAATTGTCAAGAGAAGATTCCTTCTTAGTTAAAGTTCATGTTTCACAACTAAAGTCATTTATTTTACGAAAATAAATCCTTCAAGCCGAGGGATATGTCATGTTTTTGAATTTTATAATTAAATATTTTTTTTCGAAGAATTTTGTATATTAATTTGAAAAGTCATTTTTGAAATCATCTTCACATACAATGTATTTTTAAAAATAAGGAAACGATAATAAACAACAACAACAATGAAATTTGTATCTCCATTTATATAAAACACCAACAAATAAATTAATAATGTAAAAATATATTTTAACATTACATTTTAACACAAAAACGTTACAATATAATTATAAAAATTCTTGGCCTGGCTGTACATTTTCTGAGATTGCTGGTTGTGGAATCCATAATTGTCCGTAGATTCTGTGTGAACTGAGTTATTTTATTTTGGGCAACGCTTTATGGAAAGATTTTGAGAGACAGTGTATAAGTCAGAAGGTGCAGTAGACATTGGTCTGCTAGTTGATTTCCTGGATGTACAGTAGAGTTGTACGTTGGGTGTACGATGGGGTAGATGAATGGGGTAGGTGAATATGACTGAAATTGACAATTAGCAGTCTGAGTCAATTTGGAATTTAACACGCGGGTTAAACTGGATACCTCTAGTGTCGCGTATAGAATATCAGGGTTTCTGCTTGGAAGGCTGCACCTATTCTTCTTCATTTTAAAGGAAATATACAAATTAGTTTATATGTCCTATAAATTACCAAAACGGTTCCCTAGAAGTTTGATATTTAATACTTTTGTTTTTGTGTGCCTAAGTTCTTTTAGCGATTGTACCAAATTTTAAGACGTCTATATGTTATATATCTGGGATTATATCAAAAATCAAAATTATATCAATATTCTATAAATATATAAAAATGAATGTATGTGTGTGTCTGTCTGTCCTTTATGCCTGACCAAACCACTCATTGGAACGCCATGAAACTTTGGGAAGTTATTTAGTATAGTACTGGGAAGGTTTCTAGCGAATAAAACTTTTGAAATAACTTTTCGCCTAAAAATAATCAAGATAAATATTCTAATTTATCTGTTATAATTCAACAATCTGCTCTAAATATTATCATGATGATACGATGATTTTGTAATGTAGAAAATCAGGAAAGACAAAATTCAGGATGACACGGCAATTTATTTGAGACAAGAATAATGATACAATTGCAAGGCAAGATACTATTCCTTTAACACCAATTACCGAGGGAACCAATTAATATTGATTTTATTCAACTTATCGAGTATTTTTAAAGGGACCGGGAAAAATGTTCACTTTATCGAGAGATTCGTTAGACAAACCTTTACTCGGGTAAAACCCGGGCGAAGCCGGGTACGTCCGCTAGTTCTGTATAAAAAAGTCTAAGTATTAATACGATCTTTAAAGATTTGTTTTCAGATTTGTTATACTTCTGAAATGTTCACAATTGTGTGGTCTTGCATTTGTTAAAAATATTATTCATTCAGGAAATTTCTACTCGAGTATTACCCGGGCGAAGCCGGGTCACTCGACTAGTTGAATATAAATATAGGCATGATGATATTGGAAACAGAGATTACTGAATTAGAACGGATATATTTTGATATAATTCTTTATTTCTGACAGATTTTTGCTTGTAATTCCAAAGAGGTTTTAGATAGGAACCTGAATATCTCTTACTTCTTTGAAGTCTTGAACAATCGCTGGAGAATTCAAGTCGCGAATTCCAAAAGTTTCTGAGTGTTGAAATTGTGTGATACATAATATTTAAAAGGAAATATAGAATTTTGTTTATTCCCAGCCAGAAGTCTGAAAAATTGTAACTTGCATTTTAGTTGGACTAAACGAGGGTTTACAATTTCAATGGTCTATATAGTCTTTAAGTAATTATACAATAATTATTATAATTTATAAAAATTCAAAAGAAATTTGGAAATTCGTCCGTTCCAGAACATATGACAGAAAGCAAGTTGACAATTTTTAGACTTCTGGGTGGTTAGAATTCAGAAGTCTGAAAAATTGTCAACTTGCATTGTGTCTTATCAGGTTTGGACAAGTGTACAAAATTTCAGACTTCTACCAACTCTGTGGAAGTATATTAAAATTGAATTAAAGGTTTGTGGACATACAGTCAGATAGACAGACATTGAAGCAATTAAATCAAAGCTTTTAAAATATAGAAATATATAAAGCACCATATTGCACACCCCAAATATGTTTTCTGCATATATTATTTACCATTTAATTTTTACCTGTAGCTTTTTTTTAACTTTTTGCAATTTCAATATAATATGTGTTTTTGTATATCTTCGCTGTTTATTTAGATATTCCATTATTTTTGTGATACCTTATATATATATTTTTTGTTTAAGTTGGTATATCCTTTTGAAATATCAAAACATCACCTCAAGTTAGCTTATTTCTTGTCCCTACTACATACTAACCAATTTTGCTAATCAAATTTTCCTCTTTAACATCATTGATGTTCTATTTAGTCCTAATGTTGAAATTACGCACTGTTTTCTACAAGTTGTATATAGATTCTGACAAAATATCTACATTCGAGCACACAATAAAACACAATATTCGATTTTGAGCGTATTTAATAAATAACGGGCTTTTGAATGCAAATATTTAAAAATAGGTGCTGAAAATTCAAAAGTGCAAAAATTGTGCAATTTTTTAACTCACTTAAAATTATTTGAAAGCACTTTATTGCTTATACATAATCGAACACATGTATCAATAAGCATTGAATATTAAACTAGTATACAAAGTGAAAAATATTTTCTCTTCATATACACAAACATTTCCTGGGTTAACCTTTTGTGCTAAATATATAACGTCGTATTAATATACAAGGTGGGATCAATAAATAAGGTGAATTATAATTTATTTAAAAAATAAGAACAATATTAAAAATTAGTACTTGATTTATTCAAAATAATCACCTTGGCTTTCTATACATCGTCTCCATCGTTCTGGTAACTTGTAAATACCCTCTTTATAGGCACTCTTAGGAAGCGTGTGAAAAAAATCTTGCACCACTTTCTGGACATCTTCATCCGAGTCAAATCGCTTTCCCTTTAACTCCTTCTTTAGTAGTCCAAAAAGGAAATATTCAGAGGGGGCTGGGTCTGGACTATATGCAGGATGTTCTAAAACTTCAAAACCTAATTTAATGATTGTAGATACAGTTTTACATGATGTATGCGGCCTTGCATTATCATGAAGGAAGCGAACACCTTTACTAAGCTTCACTTTTCTTTTGTTTCTTATACCGGGCTTTAGCTTATTTACAAGAATGTCACAATAAAGGTCGCTGTTCATACGTTGCCTTGAGGATAAAAAATCAAGAAAGATTGGTCCATCAACATCCCAAAAAATTGTTAACAAAACTTTACCGGCCGAACGTTGAGACCTGATTTTTTTTTTTTTTGGTCTTGGAGAGTCGCCTCGTTTCCATTCCATAAATGCACGTTTTGTCGAAGGATCATAATGATAACACCAACTCTCATCTCCAGTTACAATTTGGTCAAGGAAATGATCACCTTCTTCTTCATACCGCTTTAACAGAGCCTTTGAAACCCGAATACGGTTAAGTTTTTGGTCCAAATTAAGGAAATGTGGAATCCATCTGCAGCATATTTTTCTAAATTGCAATTGTTCTTTAATAATGGTGTGCACAGTTCCATAGCTTATATTCAAATTGTCGGCTATGGTAAAAAATTATATTTTTCTATCCTCCAAAATTAAGTTTTCAACCGCATTTATCGTGCTTGGCGTCGCTGTAACACTTGGTCGTCCAGGTCGCTCAATATCGGTACATGTAATTCGTCCATTTTTGAACTCGTTAACCCATTTATAATTTTTTTTTAGACGAACAAGGCTCACCATAGATATTTTTTATTCTTTGGCATATTTGAGATGTTTTAATACCTTCTGCATTCAAGAAACGAATAACTGCACGTTTTTCAAGCATGGTGCAATCCTTCAAGGGAGCTTCCATTTTAGTGTATTTATAAGTCTCGCGCCGCGCGTGGGAAAAAAAGAACAGACCACCTTAAATAGTCTCTCGATGTTATATTTTAATAGTCTGTGGTTTAAATTATTTTTGCTTTTTTAATTTTTAAGAAATAAGATAATTCACCTTATTTATTGATCCCCCCTTGTATTTTTGATCGGCTCAATTTCTCAAAAGTGTGTTATGAATATAAATAATTTTATCCATGATTATTTATTGGAGTAAAAGTGTTGACATTATCTATTACTATATAAATAAATAACCAAAGTTAGTGCAAATGAAGAAAAATAGTATACACATATGTGTGTGTCCATGTGTATATATTTTACTTCAATAACAATATCCTTAGATATATATTGGTGGGAACTTTCACCTTAATCTTCGCTCTCTGCGCCGAGATTAGCAGGGAAAAAGTTTGAAAGTGAATTTATAAAATGCAATTATAGGTTAATCAGGCATCCGAGCTTATGGAATTTGGAAATAATATTTTAACATAAATCGGTGACTTAGTATTGCTTAAAATGTGTTTGATAACGTTGATTAACGCAAAAGCCAAATTTTTCTCACATTCTTTCAAAGTCGCAATAAACTCTCTATTATTTATTAGTTTACGGAATTGAGGTCCAATGAAAATGCCTTCCGTTATCTTAGAACAGCTGATCTTCGAAAATTTAGTCATTAAATATTTGACAGCATCATTAATTTTCTTTGAAGCCTTATGAAAATTTTCATTAACCCTAATTTGATTTGTAAAGTGGGAATAAGCATTTTTAGTTTGGGAACAAGCGGTTCACTTTCAATATTTTGTTTGCCTAAGCGAAATTAATTCTATCATGCCACATTTTTTAATAATGATTATTTATGTATCTGCCGTCCTTTACTTGCATAAAAACAATGATAATTTGTGTTTCCCTTCTGAAAACTTTGTAAAATTTCAATAATGATAAAATCGCCTCAAACCTTCCAACAAATTTGGTGTAAAACAACAATCCAAAGATTTTCTCATGAGTCTAATAGGTTTCTTTCATTTTGATTGAACAGGCAACAGGTACAGAGAAAGTAATACACTACCATCATGTAGCAAACAAACCTTGAAACTTTGATTAGAAGAGTCAGTAGCCTATAGTCGGTAGCATTGTAATTAATTTGCAGTTTTAAAAGCTGTCAATATAATCGCAGTGCACAGTATGATCCTTGTTCTTCAGGAAATAATGGAAGAAACATTGTTCCTTATTACGATAGATATTTTGTTGGTTTGGGGGTATCTAGTGATTCCTTTACTCTAATATTGAACCGAGAATCTCTGCTGCTTCTTTAATGGCCATACATGTATCCCTTACTTGATCATTTAATGAAGCCCAATTAAATAAATATGAAATGCCACTTACATTTGAAATAAACTCAGGGTTTTATAATTGACTTTCATCTACATTTTCTGTATGCTTATCACCCTTTTCGATATAGGATTCTTGAACCTTTTAAGGATACGGTATGAAGTTCTCGAGGTCGATGGCATCTTAATAAAAGTTTTTATTTTGCGATTTAAGGGACAAATTATTGTTATTGTTGACGTTATTGTTCGTCATGATTTTCGGTTCTCGCCAAACCGTTGGCACACCAAAGGGCATACCTTTTGATATTCCTGATTTTAATTGCAAAAGACCTCGATAGCACACACTATGGGGCACCATAACTCGTCTTGATCAGCTAAGGTCCACACCAAAATATTCTTTATAGAATTATTTTATCTTTGGGGTGAGAAAGAGAGAGAGCTAAGTTTTCTCTGTTTGGAAGTCATAACTTTTTCTATTAAATTTGCATTGTCATCAGGTTTTAAACAAGTGTACCTAATATCAGACTTCTAGGTGCTTTGTGAATATATTAAAAATTGATTACAGTATTTGTGGATAGACAGAGGGACAGACATGAAAAAGAGTTTTAAAAAGCTTTTAAAAAGTTGCAGGGCCCAAAAATCCGCCCTCTTTAGTATATTTATCTATATTAAAAAAAAAAGATTACGCTTACTCTATAGTAGTATACTAAATCTCTCTATATAAAAGTCAACGTATGAATTTTTATTCATTTATCTTTTCCTTAAACGTTTCCTCGAATTCTAAACCAATCTGGTTGATATTTTAGCAGTAAATAGAGTGAAGTCTGGAATAGGTTTTTGTCACATTTTCAACCAAGAAAAATAAAATATATAATTAACCAAGAATTACAATAATTTATTTATTCAACAAACAAATGTACCCGGCTTCGCCCAGTTTTTTTTCGAGTGAAAGTTTGCCTAATGAACACTTGTTAAAACAATATTTTTGGGACAAACATCCACTCCCTGCTGAATATAATGTTGTTAAGATAAATTAATGTTTGTTACTCTTCTCCACCAAAACTACTGAATAAACCATAGGATAATTTTGCATTTTAGTAGCTTAATATATAGGTTAACATATACACCATTCTAAGACTAATATTAGGCAATACACTAACCATTTTTCTATTTTGGAAAAATATAAAATTATAATAATTAATATAAACTGACCCTAAATGACCAAATTTTCCCCGCGTTCGGCTTTTACCCCTAGTGAATATTTTCCAGGCAAATTTAGCTTTAACAAATGTTATTTATTAAAATTATATCATCACAACTGTAAATAGTAGTCATGATGATTACATTTAATGTATATTTTTACTGTCATTATCATTTTGTGTTTTATTTACAAATTATTTTTCAAGACTTTGAACCTTGGAATGACAATAAGATACAATCATAATAAATAATTTTTGTTTAGACATTTATTGAGAAAAACTCAAAGGAGGACAACCAGAGCAAAGCGGGTCCTATTATATAATTGAATATATGTATTTGACTTTAAAAAATCATATTATTTAATACATATGCACTCTCGAGTAAATCCCGGCCATTGCCCAGGACTTTCGGGTAGTATTAAATACAAATTACTTTTAAAATTTTAGATAGTTAATTAACAAAACGAATATAAAATTTAACCTATTTTAGACGAATATGTTTTTTTTCAGAAAAAAAAAATTCTACTCACCTCTCATCTGCAATGAGAAAAAATGGGAGGGCATGGCTAATCAGTAGTGAACCATGGTAGATTAAACTGACGAAACAGTTGGTAGGGTTCACCACTGATGAGCCAGGCCCTCCCATTAATTTATCATTGCATTAAAGGAATTAGAAAATTATTTTATTTAAAAAAATAACTTACGCGTCTAAAATAGTGAATTTTTTTTAACAGATGGCGCGCTAATGCATTATATAACAACGTATAATGTAGATATTTTTTATACTGATAACTTCGTATTTTTGTTCTTTAAACTTTGTATAACTTTTGGATATTTTTCTGTTTTTAATAAAGTCAACGGAATTATTTAAATATCCGTTCAACTCTATTTTTATCTATTCTCTCTTTAAAAACCTCAGTCTTTACATTTCTGTTTAGCGTAGGACCGAGTGGTTATATACCTTTGTCTTTTTTTTAAATAATGGTAGTAAGTGAAGCGATTCGTAGTAGTTCTTGCTTTCTTAAATACTGCTCATATAATTATCTAAGAATGATAAAAATTCTTCGTCTTCTACCGCAATGGTAGATTATATTTATCACATTTAATAGACTATTAGTTGATTAAAAATGAGTTTCCAATCTGTATATTTTTGAAATTAAAAATAAAATGTGTTGCTTGTCCAATTAAAATTGCATATTTTCATCAATTATATATTGCGATTAATTGACATTTGTAAAATTGAAAATTTCCCATCAAGTTCGCATCAAATTTTCATTATTTAGTCTCAATTTGTCAACACCGTATCAATTAATACTTATCTATTTCACAAACAGAAAACTATACTTTTGAGACCTCTTTCCTTTGACTTCGTATGAAAATAAATTTCTCTTTGTAGGGAATCCTGAATTGTAGCAGAATATTTCAGAAATGACATTTGAGACATACTAGAAATTTGGCATGCTCCCTAGAATCATGGGCATTATTATTGCCCATGCCTCCCATTGACATTAGATATAGTAAAAGTCACTTGATCATTAATTCGAAGGCCTATTGTCTAACTAGGAATAACATCGTAATTTCCTAAATCAATAATTCTATATATGGTTGGATAATACAGTCGAACTTGGATAATTCGAACCCCAAGGGACCATAAAAAAATTCGAATTATCCAAAAATTCGAATTAAAAACGGAAATTTTATTTATTTCAAATTCTAGGGACCAAGATGAATATTCGAATTAAAGAGGTTTTCGAATTAAAGAAGTTCGAATTATCCAAGTTCTACTGTATATAGAAGACTAGTAAATGTACCCGGCTCTTCGAAACCGGTGGGAATTATGAAGTCGGCCAGAAGATGTTCATCTAGTCAAATGGTGTACGAGTTTTAGGCTATAAATCGAAGAATTATATATAACTCATTCACTAGAAAGTCACCTATACTATTTTCATATGAATTAAACAATGTTTTTTTTTATTATTTCAAAATCTATACCTACAATGTTTCAATGCATTTTAAAATGGAGAGTAGCTTTTATAGCAGGGATATACCATTCTCTCTCAATTTTGACATATTGCTCTATGTTCAAAGAATCTCTAGATATTTAGAAAGTCGGAAACTAGCTGAGATCTGGAAGAATAAGGTAGATTGCGTGGGATGGGTTGACAGAACACCTTGAACTCTACGGATGAAGGCCGTGGAACTGGACAAGGCCGACTCCCCTTATGATTCAACGGAATATAACTAGATTTAGTCCGTGCTATTAACGCCTCGATAGTTCTGCCAACTAGTTGATGTTGTTACGGAAATTCCTTCATTCCACAATTTGGTGGTAACATAACTACCAACATGAGTGTCCGGGGCCGAAACCCACATTAAACAGTATAAAATATCCTGAAGATAGAGGCTGCCTGGCCGGCATTCATAGTTCTTAAAAAAAAAAAAGACACACTTTGCCCAGAGAAGTTTCATTTGTCAACGTTTCAATAAGAATATTTTGTCCTCGATTGAGAAAAAAATATATTTTGACAAGGCGTTATAAATGTATTTAAGGTTATATGGACATTCCTTTTTTTACGCGGTCTTTCAAATTTAACACAACATCGAGAGAAATCATAAATATTTAACAAAGTGTTAAACCAACAAAAGACGATGATCTCTCGAAAATTAAATAGTTACATAATATATTATCTTCTTTTATATAAAAGTCAATGTCTGTTGTCTGTTTCGCGAAAAACTCAAAAACTACTATACCAATTGGTACCAAATTTTGCATGTCGCTTTTTATAAACCTGAGAAAAATTTTCGGCTACTGGTTGATTAGTATTTTTGGATATTTATTTTTCATTTAAAGAACCTTTTTTTACGCGGAGTAAATACGAGGCGAAGTAACAACACCAGGCCAATTAAGCGACCAATGAGCGTTCTGCTTTTTTTTTTAAGTTGCTTGCGTACTTTTTTGAAATATATTTTTAAACGAGTGTTACTTTTTTTTACAAAAATATTGAGAGAGAAATTTATATTACTAAGTTACGGTAAGTGCACACAATGCAATTAAAAAAAAAAAACTTTACAAAATTAGCGTTACTGTATGTAAATAATGGCTTTCGTATTTTTTATTAACTTTTGTTCTGGCCTTTGCTTTTTTTTCCCTCTTTTTAAAAGAAAATCGTTCAAAATGCAGTCGCAGTCATTAGCAAACACATATGTTTGTCTAATTTCCATGTGCTCTTTTATTTTTTTACAGAAAAATATTTACATGCCAGTATTTTGATTATTATTTTTTATAAACCTACTTTTCTGATTCTTACTGAGAAGATGGGCATCGCAGTAAAGATCCATCGCAGTCACTCACTCAACTCAGGCAATTTCAAGGGTTAATGAGCTGGGACGGGTACCTCGGGGGTTGGGTGGAAAATCTGCCATCTATTTAGACTATATTGATTTTGAAACAACTAAATGGATTGCAAAAAATAATTAAATACCTAACACTAATATAATACAATTTTTGCCATCACATACACTTTTTGCCTGTGGTTTATGTGAAATTGCACTCGGGGGAATTCCCGGGCGAAGCCGGGTCACCTATATTTCGTCTATGATATATAAAACATAATTAATATAATAATAAACTGAATAAAATAATATTGAAATAAAATCGTCTAATAGCCGCATCACTTTGACACAGATGTCACGTGATTAGTTGATTTTGCCAACCAGTCTCTTTCAATCAAATAGCACGAACTCTTTCAAACTCTTACTTATGTTCGTAATGAGCACGAATCTTTCGGCGAGGCATTTATGCAGTAGAAACAGGCTTACTGCAAAAAAAAAAAAAAACAATACATATATTAATAATAATAAACGAACATTTTGAAAATCAGCTCGTGCCGCGCCGAATATTTAGTATAGAATACTTGTACTGGATGCGCAATTCAGATGCGCTGGAGATCTTGATTTGCTTAAATTATCCACATAATTTCAATCACTTGAATGTTTGGTCGAAATGTCTTTGTATACATGTTTTCATATAAATCAGACAACTCCTCGGTGCGTCGAATATTTGTTATATAGAGTGTATTTTACTATTTACAAAGAGATTTCACAATATTATATATAAACTATATTATGTATAATTTATATATGTAGCCTCTCTTTTAAGTAATTGAAAAAAAGGCTGGGAGAATAATTTATAAATGATATTTGAAATATTTGTAAAAACTATCATTTTTATTTTATTAATTATTTTTTTATTTCCTAAAGATAATAACCTTTAATTAGATATTTTGTTTAATATTAGTTTATGATTCGTGATTTCGATGTTGTGTCAAATTTGAAAGTCCGCGCGAAAATATCCATATATCCTCAAATACATTTATAAGGCCTTGCTATGATGCATTATTTCAATTTTTTTTTTCTGACGATAACAGAGGAGGTTTGTGTCGAAACTTCGAAAAAATAACTTCTCTGACTGAAGTGTTTCTTATTTTAAAAACATTTGACTAACTTCCATATCTGTCTGTTCACAAATCTTGTAATAATTTTAATATACTTACAGAGCGCCTAAAAGTTTAATATTTGGTTCACTTGTTGACAAAATTGCGGACTTCTGGGTGGTCGGCAATAGACTAATTTTTATATCTATATTCACTTTTTCAAATTTTGTGATAAATCTTAATATACTTCCTGATAACGTAGTGTCTGGTATTTTATAGACAAGTTAAATCCTACCAACATTGAAAGTGTATACTTCTTGTTGCCAGTGGTGGTAAGGAATAGAATAGAAAAACGAATTTGTATATTTTCTTTCAAACGAAGGAAAATAGGTGTGCCGTTTTATCTGGCGTGATGGTCGGGACTGGACTAATTTCTATATTTCCGTTCAATATCCGTGATCAAGTTTTAATATACCCCAGATAACACAGAAGTATGAACTTCTGTACACTCGTTTAATGCAGGTAACAAATACAATATAAGACTTCTGGGTTGTCGGAAATGAACTAATTTCTTTTTTTTTTATTTTGTGATATATATTTAAAAAAATAACTTACAGACCACATACAAGTCTAAAGTTTCGTACACTTACTCAATCACGCAAACAACGGAAATGTCTAACATATCAGACTTCTAGATGGTCGTGATATGTGTTCTGGAATATACTAAAGAATTTGTATATCAAAGGGAGAAATAAGCGCAGCCGTTTTTGGCGTAATGAGTGCCTGGCATTTAATAAAATAAATTGGTAGTATGAACTTTATCTATAAATTAATATGAAAATATATTTTGCTAGAAATATATAATAATTGAAAATAATTAAAATACAAATTCACTCAATTAAAATTAAAAAAAAAAATTGAAACCATGTTTCATCAATTAGTTATTTATGAATAGTGTAAAATAGCAAAAAACTTTACTGGAAGGCATACGTTTCTTTGCCGTAACGTCATGGAGTCTACGCGTAATCTCTTCCGACCTGTCAACTTTGTTTCAATGATTCGGTTTGCAAAATAATTTGTCGAACAAACATTTTAGAGCTTTCAGTTTGTCGAGAAAATTTTCTTATTTGTTTGTCGAACTGATTTCCCTCGCTATCTGATTGATAAAAGGTGTCATAATCTAAAGATACTTTTAAATACACATAAAAGAAGTGAAAATAATATTTACATTCTTTATTAAATAATGGGAAAGCTTTCAAGTGTGTTGTGTGTTCGCGTTTACTATTCCTTAAGGCTACTAAATCAACCAATAACAGGGCGTCAAAAGATATCAATTCTAATTAATGTATTTGAAATCTATGATATTTCATAAAATTAAATAATGTATATATATTTTTATATCAAAGGGAGAAATAAGCGCAGCCGTTTTTGGCGTAATGAGTGCCTGGCATTTAATAAAATAAATTGGTAGTATGAACTTTAGCTATAAATAAATATGAAAATATATTTTGCCAGAAATATATAATAATTGAAAATAATTAAAATACAAATTCACTCAATTAAAAAATATATAAAATATATATAAAGCATATCCTGACCGCTCACATGAGCATTTTAGATGACATATATATAACATAAGTAAGAAAAAAGGAAAACGGTCAGGTGGTGATATTAAAAATAAAAACGTCTTATCCTGCTCGTTTACAAAGAAACGCGTAGGCCTTTTCTTGATTTCTCTAGAAAATCAGTTTGCCAAATTTTAAGGAATAAACCTAATTAAAATTTAGTCGATATGAATTCCCCTAGATAGCGCTCTGTCATCTAAAATGCTCATGCTAGCGGCCAGGATATGCTCTTTTAATTATATATATATTTTTTATTTTTTTATATTGTTTTTCATATATGTTATATTAAAATATTTTATTTAAAATGTATATTAAAATATTATTTTATTTAAAATTATATTCCATAGGTACAAATACTCTGTTAAATTGACCGCCAGAGGCCACTCTTCCCCTATAAAAAACTCATTGTTGTTGTATCCCCGTACAAAACCTTTGTACATTATGTAAATAATCTTTTGTTTTCCTTATTCTACTCGCCTTAAGCCAGGCAGTACTTTTAACAAACCATGTTTTTTATATATTCCATAAGTTTAATTAAATCCATATTGATAACTAATTTCCCAAGATATTCCAAAATCAAGCAGAAAATCTCTTTCTTTTTTTTTATATAAAATATATATATATATATATTAATAGTAATTTTTTTTTTATATTTGGAAAATAGAGGAAAAGTAAACTATTAATATTTTGTTCATAGAAGCTTGCTTCATGACTAGCTCACTAATTTTCTGTTATTACCAACAATTATCTGATAATATATATGAGGTGGATAAAAAAATTGAGAGTATAGGTACTCGAGGTAGTCAAGTTCGAAAGATCATCTAAGATGATCCTTCAAAAGTTTTTCTTTAAATTTATTATTATTAATAATAATAATAAATAATAAAAAAACAACTCATTATTGGGGTTAGCACCCCATAAATGTTTTAACCCAAACTCGCTAACAAATGTCAAAGTAAAAAATGTCAAACTTGCCCTAAAATTATGAACCATGATAAATATCAAACAACTAGTTGTAAGGTGGAGAACACTATATATAGGTTAACATGTAGTAAATGCAACCTAATATACATTGGTCAAACTTCTAATCCCATAAATATTAGAATTAACCTTTATAGAAATCATGCGAAAAATCTAATAGGTAATAATTATATGATAGAACATCATAAGATTCACTCTTTTGATAACTATGACATAGAAATATTAGATATACGTATGTAAGAACAAAAAACAACGGCTAATATTAGAAAATAAATACATTCTGAAGCAAAATTCTCTCTACCCTTATGGCTTAAATGATGAATTAAATCATACGAATACAGTAACCGATCCAAATATCTCTATCTATGAAAGTAGCTGTAAATACAAAAACAACTAAAAACTATTCCAAATAACAAGAGAGGAAAAAGCACAAACAAACTTGGTTATATAGACTTTGAACAGGTTTTAATTAATAATCAGGAATTCCAACCAAATTTTACACAAAAATTCATTAGCTTCCTCTTCAAACTTAACAACAACAAAAAAAATGAAAAATTTATACAATATATCAGAACTAACAATCTATCTAATATAATTACAGATATCGCTAAAGATATCTACAAATTTAAGAAAATTGATAACAGTACTTCTGTTAACATCGTCATAAAATTTACAAACAAAATCTTTGAACATATCAAATTTAATGATATATTGAACAACACTGATATATCAAATATTTATTCCCAGTACAAAGTTTAAAATTTAAAACCACATTCAAATACAACAAAAACCTAGGAAGTATGGTATGCAACTATAATACCTTCATAAAATTTTTAAACAACTTTAATAGTTTCTACAGGTAAACTCCGTACAATTGGTATAAATGTATAACGAATCAAAAGTTTTGACGAAGGAGTATCTTTTATTATATTTGTGCAAGCTTTCGAACTTTGCAGTTCTTCGACAGGCATGGATAGTACAAAAATACTACCAAATTTTCAAAATATTTTGAGCCATTATATATACATGAATATTTACATAAATTAGATATAATTTTAGTTTAATATATAAGCAAAATTAAGATATTCACTGTATGCAAATAGTATAATATTTTAATTTTTTTTTTTTTCAATTTGTAAAGTTAAAACTAGTATACGATAAAACATTTCAACATAGAAAAGCCAAGCGGGGGTCCCTCCAACCCGACCACCTACCCGGGCATATCTAAAGGATAACTATTGAGGTATTAAATGATAAATTTCCGGTAGATCTATTTTTCTGTTGATGCTGTTTGTTTGTGATGAAACGATGGATTCTAGTACCAATCTGTGCTGCTTATTGTTTATGTGTTGATATAGGACCTTGGGTTGATCTAAGTTGAAATTATGGCCAGTGTTTGAAATATGTTGGTATATAAGTGACTTCGGGTCTCTATTGTTTATGTTTCGTTTGTGTTCAGTGATTCTGATATACGCGGTTCTGCCAGTCTCCCCCACATAGGAGGCTGAGCAATCCTGGCAAGAAACCGCGTATACCGCGCCGGTGGAGTGGACAGGATTGTTGGGTTTGTCTGCTTTGGTGATGGGATTCCTGAGGAGGGCAGCAAGATTGGGGGGGGGGGGGGGGGGCTGTTGAAATAAACTTGGATACCGTATGGGCGAAGAATTCTGGAAATGGAAACGGAGAACGGGGAATAGGGAAGATAGATTGATCCCACTGCTCCGAGGACCTCACGATTTATAGAGCCACTTGCTATCTTCCCTATTCCCCGTTCTCCGTTTCCATTTCCAGAATTCTTCGCCCAATCGGTATCCAAGTTTATTTCAACAGCCCCCACCCCCCCCCCCCCCCCCCCCCCCCCCAATCTTGCTGCCCTCCTCAGGAATCCCATCACCAAAGCAGACAAACCCAACAATCCCGTCCACTCCACCGGCGCGGTATACGCGGCTTCTTGCCAGGATTGCCCAGCCTCCTATGTGGGGGAGACTGGCAGAACCGCGTATATCAGAATCACTGAACACAAACGAAACATAAACAATAGAGACCCGAAGTCACTTATATACCAACACTAGCGGATGTGTACCCGGCTTCGCCCAGGTTTTATCCGAGTGAAAGTTTGCCTAACGAATATTATATATTATGAAGTATAATAAACAATGCTAAAGATTAGTTTTAATTATTAATCAAGATTGTGTGTGAATATGTGAGAAAGATGTAATATCGTTGTTGTTTTCTTGGCCGACTGTTTTACATATGATGTTATCTTAAAATTGCTTGTTTTGAATATTTTTTTAGATTGAGTTGAATGAATTGCTGAATTTTTTTTTTTTGTATTTTATCGATAACAGCAAAGTTATGTATTTTAAAGTTAGGAAAAATATTTTGATGTTAAGCAAAACCTGCTCCATCTCGTTTTACATACATTTTGAAAATTTAGTCGAAATTGATGCATTGTAACGAAAGTTTTTAGCGAACACCACTTATGAAATTTGGATTTTATTAATATAGATATAATATAAATGAGTTTTAAAAATTGTTTTAAAAAAATGCATCGGCCGGGAATCGAACCCTGGCCGCCCGCGTGGCAGGCGAGCATTCTACCACTGAACCACCGATGCTTTAAAAAAATCAAATTCATTTATCGTCGCGACCAGTGCTGCGCCCTAGCGGTAAAAGACTGGAACTAACGCTTTTTGGTTTTTTATCTTTTTAAAAAAGCACATTAACTGTTTTAGTTTTTTGAATAGCCTATATGTTAAACGAAATCTTCAGCTACCTACATGCGAAATTCCATAATGATTGAGTCAGTAGATTTTGCGTGATGCGATAACAAACATCGATTTCGCATTTCATTATATATATATAAGGATATTTCAAACACTGGCCATAATTTTAACTTAGATCAACCCAAGGTCCTATATCAACACATAAACAATAAGCAGCACAGATTGGTATTAGAATCCATCGTTTCATCACAAACAAACAGCATCAACAGAAAAATAGATCTCCCGGAAATTTATCATTTAATACCTCAATAATTATCCTTTAGATATGCCCGGGTAGGTGGTCGGGTTGGGGGGACCCCCGCTTGGCTTTTCTATGTTGAAATGTTTTATCGTATACTAGTTTTAACTTTACAAATTAAAAAAAACAAATTAAAATTTTAAAATATTATACTATTTGCATACAGTGAATATCTTAATTTTGCTTATATGTTAAACTAAAATTATATCTAATTTATGTAAATATTCATGTATATATAATAGCTCAAAATATTTTGAAAATTTGGTAGTATTTTTGTACTATCCATGCCTGTCGAAGAACTGCAAAGTTCGAAAGCTTGCACAAATATAATAAAAGATACTGCTTCGTCAAAACTTTTGATTCGTTATAAACTTTAATAGTATTAATTGTAAGTGCAATAATATAAGTGACCAACATAAATTTAAAGGTCACATCCTAACCAGTGACTTCACATTCTTAAATGAAGAAACACAAGTATTGCTCAACAACGGATATAAATTTATACCACCAATTAAACAAAATTACAACAACACGGTTAATTCAATCATCCAGGATCTTGATCTTTTTATTAATAAAACAAGCTTAAAGTTCAAGATCCCCGAATTTACTTTCCTTAATTGGAAATTCAAAATTATGAAACATGTGTCAAGGATTATTACCACAATACACTGAAAATTGCAAAAATACCCCCCTCAAATATTGGAATATTAAAAGAAAACATCAAAATTATTCAAGAAGAGTGCATTATTACTCCAATTGATAAATGTTCCAACAATTTTTCAATCACTTGCAAAAATCTATACCACGACCTAATTATGCAAGAAATGGACAACACCGATAAATACAGCATATCAAATATAACCCCGATTCAAATTAAAAAGGAATTAGAGGTGGGTTAGGGTTTATTATTATTATTTTATTATTTTGATCTGTGTAAATGTTTTATTATATTTGACCAGGAGTGCCTGGTCACTTATGTGAATTTATTGTATATATAGTGTGGTTGAAAATAAAATGTGTGTTAAGTTGTGTTAAGTTGAGCTTTTGTGAGACTCGTGCTTTCGCAATAGTTAGAGCTCGGAGAGCACGCTTCATTTAGAAGAAGACCTCTGCGCTGCCTTTACCTCTGGGTGAAGAGTGAACAAAGGAGAACCAGCCAAAGAAGAAGATTGGCTAACATTTTGGTCCCTCGAGCCGGATCTAGGCTAAGGTTAAAGTTATAGAGATTAAAGAAGTTGCAGAAGCCTAAAGAGGTTAAAGAAGTTGAAGAAGCCTAAAGAGGTTAAAGAAGTTGAAGAAGCCTAAAGAGGTTAAAGGAATTGAAGAAGATAAAGATAAAGAAGGCTTATGCAAATTTAGGCAAGATTAGAACAAAGAAGAATTTATGCAAAAAAGGTTTTAAGAAAGTTTTGCAAATTGGATTAAAAGGATAAAACGGAGGTATAGTGCGTTAAGTTACGTCAGGTTAAGAACAAAAGCAAGTATAGAAAATGAAGCGCGCATTAAGAAGTAGAGCCGTTCAAAGAACGATTATTTCCAAGTTAATCAAAAAGGCAGAAGCGGAGTTGGATGAAGAAACTCCTTCTGAAATTATGGTAGGAACGAATTATACACTCATCGAAAAGAATATAGCAGATCTTCGGGAAGAAGATGAGTTGATCTGGAAGTTGATGCTAGAAGATAAGGAGAATGATGGCAGGGTGCTAGAGAAGGAGAGGGATACAGTGATCCATTATTATGAGAAGTGGATAGATCTTGAAATTAAGACAAATCACTTCCCCAGCTCTCTGATGAAGGATACGGAAGCCCTCCATGGTGCTAGTTCGAATAAGGGCTCGCTGCCTGGAACGGGAGTTTGCCGACTGCCCAAATTGGTTATGAGGATCTACGATGGAAGCAGTTTGGAATTCAGGATGAGTGAGAAGCCAAGGGTTGTAGGAGTTACCTTGATGAAGGGAGTTGATCCAGCTTCTATTAAGGAAGATGCTGGGATTGTGGTATCATCCGAGCAAATGGTAGAAGAGACATCCAAGCAGATTGCCGTTGAAGAAAGTAAAAAGGCTCAAGTAGTAAAAGGGCATTTTGCTGAATACGGTGAAAAGGCTCAAGTCAAGAAGAAGTCTGTTGTAGAAGTTGACGAAAGTCATAGGGCTGAAGTTGGGAAAGAATCCGTTGAAGCAGATGAAGAGAAAGGGCTGGATGTGGAACAAGGAATGGATTCAAAGAACACTGAAAAGTGAAGCTGCTATATGCAGAACAAGGTACTGATTCAAAGATGGCAGAAAAGCTAGATGCAGAACAAGGCACTGATTCAAAGGTGGCAGAAGAGCTAGATGCAGAACAAGGTACCGATTCAAAGGTGGCGGAAAGGCAAGGCGCAGATTTAGAGAATGGGAAAGACTCAGAAGCTGAAACCAAGGACAATGGAGTAGGGGATTCTGAGACTGCAATTAAAGGTTATGAATCGGTGAGCAATTCTAAAGCGGTAGCTGAGGGCGCTAATGAAGTGGATATTTCAGATGGTAAGGCTGAGTCCATTGATGATATTGAGGAAAGAGTTGTCAGAGTTCCAGCATCGAGGAAATTGGTGGAAGCGGGACAGACTGGAGATGTGGAATTTAAAGTAAAGGGATGCTATCTTCCCGATCGCCCTGTATTTGAGTGTGGGTCCAAAACGACGCCTATACGGCCAGTGTTTGACGGCGCTTCCTGTCGAGGACGCAAAGGACTCTCGTTGAAACGATATTTGAGGAGGAGACCCAATCTACTGAGGAGAATCCCTGAGATAAGGATAAAACTTCGGGAAAATAAATTTGGAGTTTTGGCCGACCTGAGAAGATACTTCCGGTTGATGGCCATTAAGAACAATGATTGGGACTACCTCAGATTTCTTTGGAAGAAAAAGATGGACAACTGATGGTTTTTGGGCGGGAAATCGTTGTAGACGATTTTAGTTAAGTGCCCCGTACCTCAAAATCCCGGAGAAGAGGAAATGGTTGAATGATGATGCAAAGGTTGGAGAAAGCAAAACGCTTTCTAAACAGGGTTGTACCATCCGTGAAGAGAGAACCAATAGAAAAAGGTTCAATTGGCAAATATCTTCCAAACAATAAAATGCAACTTGTATCGAAGGAAACTGTTTCTGGGGCTGTAGTAACTCCAATATTATATACTCCGGCCAGTTCTCCAAAGGGGCAAGTGCCTACTCCGGCGAAAGGTCTTAATTTAGGAGACAAGTCTCCAGAAAGGTCTGGTAAAAGTGCTAAACTGGAAAGGATTGCGAATCCGGTAGATTATAGGACTAATATTGAGCGGTTTGAGATCTCTAAAGAAGATTTCGGAATCCTATGACTGCTCTAAGCCTGCAGACGATACCTCTGGGCTTTCAGACGATACCTCTGGGCCTTCAGACGATACCTCTAAGCCTGCAGACGATGCCTTGGCATCAGATCCTGATTCTTCAAGAGGTAAAGCTCAAGGTTCTCAAGAGGTTCCAGAAATTGCAGTGGAAGATTCTGACGAAAAGTCTGCAATTGAGGATTCTCAACCTTCAGAGCCTCTTGATGTGGAGGGTTCTGGAGTGTGGGCTTCAAGCGATGTAGAGGTAAGAGCTCAAACAAAGAGCCCTAAAGCCATATCTTCCAAAATACTTTGCATGAAGAAAGAAGAATCTAGCATAGACTTGGAAGAGGAAGATACTGGAAGAAACGAACCCTCTCCGGCCTCAATCACCTTCAAAGCCCTAGAAACCACAGATTCTAAAGAAATTGATCTGACGATTTTGGGCAACATGCGAGAGAACATTGCGCACAAAGGATTGCATTTGAACAGTCCAATGTTATAAGGACATTGGGTTTGGGATGGATCCAAAGTGAAGACTGTTTCTTATATGAAGTTCAGTCGTTGGAAAAGACATCGGCGACTACCACGAGCGAAATGCTTTCCTTCATCGCCAAGTTATAAGATCTCTTGAGATGGTTGGCACCTGTCCTTGTAACAGGAAAAGTAATGGTTCAAAGGTTGTGGATAACGGGATGACATTGGGATGATCCGATGGATGAGTCATTGAGTGAAACATGGACTAATATTAGAAAGGAATTGAATTTAATAGGAAGTTTGAGAATAGCCGATGGTTGGGTCTCGGAAGGAATACCCAGGGAGTAAAATTGCATGGATTCGGTGATGCCTATGAAGACGCCTATGCGGCAGCTGTACATAAGAATTCCCACTGATGATGGAGTCAGTGTAAGACTGTTGGCATCAAAGACTAAGTTGACTCCCATGCGGAAGATGTCAATTCCACGCTTAGAATTGTGCGCGGCTCTTCTCCTGACCAGACTAATGAAATATATACTGGAAGTGAATATCAAAATGGAGAGTGCTACCTGTTGGTCCGATTCGACCATAGTCTTGAGTTGGTTAGGAACTATGTCTAGAAATCTCCCCACTTTCATCGGCAATCATGTCGCGGAGATTCAGAGTTGTCCACAGGTCAAGGAGTGGCGCTATGTTCCCACAGGAGATAATCCAGCGGATATTGCCAGGCGAGGAATTCTGGGGTCCGAGCTGAAACAGTCTTCCATCTGGTGGACAGGACCTACCTGGTTATCAACGGAATCAACAGAATGGCCCAGATTGCTTCCTGTGTTTGAGAACCAAAGTCAAACTGAGCTCCTGAGTGTTCATGCCATCAGTGAAACACCTTTATTGGTGGCTATCGGAGAGATAAGCTCAACCTTTGATGGATATATACGAAAGGTGGCCAGGATATTGCGTTTTTGCCATAATTGCCGCTACAGCGCGGAGCGATATCAGTCGCACTTAACCACAGCTGAACTGAGCAATGCTCATCGGAGAATACTTCAAGCAATTCAGTGCCAGCATTTCAGGGAAGAAATGAGAAGTTTGACCACTTTGGGATCAGTGAAGCACGGGCAAGATTTATGGTTTGACACCGATCCTCGACGATCAAGGAATCCTTGGAGTCGGCGGTGGATTGAGATGGGCTCTATCTATGACATATGAACAAAAACATCCTGCGCTATTACCTTCATCAGGAAAAGTGGCTCAGATGATTGATTAAGCAGTTCATATGCGGACTTTGCACGGAAGTGTGCACCTGATGCTGTCCACATTAAGACAGAAGTATTGGATGCTGAGAGCAAAAGATCAGGTGAAGAGATGCATTCGAGAGTGCGTGACATGTTGTCGATACAGTCGCGTCACTCAAGGCCAGCTAATGAGCGATTTACCCAAGGAGAGATTAACACCGGGTAAACCCCTCTCAATCAGTGGTGTAGATTATGCTGGACCTGTGAACCTTCGAATGTCCAAGGGTAGAGGTCGAAAGACGGAAAAGGGCTACATCTGTCCATTTGTGTGCTATGTGACCCGAGCCGTACATCTTGAATTGGTCCCAGATGCCTCTACACCCACCATCATGTCGGCTTTTAAGCGATGTGTAGCGCGAGGAGGGCACTGCACTCGGCTATATGGTGATCAAGGAACAAGTTTTGTAGGAGCTGCACGACAGTTGCGTTCACGTTTCTATCTGGCTCAAAATCAATTAAAAGAACTGGCTGCCGTGTTAGCTAATGATGAAAATTGATGTGACCCATCAACTCGGGGAGGAATGTTAGGGTTTATTATTATTATTTTATTATTTTGATCTGTGTAAATGTTTTATTATATTAGACCAGGAGTGCCTGGTCACGTGTGTGAATTTATTGTATATATAGTGTGGTTGAAAATAAAATGTGTGTTAAGTTGTGTTAAGTTGAGCTTTTGTGAGACTCGTGCTTTCGCAATAGTTAGAGCTCGGAGAGCACGCTTCATTTAGAAGAAGACCTCTGCGCTGCCTATACCTCTGGGTGAAGAGTGAACAAAGGAGAACCAGCCAAAGAAGAAGATTGGCTAGCAGGTTAAAGAAAAAACTTTAAATATCTATAGCAAAAAAAAAAAATAATAACACCACCCCTATTATACCTCATATTTACATTATACCCAAAATTCATAAAATTCCTCTTAAATTCAGAACCATAACATCTGGAATAAATTCTAATTTGAACAATTTATACCTTCAATTAGCTTCAACTTTAAAATTCTTAACAAAACAGATATCCGCAATAAAGAAAAATACAATTTTATTGACTCCAATAAAAACGTATTAAATTTTATTAACAAAAACCTTCCTAAACTCAAATCAGTTTATACTTTTGATTTTGAAGACCTCTTCTCTAAACTGGAGTTAGAGGATCTTAAACTCAAAATTATTAATCTATTTTCCGAATTTTTAATAGACAAGACTTTCAATATTCCCTTAATTCACAATGGTAACAAAACTATTGTAATTAACTACAATAAAGCAAAATTACTTTTATAAAAATTTCTTAAATTCAATTATATTCAAATTAAAAATCAAATTTATAATCAAAAACAAGGAGTACCAATGGGTACGTCATCGAGTCCATTATTGGCCAACCTCCTGTTATTTTGGTATGAGAGGGAATTATTTTCTCTTAACAAAGTTAACTGGTGGTTGTTCCGATACGTAGGTTGTTCCTATATTCAAAATTAACAATTTTTCAAAATTAATAGTAAAATCTATCCTCTGTATCTAAATAAAAAAAAATACTGAAAAAATCAAATTCAATCAAAAATTCAACTTTCTCGATTTATACATAAATCTAAAAGAAAAAGTATAGAAGTATATGACAAAAGATCAAATTTCGATTTCAACATTATTAAATATAATAGACAAGATTCAAATATATAAAAAAAATTGCACCAAAGGTGTTGTGTTGTGCCCGTTGTTTTGTCAATAATCCACTCTGAGGCGTCGGAGCTCCCTTGGTACCGGTTTAATTTACAACCAGTGCCTTAACATAAGAAGAACACCACACACAGCCAGACGCGGAGATACTCCCCCCGCTCGCAGCCAAAACCGAAACCAAATTGCCCGGTTCCAGTCTCGGCCGGTTCCCGCCGCCACACTGGCGCCTCTAGGCGCGAAATGGCGTGAGGATTCTCGCCTGAACCCTCAACATCTCCCCCAAAAGGTTTAGAGGAGGTTAGCGCTGGAAACGCTTGTATCTTCTCCCATACCGCGACACTTTCCCAGGTGAGGGAGACAGCTGCTTCATCTCTAGAGCGATTGCTGTCTTCTGTTGTAGCTCCTCTGCAGGCAGTTCATTTCCCAGAGTTTCCTCCATTTCAGCGGGGAGTTCAGTGTCAGGAGATGTCTCACTGGGGTCGACCTGTTGTTGGGAAGAGGCCAGAAGAAGAGAGTTCCGCCTGTAGGTCCTTACAGGAGTTTCCACGATGTATGAGCGGGGCGCTGAAGCCTTCTCGAGGACACTTCCCCACGCTCGAAGATCCTTCACCCAAACTTTCTCTCCTGCAATTAGTTCCGCCTTTTTCGTGGCCGCATGGCGTCTGTAAAAAGCCTTTTTCTGAGCTATCTTCCGCTGCTCCTATTCCCCCCTGAGTTTGGATTGATCCACCGTTTTAGGGGTTAGTGATGATGAAGTGCAGGGAACCATAGTGCGAATTTTCCGTCCAAATAAAAGTTCTTCAGGGGAAAGTCCGTTTGCCAGGGGTGTTGCCCGATACTCCATGAGTGCTAGGACCGGATCATTATTCTTTTTCATCAGGCTTTTCACAATTTTGACAGCAGCCTCTGCTTGACCATTTGATTGTGGATGCTTTGGGCTGGAAGTGATGTGTCGAAACCCAACTTCAGAGGCACACTTCGTAAAAGCTGAAGTTGTTGATGGGCGAAATTGTGGTCCGTTATCACTGATTACAATGTCAGGGATGCCATGACGAGCAAAGATGGTTTTGCAGTTATCTACCACAGCTTCCGACGAAAGTTTAGTAAGTCGTTCGACCTCGATAAAACGAGAAAAATAGTCTACGATGACTAAATACTCTCTTTCTTCGTAATGGAAGAGATCCATCCCGACTTTTTGCCACGGTCGTTCCGGAAAGTCGTTGGGGATGAGTGGTTCGTGCTTTAGAGGTTGATTTTTGATCCATTTCTCACAGGTTTTTACCATATCCTGGATTTCTTGACCTATTCCTGGCCACCAAACATGATCCTTTGCTCTTGCTCGACATTTTGTTATTCCTTGATGAACTGCGATTATGCGGTTCAAAACATCTTTTTCGCATGTTAGAGGGGATGATCACTCGCAGTCCTCTCATTAGTAAGCCGTTCTCTTCCCCTATCTCGTCGCGAAAATCGTAGAACGAGCGTTTTAAGGGAGAGAGCTGACATTTGGCGGGCCAACCGTTTTTGGAATAAAATGCCACATTTTGAAGGGTAGGCTCCAGCTTCTGGTTGAGGGCTATTTTGGCAAATCGGTCGTCTGTCGTGGATTGATGCAGGACGATGCTACGCACAAAATGTTCAAATTCTTCCTGGAGCTCTTCATCTTCGGGAAGATGACCTGGAAGTGGTTGTCTTGAAAGGGCATCAGCGATGATTAGGTCCTTCCCCAGTGTATGAAAGATATGAAACGAGAACTGAAGCATCTTCATACGGCACCGTTGAAGTCTTGGCGGATCGTTCAGATCTTTAGTGGTGAAGATGGGGACTAAAGGTTTGTGATCTGTTTCGATGAGGAAGGTTTTTCCAACCACAAAGTCCTTGAAGCGCTCACACTCAATGTGATTGCAAGGGCTGCCTTCTCTATTTGAGCGTATCCATGTTCCGTCTTCGTCAGCGTCCGTGATGCAAATGCCACTGGGCGCCACTCGTTGGCTTCATGCTCTTGCTTGAGAACAGCTCCCAGGCCATACGATGATGCATCGGCTGAGACGATGTTCTTCTTAGAGATGTCAAAGCTTGCCAGAACTCGGTCACTGCCCAGAACGTCTTTGACTTTCTCGAATGCCTTTTTCTGTGGTGATCCCCAGATGAAACTCACATCTTTTTTCTTAGGTCGTTTAGTGGCTTATTGATTTCCGCTAAGTTTGGAACAAAGCTGCCTAAGAAATTGACCATGCCCATAAAACGTTGCACCCCGTGCACGTCGGTTGGCGGTTTCATCTCGGCGATGGCTTTGACTTTCTTTTCGTCCGCCTTGATACCGTGTTCGTCGATGTAATGTCCCAGGAATGTGGCTTTGCTTACACCGAACTGGCACTTTTCTTTGTTAAGTGTAATTCCTGAGTTCTTTAGGCGTCTCAAAACTTCGCGTAATATCTCGTCATGCTCCTCCTTTCTCTTTGCGAAAATAAGGATGTCATCCATGTGACAGATTACCCCATTTACTCCGCGTAGGATAGCAGACATACGTTTCTGGAAGTGTTCTGGAGCGCTAGAGATCCCAAAGGAAAGCCTTTTGAATTTATATCTGCCAAAGGGCGTAATGAAAGTCGTCAGCGTTTGGCTTTCTTCAGAGAGTTTAATCTGCCAAAATCCGCTGTTAGCATCCAGCCTAGAAATGATTTTGGTCCCGTTGAGTTGAGCTAGTTCATGTTAAAGGACAGGAAGTGGGTTAAGCTCACGTTCCACACTCAGGTTAAGCCGGGACAAGTCTACACAGATCCTGATTTTCCCGTTTGACTTTCCAGCTAGGACGATCGGTGCGCACCACTCCGTTGGCTAATCAACTGGTTCGATGACTTCTTGAGCCACCATGGCATCCAGTTGCTCCTCAACTTCGGCATGAGCGGAAGAGGTACTCGTCTTGGGACTGGTACGGAGAAGGGCTTGGCACCTTCCTTCAACTTGATGTGATAGGGCTGTTCAAGAAGCTCCAGTCCTTCAAATAGCTTAGGGAACTCTCGTTCAGGATTGACATCCGTTGTTCCGTTGATGACAAGATCAATTCGTTTGACGAGTTGGAGGTCTTCACAGGGTCCGACACCCAGCAGAGGTTGCTCCAAATGGTGCACCACGTACAGGGTTTCCTTCCCTTCACGTGTGTTAGCTCGGATCTTCGCCACGAAGGTCCCAGCATTCTCCAATCTTTGGTTCGCGGCCGCCATCAGTTGACCATCGGTAGGCGCCAGTTGGACGTTGCTGAAATACCGCTTGTACAGGGAAAATGGTATCAGTGTCACATCTGAGCCCGGAACCAACTTGAAGTGGATTGCAGTGCCGTTGACTCTTACTGTTGACTTCCACCTGCTCTTTCTGCTTCCCAGCGTAGGCTCGCCGACAGCATATACAAATGAGACCTTCTCCCGCGCTGGGGTTTCGTCCGAGGATATGGCGTTAACCTCATTATTTTTTCTTCGACAGAGATTAGTGTAATGGCCCTTTTTTCCGCACTTTCCACAGACTTTGTCCTTAGCGGGGCACTTATATCTGTAAAGATAATGATGTTTGGTAGTACCACAGTTAAAGCAAGTTGGAAATTATTTTCCTTCGTCTGTTTCCTTGGCACTGTCTGTTTGTCTAGACGTTGATCTGCCATTGTCCTTGTCATGTCCTGATGCTTTAGTCTTCTGCTTGGCCACTTTCCGTGTTGTGTCGACCTGCGATGTAGAAGGGTTAAGATCCTGTTGTTCACGCATCACAGCTTCCCACTGACGGGCGATCTCGACTGTTTTGGCCAGGTCAGGTTTTTGTTTAGCATCAGTTTCTCCGACAACTTCCTATCTTTTACTCCAAGCACTAAACGATCACGAATAAGCTTCTCGCAAAGATTAGCGTATTCGCAGTGCTCAGATATTCTGTGCAAGACTGATACAAATTCCTCAATGATTTCTTCCGGCCGTTGACTCCTTAATCCGAACAAAACCCGCTCATACACCACGTTGCGTTTGCCAATAAAGTGGCTGTCGAACGCTTCAATGACTTTGTCGAGGTTCTTTGCGTCATCTGCTGAGAGATTGAACGCAGAGTGGATTTCCTCAGCCCTCTCCCCCATAAGATATATCAATGCTGTGATCTGATATTCTTGTTCCTTGGCGTTCAAGTTGTAGAGATGTCTGTATCGAGAAAATCGCTGTTTCCAGCTTGGCCAATCCTTGGCGTCGAAACTGAAGGCGGAAGGAAGGAATTTGATTCCATGTCAGGTTTGATTGCTCAAGAGTGGAATTTATTAAAAAGGCACTTACTTGGGCTCTTCACGATCCCGCCGCTGCCAACATGTTGTGTTGTGCCCGTTGTTTTGTCAATAATCCACTCTGAGTGGTCGGAGCTCCTTTGGTACCAGTTTAATTTACAACGAGTGCCTTAACATAAGGAGAACACCAAACACAGCCAGACGCGGAGATACTCCCTCCGCTCGCAGCCAAAACCGAAACCAAACTGCCCAGTTCCAGTCTCGGCCGGTTCCCGCCGCCACACTGGCGCCGCTAGGCGCGAAGTGGCGTGAGGATTCTCGCCTGAACCCTCAACAAAAGGTATCTATTTTGGACAATTTTTAAGATTCTACAGAATTAACAAAAAATCAAATAACTTTATAAGTAAAATTAAAAACTTAAATGATGAATTTCAAATAAATGGATTCAGCCAGAAAACAATTTAAAAAATTAACATTTTAGCAATCAGAAAATATCTTCACAAAATTAATTTTCATACAATTTCAACTTCAATCACTTCAAATATTTCACTATGAGAATTTAATTAACTTTTGACCGGATATTCAAACTTGTTTTTCTCCGCTAACTTTAAAATCGAAAATTTATTTATAGACATTAACCGTTTCCCCCTGGGTGAGTAGAATTTGCTTGTGATGTCAATTGTAATATACATATATTGAATTTTAAGTTGATAACATGAACCGCAATTCAATACATATAGATGAATGATCTACAATAATGTTAACAGCATTACTGACTTCAACTGGAACGCGCAATCTAAATACTACTCTCACTTGTAGACAATGATGCAACTAACAAGAGTCACATCATCTATCTCTCTTGATTCACTAACACTAACTACATTCCGCTAATCTAGATAATAAATAATTTAATTATAGGTAAATACTCTTGAAATCATGACATTCATAAGGAATGCTATCACACTAATTAAGTGTATTTATAAGCTATTATAAATATTTTCAAAGACCTTTTCTTTTATTTTTCCACCTCATCTTTCACTCCTTTCCTTTTTTTATTTTTTATTTTTACTTTATTTTTTTATTTTTGTTTGTTTTCCTTTTTTCTTCACCCCTTTTAATTGGACTTAGAACAAATAATAATTGAGATTTTAAATTAATAAAATAAAAAATTCCATCTACAAAAAAATATGTAATATTAAATTCAATATTCTGAAACACCAATACCATACTGATAAGGCACACTTTGTATTATAGATTATAAACACAAGGTAATGGGACCGGGTCCGAGTGAATAAGTGGTGTGTGACATTTCGGTAGCGGCGTTGTTGCCCTCTTCAGACTTGTCTGAAGATTGTAACGACGCTGATGCCGAAACGTCGCACATTGTTTATTTGTTTGGATTTGTTCTTTTTACCTGTGCTTACCAATACCATACCTTTATTTCTGTGTTTTCTCTAATTCTTACTTTGTTTGATCCATTAAATTTATACGATAACTTTAGAATATGTTTTTCTCTCTTATAGCATACATAACAATTATCTATGCTTGTTCAATCTTTATAAAGGGGGGTATAGAGAATGAACATTCAATCTAATTGATATGAAGCCCTAAAACTTAAATTTCTAAACTTCCTTATTTAGCAGAAATAACAGGTACTGGTCCACATATATAATACTTAAATTAAAAAAAGTATAGATAGGACAACATATATAGAATATACGGTACCGTTAGGACCAATTCAAATAAAGTGATGCGAGTTATTATGAGAAAGCATTTTCACCATCTTCAGACAAGGGACTTATTTCTTTTTCTGATAAAGCTGATATTTCCATTTATGGTATGACGCACATTCTTCACTTGTTTGAATTTAATCGTACTTTATTGTAGTTCCAATTAATCCTTATCCTCTCGTACTTCTAATATCTTATTATTTTCCTGCAGTTTTATTATTTAGAGTGTATGAACACAATATGGACCATAATCTGAACCTACCAACATCAGACAAAGTTTATTTTTCTATGTTCTTTAATGTTAGATTTTCCTGTTCCCTTGTCGACGCACATTGTTAAAGGCTTGGGATATGATCATATTTTCCTGTATTTGTAATAATCATTTTACTGTATTACTAATTTCTTATCAGTCTCTTACAGTCCTTATACCCAAAAAGAATAAACACAATTTGATTTAAAGTTTAACACTAAGGGATAAGTATGTCTCAATCTGATTAAGTGTTGGAAACCGAATAAATTTAACTTCTGAACTGAAAAAAACATTTTTTGAGTTAGGTTTGAAAGTGCAGAAGATGATACTTGCTCAGTTCATTAGTTGATTTATGTAGTATCTAAGGCTCAGCTATTACCTTATCTCCGTTCCAACCTAAATTTGCTTTCTATTTGGTCGAAGAGGCATGGTTTGGTAGTAATGGAGAAAGGGCCGAAACTGCTGCTCAGATCTTCATCTGAAGAGGCCCGCCTGAGTACCATCCTCTTTCCATCTGGTCTAACCTTTATGGCTTTCATCTGGTCTAACCTTTAAGGTTTTCATCCTTCCTAATTTAATATACTATCTTATATCGTGTCCTCCACATTTACACTAGATTGTCTTTAAAATAAGCTTATTAAAAAAAAATTCCACCAAAAAAAAAAAATTCACAAAATCTATCTTCTTTCATCAAGAGAGAAAATAGAGCAAAAAAAAAAAAAAAACTTCTCTCTCTCTAATTAGCTTTATTTTATATTTGGAAAATTATTATCATGGTTCTGACTTTGCTCTTCTCTTTAAAACTTTCTCTTCGCTTATTCCTTTTTTCATCCAGCCTATGACGCGTAACTGCCGATGCTTTGCTGGTGTTACTTTTTTTTCTCTTTTTAAAAATATAATATAACTAATTATTTATTACAAAAAAAAATAAAAAAACAAACCTCACACATTTAAATTAAATTTAAAAAATTATTAATCTTAAAATTTTCATAACTATACTATATATAGCTTTATTAAGACCACTGGATTTAATATTATATATATCTATATTAATAAAATGCAAATTTCATAAGAGGACATCACTAAAAACTTCCCTTGGCAGAGCTGACTGCTATAGGGCGCGTCCCCAGGTGGCGGATAGGGGAACGACCTTCAGATATGAAGGCCAGCTGCGAAACAAGCAGAATAACTCTGACAAATAAGCAGTCGCGGACCAAACAGCAGCATTGTTAGAAGAGGAGTAGACCTCTTTAAAAATCCTGACTTCAACTGACCCGGTTGATGGACCTCAGCAAGGGTCCCACTCCAGGGATACGGAGGAGCTGTGTCTGTACTCATGTTAGAGTCGGCAGCAAAGGCGTCTGCTTCCATGTTAGGAACGGCCTCAAACTACAGGCAAAGTCAGACTTTCACCAAAGTGTGCCTGGATCATGGTGCCATGATCAACGAAAGCTGCACCCCTATACCCCATTCCATGAGATCAGATGTTGATTTGCATGCTGCATCGCCCGTCGCGCAGAATAAACAGGGGCGCGTTCAGGACTTAGGTAGAGGGTTCTGTCCGATAAGTATAATACAGTCTCCACAAACTTCACACTTTGCAACTTCCAAGCAATTGAGCATTCTGCAGTGCAACATAAATGGATTGTGCTCAACAGCAACAAAAATAAAATTAGAAGAAATAATGGAAATAGCTGAAAAACAAAAGATACAAATTATAGCCCTACAGGAAACCAAATTAAATGAAAAGTACAATCTCAAATATAAAAACTACAATATCCTCAGAAAAGACAGAAATAAAGAAGGGGGTGGCCTTGCATTTTTAATCAAGAATTTGTACTATGAAGACATAGCTATTAATATTCCAAACACATCAGACCTCGAAGCCCAAGGTATCAAAGTCTACCTCAATCAAAACAAAACCATCAACATATTCAATATGTATCACCCACCAAACAATAAACTTATTGACGATGGAACAATGGCTCAATTTCTTACAGACAACACTATTATTGTAGGTGACCTTAATGCCAAACATCAACTATGGGGATGTTCCACGCCAAACCCAAGAGGCAAAATACTTTCAAACTTATTTGACGACAATGCCTTCATGTGCTTAAATGATGGGAATCCTACCCACCATTCCTACAGTTATAATACCGCACAAGCCCTTGATATAAGTTTCTCTAGTCCTGACATTTTCCACAAATGCAAATGGCAAATATTAAAAAGTATTGGAAGTGATCATTTGCCTATTTTGATAGAAATTAGCACCAAGACCAAAACCAGCTCAATTAAAGAAAAATTCTGGAACTTCAAAAAGGCTAATTGGAATCTTTACCAGCAAAACACCAATGAAGACTTTAGAAAAGCACCCACTAGAATAAAAGATCTGGAACAAAATTGGATATCTTTCAAAAACATCATTATTAAAGCAGCCAAAGTTTCAATACCAAGAGGTAATATTAAGAAATGGATTCCAAATTATACACACCAGGCAAAAGATATTCAAACACTTATAACTAAAAGAAATGAACTACAAAAAAAAGTACACCCAAAACCAAACAAATTGTAGAACTGAACTGAACATTGTGAATGCAAAAATAAAAAGATTATACGTAAATATGAAAAGGGAAAAATGGAAACAAACTTGTGAAAACCTGAACCCAAGAAACCCAAATACAAAACTTTGGCATTTGGCAAAACAAATTGACAGAGCCCAGCCACAAACTGAAAACACAAATATGATTAAGAATATAGATGGTACCCCAGCAACTAATGACAAAAATGCTGCTAATCTTTTAGGTAATTCATATCAAATAAGTAGTAAAATCAAATTTGAAATAAAAGATAAGAAAGTTGAAAAAAAGGCCCGCAAGATTATCCATGACTGTAAAAACGTCACTAGCACTTATAATATTTTCCATGAAAAAATCAATATGAAAGAGCTAGATTATGCATTAGAAAACACTGACCTGAACAAGACTCCTGGGCCAGATGGAATCCATGGCCAAATGATATCAAACTTGGGCAAAAATGGCAAAGAAAAACTTCTTGATATTTTCAATAACTCCTGGAAAACTGGAAAATTGCCTCAAGACTGGAAAACTGCAACAATAATTCCTATTAAAAAACTTGACAAATCTGCTGATGACCCAAAAAACTACCGACCTATCTCCCTCACAAGTATTTGCTGCAAATTAATGGAAAAAATTTTACTCAGACGACTTACCTACCACCTTGACACAAGAAATCTCTTACCAGAAGAACAATATGGATTTAGGAAAGGACATGGGACAATAGACCAACTCTTATTTTTCACACAAAAGGTAAAAGATGCACAAAACAGAAAACCAACTAACCACACAATAGCTGCTTTTTTAGACCTTACACAAGCTTTTGATAAGGTATGGAAAAACAAGTTAATTACAAAATTATACAAACATTTCAAAATTGATGGAAAAGCAATCACTTGGATAAATGATTTCCTTAAAAATAGATACATCAGGGTCAAATATAATGGCACTCTATCTAAAACCTTCAAATTGTACCAAGGATTACCACAAGGATCAGTCCTTAGCCCAACTCTCTTCACCCTATTTATTGCAGGCATAGAAGAAAAAATTTCACATAAAACCAATATTGGACTTTTCGCTGATGACATTATTCTATGGAGCAGCAATACTAACTGGAAAAAAGCTGAAAGAGATTTGAACAAGACTCTTTTCCACCTAGAAAAATTTGCTAATAAACATAAATTAGAATTTAACCCCCAAAAATCTGAAGCCTGTCTTTTTACTACCGATAAGAAACTATACAAAATAAGACCAAAAATTATTCTGAAAGAACAACAATTGCAATATAATAAACATCCTAAATATCTTGGCTACACCCTGGATCCAGAAATTAACTCCAGTAAACATATTGAAGAAGTTATTAGAAAAGGAAGAGACCGACTAAAAATCCTGAAATATATTTCAGGAAGAGAGTGGGGAGCCGATGCAACCACACTAAAATTAACTTACACATCTCTAATTAGACCTATCCTGGAATATGGATATCAAATCTATGGTACAGCATCTGAAACAAATCTAAAATCACTGGAAAGGATACAACTAAGTGCAGCTAGAATTATTACAGGTCTTCGAAATACCTGCCCTAATGATATTGTACTTTATGAGGCAGACATTATGCCCTTAAAGGATAGAAGAAGCTACAATCTGCCAAAATATATAAACAAAATCAAGAGTTATGGAAACAAACACAGAACTTCCAAGTACATACTTAATTGGGAATCCAATTTAAGACTCAAAAAAGAAGGCCCTCTACACCTGGCCAAAAGAAATGAATTTTTAAAATATAAAGTGGAAAAAAATTATTTAGCAGAAAAAATTTCTCCATGCGAACCACTACAAAATGTTATTTTTAATGCCACTTTAAATGAACCCACCAACAAACAATACCAAAATCCAGAATACTTAAAACAATTATCATTAGAAATAATTAATAACATTCCTAAAAATGCAATAACTATCTATACCGATGGTAGCAGAGACGAGCTAGGACACACTGGCAGTGGCTGTCTCATCAAAACCACAAATGGCATTGAGAAAATGAACAGAAGAAACCCAGATTTTTGCTCAGTCTTCAGATCAGAACTTATAGCCATCTATGAAGCCTTAAAATCCATCAGAAATACTAATTATCAAGATATCTGGATTCTTACTGATAGTAGAAGTGCCATACAACACTTGAGTCACACAGGGGAACTTAGAGACAAAGTAAGCAGGAACATAATTGGTTATCTCCAAAAACTCTCAAAAACCTCAAAAATTCACCTTCAATGGATACCCTCACACGTTGGCATTGAAGGCAATGAAGCTGCTGATGTGCTAGCGAAAAAAGGCACAAAAGAACCCTTGCCACAGAAAAATAAACTTACTTTTAAAGAAATAGAAACAATAGCCAAAACAAAAATAAACAAGAACTGGAGGATCCCACCTAAGCACAGTTGGTACAGTGGAGTGAACCCAGGAGGAGCTCTGAACATCAGAAATAGACAGCATCAAACAACACTAACAAGATTTAGAACAGGCCATCTCAAGCCATTGAAGATAGAAAATAATAACAAAATTTATCCCACTTGCCCAAAATGTAGTTTGGTACCTGCAGCTCCAGAACACATTTTGGCTTGCATTAGATGCACTAAACAGGACCTTTGGGAGAGGCCGCTGCTCATCATAAAACAGCTCGAGGAGCATGAACTCATGGAATTCGTGTAATCTTTACACAAGGGGATAAGAAACAACAACTAAAAACTTTCGTTACAATGCATCAATTTCGACCAAATTTTCAACATTTATGTAAAACGAGATAGAGCAGGTTTTGCTTAACGTCAAAATATTTTTCCCTAACATTAACATGCGTAACTTCGCTGTTATCGATTAAATACAAAAAAATCAACAGAGTTAATTTTATTTATATATAAATACAAAATTAAATTTCAACAGAGTTAATATTTTTACATACTAGCTAATAATCTCAATCTAAAAATATAATATAAAAAGCCAACAATGAAGAGTGAATGTAAGATAAAAAGCCAACAATGAAGAGTAAATGTAATATAAAAAGCCAACAATGAAGAATGAATGTAAGATAAAAAGCCAGCAATGAAGAGTGAATGTAATATAAAAAGCCAACAATGAAGAATGAATGTAAGATAAAAAGCCAACAATGAAGAGTGAATGTAAGATAAAAAGCCAACAATGAATAGTAAATGTAATATAAAAAGCCAACAATGAAGAATGAATGTAAGATAAAAAGCCAACAAAGAAGAGTAAATCTACTTATATAATTGCCTTATTCTGTCTGTGTGAAGTTCACTGTGTGAAGTTCACAGATAGATTTTGGTCAGAATATAATATAAAAAGCCAACAATGAAGAGTAAATATGATATAAAAAGCCAACAATGAAGAGTAAATATGATATAAAAAGCCAACGATAAATAATGAATGTAAGATAAAAAGCCAACAATAAAGAGTAAATGTAATATTAAAAGCCAACAATGAAGAATAAATTTAAGATAAAAAGCCAACAATGAAGAGTAAATATAATATAAAAAGCCAACAATGAAGAATAAAGGCAATGTGACACGGGAAAAAAATGTTCACTAGATAAAACTATGATTTTCTAATGTAGAAAATTAGGAAAGACAAAATTCAGGATGACACGGCACACAGGGACAGGGAAAAAATGTTCACTTTATCGAGAGATTCAAATTTACGAGTTTCAAATTATCAAAATATATCTTTTTTTTTTAAATAAGTTTTTAGAGAATTGTTTTAACAAATGTTCGCTAGACAAACCTTTACTCGGGTAAAACCCCGGGCGAAGCCGAGTACGTTTTATAAGTTTATAGAGAATTGTTTTAACAAATGTTCGTTAGACAAACATTCACTCGGGTAAAACCCGGGCGAAGCCGGGCACATCCGCTAGTATATATATATATATATATATATTTCAGAGATAATAAAAAGTATACAGAATTAAAAAAGCAATCATCAAAAAAGCTATAGGGTAGATATGCATATAAAATATTTAAGGAAAAATCAATCGTAAAATCATCTGGGCTTCATTGTTTTGAAACTTTTTCTTCGTAAATAAATCCTGTTTTTTATTATTGCTATCTTTAGTGATTAAACATTCAAGAATAAGATTCTATTTTGTATTGAAACTATGTTATGGTAGTAAATGTGATTTCTTGCAAAATGCATTTGTGGCCTGTTTCTTTTTTACGCTGATAACTCAAGTATTTAGTTTTTTATTTTTTCATTCTTATATTTATTGTTCAACCATTCTCGACTAAATAGTATGTAGGGCACTGTAGACAGGAGAAGGAGAAAATAACATTCTGTTGGTTTCTACGTTCTATAATGCTGTGGAACTTAGTAATAGTGTCAGGAGGGCAGAATTTCCTTGTATTCCCTCTAATCTTGACTGAACCGACCGGTCGGGGTAAACAGTGGCGCCACGGAAAAGGAGGAAAGAACTCAGTTCTCCCCTCTTGCTCTAACGGCTGGGTCGATTTGGCTCATGTAAATAGTAACTCTTATTTTATATTTAAAATCTCTCATATAACTCATTAAATAAATATTTAAAGTAATTCGAAGGCCTAGTTAATTATTTTTCCTCGCGACAATTGTGGTGGAGACGCCGGGTAACGAGACAGTCACCAGACGAAGTCGTCGCCTTCAAGGATTGCAACCAGAGCTATCTACAGTGCTTACATTTCCTGCTCGGAAGAAAATGGATAGAGAAGAAAACCGACCATTCTGCCATCGGTGGAGAGACCCTACTGTCTTCTCGGGAGAACGTGGGGAAGATTCGCAGCGTTGGCTGAGCGACTTCCAGCGTGTGGCACGTTACAACAAGTGGGATGACTCCATGTGTCTGGCCAACGTCATCTTCTATCTCACTGGCATACCGAAGTGCTGGTTCGAAAACTTCGAGGAAATCTTGAATTCGTGGGATGAATTTAAGATAAAGTTTTGTGAAATATTTGGGAACAAGGAAGACACGGCTAGAAAAGCCGAGGACATTCTTCGAACTAGAGCGCAGACGAGTGGTGAAAACGTCGAGAGCTACATACTAGAAGTCCTCCTTCTTTGTAAACAGAGCACCCTAGGATGTCGGAAAGAGTAAAAGTGAGCTGCCTGATTAAATGCGTAGCGGAGGAAGTGTATTAGGCACTTGTTGGGAAGGACATCAGCACGGTGGACCAATTTGTTGCGTTCTGCCGCCGATTCGAGGCATTCAAGAGAATGCGTGTTGCACCGCCCAGGTTCAACCGACTGCCCAATGTGACCACCATCTCGACCGCTGAACCTGAGAACCTAGAAGCCCTGATTAGAAAAATAGTAAAAGAGGAGTTTCAGAAGTTTATGGCTCCTCTTTTACATTTGCCGCCCAGGTTATCGACACTCCACCTCGAACCGGATGTCATTAGTAGTGAAATCCAGCAGACATTGGCTCCTATCTCTGCCCCTCGTAAGCCCGAGAGCTTCCGCCCTCGGCGACAATACCTCCCCCAGAACGATCAAGGTTACCGACGAAGAACCGAAGGACCACAAATAATCAAAGGACTCAGTGGCGTACTGAAGATGACAGACCGATCTGCTTCCACAGTGAGCGCCCTGGCCACCTTGCACGTTATTGCAGAGATAGACGCCAAGCTTTTGCGGATGCCAGACTTGGAAGAAACAGTCGATTTCGGAAGACCAAGAACGGAAAATTACACCATGGGCGAATCAGGAAGCGAACTATCCCAAGGAAGATTTAGAAACCCGTCGCCATATCCCCACCGCGGAAGATTCCAAGCCCCCAGAAGAACCTCACAATCCCCTGCTACCGTCCCAGCCGCTCACTCAGTCGCCGCAATGAGGAAAAATTGAAGGAGCGTCTTCTGGAGGTGAGGCCGCCACAGACGAAAATCCTTTCTGCCGTATAGCTGCTACAATGGAAAAGAACTGGATATCTGTCAACATACAAGAACGAAATGTACAAGCTCTTGTGGACTCCGGCGCTAATTACTCAGTAATTTCCGAAGCTTTCAGACGTTCTATAAAGGTCCCAGTTTTTAAAGAAAATGGACCACTTCTAAGAGCCGCGGACAAGAACCTATCGTGAGCCTTGGTAAGTGCTTTTTAGACGTTCAAATCAAACGACTCGATATTGTTGTTGATTTTGTAGTAGCCGCTGAATGTAGCCACGATGTTATACTGGGCTGGGATTTCTTCAGAGCCACAAATGGCATTATAGATTGTGGGAAAAACAAATTGTGTTTAAGCGAAACTGAAAAAAAACCTACGAATGAAAAGACCTGAAACTTTGTGCTGCTATGGACTGTGTCATACCGTCGAAATCTTTTGGCAAGATAGTTGTCACCAACCAGGATGTATTTGGCAGCAGAGATGTAGTCGTTACAGGTTCCAAACGCCTGCAGTTGGAAAAATGACTTTTTATTCCCTCTTTCCTCGTTAGGTTCTTACATGGCAGAGCGGTGTTGTGGGTGACTAACAGTGCTCACCAGTCTCAAGTGATACCTTCGGACATGAAGGTAGGAACAATGCAAGATCTAGAAGTAGGGAGCATATCTAATCTTGACACTCGTTTTGAAATAGCTGGAAAAGACGAAGTAACTTCCCCAGATGTGAGAGAATGTTTATTTCCAATGATTTCTACTGTTTTGGAAAAAAACAAAGAAAAACAGATTCCTCACATGCCTGAATGAGTTTGCTGATATATTCGACTTTGAGAAAAAGAGCTTCCATGTCTCTGGCGAAATAAAACATAAAATCGATACGAGTGATTATCCGTCTGTCAGACAGCGTCCTTATAGAGTGTCCCCCGCCGAAAGACGTGTCATTCTGAGTGAAGTGGAGAAAATGATGGAGACTAAAATCATCCGGCCATCATCAAGTCCATGGGCCTTTCCCGTTATATTAGTGAGGAAGAAGGACGGCTCGTTGAGATTCTGTGTCGACTATCGTCGTCTAAACAAAATTACAAAGAAAGATGCTTGCCCCTTCCCTCGTATCGATGACGCGCTGGACACCCTCGCTAGATCCAGGTACTTCTCCACTATGGATATGAGATCGGGTTACTGGCAAATCGAAGTAGACGATAAGGACCGGGAGAAAACGGCATTTATCACTCCAGATGGGCTTTATGAATTTAATGTAATGCCATTCGGTCTATGCAACGCACCAGCAACTTTCGAGCGAATGATAGACAACGTCCTACGGGGATTGAAATGGGAGATGTGTTTATGCTACTTATACGACATTGTAGTCTATGGATCAACCTTTAAAGCACATTAAACACGTCTATACAAAGTTTTGAGATGCATTCAGCAGGCCGGGCTGTGCCTGAATTATAAAAATTGTCATTTCGCCTCGAGGCAAATAACTATCCTCGGGCACGTCGTTAATGAATTTGGAACGCAGCCAGACCCAGAAAAAGTGAAAGCCTTTGTCCACTTTCCAAACCCCGTAATATCAGTGAGACCAGAAGTTTTCTTGGGTTAAGTTCGTACTATAGACGCTTCATTAAAAGTTATGTTAACAAGTCTCGACCCTTGAATAGCATTTTAAAGAAAGACGAAAAATTCATTTGGGGCGAAGAACAAGATGAATATTTCCGGATTCTCAAACAGGAATTGGGATCTTCGCCTGTGTTAAGACATTTCGTAGAAGGTGCGGAAACTCATGTCCATACTGATGCAAGCGGTTATGGTTTAGGGGCAGTTCTTGTTCAAATCCAGAATGACGCGGAGAGACCTATAGCCTATGCCTCGCGAACACTAACCAAAGCGGTAAAGAATTATTCCACTACAGAAAAGGAATGCCTCGCAGTTGTTTGGGCCCTTGGTAAATTCCGCCCTTACCTATATGGCAGACCTTTTACTGTGGTTACCGACCATCACTCGCTAGGTTGGCTGGTAGGCTTGAAAGATCCATCCGGCCGCTTAGCCCGTTGGGCCCTCAAACTACAAAAAATACGACATAAACATCGTTTACAAAAGCGGACGGAAGCATAAAGACGCTGACTGTTTGTCAAAAAGCCCCTTGGCTGACACCTCGGAGATAGAAGGGCACATTATTTCTATCTAAGACGTTGCAGAAGAACAAAGCAAAGACCCTCATTTGGTTGGGATCCGTGAAAAACTTTCCAATGAAAATTAAAAAGGTATCAGATGATTGGAGGCGTTCTCTATATAAAAAAAATAACGACCCCGAGGGAAAACCATGGCTGCTAGTAGTCCCAAAATAGATGAGGCACGAAATTCTTAAAGATGACCACGACACTCTAATGGCCGGTCATTTGGGGTTTACCAAGACCTATGACCGCGTTAGAAAGAGATTCTATTGGCCTGGACTTTATAGGACAGTTTCCCAATACATTGATCATTGTAAAGAAAGCCAGCGAAGGAAGGGCGTGCCTCAGATACCCCCTGGACTACTAGTCCCAATACCTCCAACTACTTCGCCTTTTCAAAAGATAGGAATTGATTATCTGGGAAGATTTCCCATATCTCACACGGGAAATAGATGGATAATAGTCGCGACTGACTATCTCACCAGATTTGCGATAACAAAGGCCGCGACAACAGCGAAAGCTACTGAATTAGCAACCTTCCTTATTTAAGACGTCATACTCAAGCACGGCGCTCCTTGGGAAATCATCACGGACAGAGGAAGAAATTTCATGTCTCAGACCATACGAGAAATAAATACTCTGAATGGAACAATTCACAGATTCACCACGGTATACCACCCTCAAACGAATGGTTTGACAGAAAGACTCAACAAGACCCTAACTGACATGATCTCGATGTATGTTGACGTTGATCAGAAAAATTGGGACAGCATCCTACCATATGTGACCTTCGCCTACAATACCACTCGACAAGAGACATCAGGATACAGCCCGTTTTTCCTCGTCCACGGCCGAGAAGTTGAAACACCGCTGGATTCTATCCTGCCGTACCAGCCGGCAGGAACTGCAGAAGATTATGTGTGCCATCTGGTGACCAACGCTGAGGACGCACGGATGTTAGCCAGTCTTAACATCCTGCAGGCTCAGAGCAAAGACAAAGAACGTTACGACAAGAAGCATCAGGAGGTGACGTACAAGGAAGGTGATTTGGTGTGGGTGTTCACCCCAGTTCGTACCGTTGGCTTGTCGGAAAAGTTATTGAAGAGATATTTCGGACCTTATCGAGTGATCAGAAAAATATCGAGTGTAAATTATCAAGTAGAAGGTGTGACGAACACTAGAAGACAAAAAACCCAAGATATCGTCCATGTAGTGAGAATGAAGCCCTACCACGACCCCGAAGTCCAAGAACAGATTGCCCAGGGTCATGTGATCGACTAGTAAACAGCGGGACGCTGTTTCACTTGTGGAGGGAGTGATGTCAGAAGGACAGAGTTTTCTAGTATTCCCTCTTATCTTGACTGGACCGACCGGTCGGGGGAAACAGTGGCGCCACGGAAAAGGAGGAAAGAACTCAGTTCTCCCCTCTTGCTCTAACGGCTGGGTCGATTTGGTTCATGTAAATAGTAACTTTTATTTTATATTTAAAATCTCTCATATAACTCATTAAATAAATATTTAAAGTAATTCGAAGGCCTAGTTAGTTATTTTTCCTCTCGACAATAGAATTCCAGATGATTTGGCTTATGGATCTGGGACTGTGGAATTGACATCGTATGTCGTACTTCATCAATTCACTAGATATTTATTAGGTGTGAGTATTCAATATAGCAGTTTGTTCGATAGTATGTTTTTTTGGGCGGAAATGGTTATATGAATGCTCATGGATGAAATCTATTGGGCAACCATCCTTCAGGGAAATAGATAAGAAAACTATAATCCGTAATCTTCGAAAATTATTGATCTCAAAAGATAGCAATAATCTAAACCGCAGAATCGATTCACCAAAACAGTTTCATCATATAAGATCCAGATGATTTCATGTGTGATTGAATCTTCATTAATTATTTATAAGCATATCTACCTCATAGAAATTACTCCTGATTGATTTTGTTTTATCCTTCTATGATTTTTGAAATAACTATAATTATTTCTAAAGGTTGTTTTTATCCCTTATGGAATAGTATATACATCTGGTATAATAAAATTTACATATGTATATATTTAATTAAAAAGGCATATATTGGATCAAAATATCATTTATTTTACCAATATTTCAGTTGGCTGAATCAAAATTTCAAAATATTTATATATATTATTTACATTTCTGAAATATAATTTTTATATATATTAAATTGTTGGTATTTATATCTTTTGAAGCAACGTTATTCGCCTGAAGAAAATTTTGCGCTGAAAGCTGGCCGAATGTTTTAAAAAGAAGCATAATGCAATTCGTATTTTTGTTTTAAAATGTAGTGATGCTCGCAAATTTAAGGGTTTAAAGGTGGTGAGAGGCGCTCTTCCCAAGGTAGTCGTCTGGTGACCCTTAGGGGGTTCTCATTTTTTGGCTTATGTCTGCTGCCCCCCTAGTATTTTTGTGGATTCCCCAGCCTGCTCCCACCACGCATGAATAAAAAATAAAATATTTAATCTTTATTTTAACTCTTGTTTTGCTTTGTTGTAAGCAACGTCTTTTTAACGTGTGTATTAGGTTTTACTATATTTTGTGTGATATTCCACAACTGATAACTTTCGTATGAGTCTAAGTTCACAGAAGATATTTTTACCAGGAAGAAAGTTTGAGATTAGTGTAGTAAATAGTGAGAGAGAGATTTAGGTGCATGTATACAAAATCATAGCGGTATGGTAGATAAAACTGGAGAAACGGCTGAGAGGGTTCAACACTGATGAGCCAAGCCCTCCCACTATTTTCCCTTTGCAGTAAGGACACTAAAAGGCGTTTTATTTGTAAAAAGAACAATGTGATAAACAGCTTCATTTTTCGTATTAGACAGTCGTTGATTCACACAGATTGCGCATGACGCAAATTTGGCATAAGATTCCAATAAAACTCTTACTCAAGGCAGGTTAAAGGGATAGATAAGGCATGAGTTACTTCTGGAAACTTTCATATTAGACGCGCATATTATAAGATGCATATAGAAAGGTTTTTAATAGAAATATATACTCAGAGCAACAGGTTCAAGTTCTATATTAAGCAGGTATATTAACTACCGTAGCCTTCACATATAACGCGCACGTAGGATAAGATGAGTAGGAAATATTTGCTCATAGCAGGTTCAATCTTGCTTTATTACGTATTTTTAACTCCGGCAGCTTTCACACATTACGCAAACATAAAATAAAAAGAAAACAGAAACTGTTACTAGGAACAAGTTTGATTGATATATTAGATAGGTGTTGGCATATTTCACATAAGACACATGTAGGTTACAGTGAGTGATATATTAGATTACACCCACCTGGGGCGCGGCGAGGTCGGCCCAGGCCACTGCGAGTAACACCACCGCAGCCGTTCCCAGCGATACTCGTAGCATGCTTGGCGCCTGCGCACACGGCGTGCGACACTCACTCCCTCAATTCGGAGGAGGAAGTCGTCCGGCCGAGATGTCGAGGAAAGCTTTCTTATCTTCTCTCAGTAGTACGGCCTTGACTCTCTGCTCCTTATACTCCTTTTCCATTACTATTTGCGCTTTGAGGCAACACATTTAGCATTTCCACACACAGACAAACACTCACAGACATTTGTTTATTTAGGATAAAAAAAAAATTAAAAGATACATTTCTCAACAGTATATACATCACTACTAAACTTATTGTATTAGGAAAAAGCAAGAGACGGCGAGTTGTGTAAATTGTAACATTCAAAATATATAATGATTATAATATTTTATTATATTAAAATGAAAAATAAGTTGGTTACCATTTTGATGATTCTTTTGTTTTATACTCTTTGATTTGAGATTTGGGCGGTTTGAAAATTCGGAAACTCACGTGAAAACGCGACTTCTAAATATATTCGATTCTGTTGAAACTAAATTATATTGGACGAAATGTTGTAAAAGTAAATAATTTCATCTTCCACTTCCGAATTTCAACTGGCGAAACCGTTGGCAGGGTAAGCAACTGTGAACAAAGGCAATCCTTTCCCTCTATTATCTACGTATATAACGAATGATCAGATTGATATTTAAAACTTGCGCAAATTGTTTTTGTATATTTTAAAATTTACGCTTTGTTCAAGTCCCGGTATAATTTTGAAAATGCTATTAATTCTGACTAATATCTACTATTAAAGTTCGACAAATATTAGGTTTAGAAATTTTCCTTTCTATATTAATACGATGTCTGTAGGTATTGCATTATTTAAATTCAGAAACCGCTGGGAGTTGAGACTTGATTTTGGAGCGATTATTAATGACCTTCAGAAGGCTGATAGGTTCAAGGACAGATTGATGTTTGTATATTGGGCTGGTAACTCCATCCTCCTGTTCAGGTTGGCCTGTACTGAAACCAAAGTTTTTAAAAATGTGGATCTGACATTTGTTATTGATATTATGAAAAAATGACATTTCGTCTTACCAAGTTCGAATTTATGGCCGGAATTCAGTGTGCGTTCATAAATTAGTGATTAGTGTTTTGTTTCTTACTGAAATTATAAGTATCAATCACACTCTAAACAATGCCGTGTGCTCTTTTGATTTAGTTTCTTTTTACGCGCAATTAACAACCCCCTACCCCCCGATAAGTAAATTTGAAAGAATTATTAATAGAATCAGGAACCCATAAATTCAAATTAGAGAGAAAATTTAAGCTAAGTGGTGAAAATTTGTCAATGAACCATTTCATTTTTTAAAAAATGATTATATTAACAAGTAATGGGGTTCCCGATGGGAGGCAAGCCCACTGTCAACTGTTTTCGCGTAGGAGTGGTTAGGCTGTAATTAAACCAATAGATTACCCTGCGAGAACATATAGACATCCAGATCTGGAAAGATTAGATAAACGACGTATTTTGCAAAGTGAACACAGTAAGAAGGACCTCATTTTGGAAGCGAAAAACAGTATCACTCTGAAATACCTTTCAAAAACAAAGGAATACTCCCATTTCTTGACATACGTAAAGCACCATATTGTATGCTATAAAAATAGCCCCATATCATACACTCACTACTACTCTCTCTAGGCTGGCTGCGCGGTGGGACCCTACTGTAGATGTGCCCCGCTCCATCTCCTGGGCTGACCTGCGTCGCAATTGCTTCTCGGGGCACGATGCAGATGTCGCTCTACGATTGGCCCTCCACGCGCTGCCACATCATGACCATCCTGCCTCGAGGCGTGCCAACTGTGCCGCCTGTGGGTCCAGCGACAGGTCGCTGACCCACAGATATTGGAGTTGCCGTGCAGTGCGACCCCTGCTCCGGGAGGAGTTCGCCTCCTGCGAAATGCCCCAGGATATGCAGGCCTGGCTCTTCGGCGTCGGCCTCCATCCCGAGGGAATGAAGATCACAGGTGTGGCAAAGGCTACCATCTACAAATACCATCTTGGTCTTGAGGTGGGCAACGCATGCCATCACATCGACCTGCTTACTCTGTGGGATAGAACTTTCGCTGTCCACCGTTGGCGGAGTCGTTCCCGCGGTTGGCGACACCAATGTAGCCTGTATAGATTTCATTATGCACATTCATTCTTATCTTTTTCATATTTACTTTTTATTTTATTTTATTTTTTTAGTTTTCATTTATATCTATAAGTTTTTATAAACGATAAAATAAAAGTGGATTCAACCTCAAACTCTCTCTCATATCACAACAAAATACATCCAATACATCGACGAAATTTAAAGAAATGCAGATATTTCGATAGAAGCATTCCTTTAACCCAGACGTTTTTAAAAAGCAACCATGGAGAACACGAAGAATAATTTCTAATTCAAAAGTGAAAAAATCAAATAGTTAAAAATCTCTCAGAAATTATGGCATTTACACCTCTTTCATCCCCAACAAGTCTCGATTAAAAACTGAGAAACCAATCACTATTATCCACCTTTGTCACCAAAACAGGCATAAACAAAAAACCTTGATAAGAAGACACACTGTCCGCTAATCAGAGCGTCAATGATACGTAAGAAACGAAAACATCCAATCGCTAATTTATCAAAACACACAGGAGTTAGGTCATAGATTGGAACTCAGCAAAACGAAATGTCACTTTCATAACCTCCATATCAGAGATCTATATTGGAATCGTTGGTGTCGGAACGTAACAACATCTTAAACAGCAGGAATATAGAGTTACGCGCGAGCCCAGAATATAAATATTATATTTCGATCCTAAGTCTTATAGAATTTCCCTTCCCCTCTTTTATATTAGAAAATTGTTCATTTTATCTTCATTTATTATGATTCCACTAGAGGAAAGACATTTTTCGGATTATAATTATTATTCTATTTTCTAATTTTAATAATATTTTTATCTTTTTACTTTATTTTATCTTTTTTCAAATGTTCGCTTTCACTCCTTCCAGACCTATCTCTATAGCGTGTCAAAGTTTCAAAACGCGATCAGCGCTGGCCTCTCGCTCCTACTCTGAGGTGACATCCAACAAGCCTTGTCTTTTTGTGCTATCTCATTCACGCCTGAAACCACTCTGATTGCATCTAACCAACCTGCCTACCACGGCAATCAAGAGACAACCAATCATACCACACTACAGTCTTCCGACAAGATAAACTCATCACTACAGTTAAGTCGACAGTATCATTTTCAATTCGGCCTACAGTCGACAGGATAATACCATGAACAGCGCAAGGGGGATAGAACCTGGAGAACAAAGGACGCCGGAGATCACCACCATGCCACCCACAGCCACGGACATCGTGGCACAACTCGCGGAACACATCCAAGACATCATCGCTTCCAGCCTTAGGTAGATAGCCTACCCTCAATTGCCACAAAATTTGCATTCCCCACGCCATTATAAGTGTAACGTGCACGTCACAAACATCCACACTTCACCTGACGACGAAACTTCTTCCCTTTCACGACTGTGCCTTCACCAAACATTACCAAGGACGCGACCATGGCTACATCGACTAATATGAACTTCGACTACACTCCAACAAACACTTTTTTTTAAAGTACAACTCATTTTAAACCTAGATGTAAAATTGTCAAGTAGATATTTTTTTCATATATTTCATTTTACTTTTAGCCCCTAAAATGAAATAACCATCTCACATTTCATTTATAACAATTTGTTTTTATTTCTCGGCTCATATCTTCAATCAAAGTTTTCCCAGTATTCAATTATATACTCATCTCACTGATTTCTAAGTTTCTCAATCAATTATATTACATCATTACATGGAATTTAGCCTGCAATATTAAAACCATTTACACTCATTTAAAGTCATGTCTTCATATCATTGGATGACTGTGAAACTTCGTTTTTTAATAATATTGCGGCGAAGAAATAATTTATTATTTAATTTAATTTAATTATTCAATGAAAATATTTGGAAACAGATTTAAAATTTTACATTTGCTAAATCATCATTTAGTTGCCTAGCTTGCTTGCTCGATATTGTCTAGCTGTAGATAGTTCTGTTGATTTGTTATAATTGACGACTAGTCGCAGTGACGTCATCAATAAATACTCTTTCACACCTTCAGATATACAAAGACCTGATTTCTACGCTACAACTGGTGGAGAAGCTGGACCGATATCCCTTAAAAAGAAAAAAAAAAGAAAAATTGAATCTCTTCAGCAAGAAGAAACAAACATGAACATCAAGAAAGAAGCAACAACTCAGGTAGGTTCATTTTTTGAACAACATCTACCTAGAAACCCCTCGATGTTCTCTGGTGAGGGTGTTGAAGATCCCCGTAACTGGTTTAAAGTGTATGAACGTGTGGCGAAGCACAGCCAATGGAATGAAACCCTTTGTCTCGCCAACGTTTACTTCTTTCTGACTGGAACTGCTTTCAAATGGTTTGAGAACAATGAGGAGAGCATCCTGACCTGGACGGAGTTCATGTCCCAGTTAGAATCAATTTTCGGAAAAACGAAAACTTGAGGCTACGAGCTGAGAAAACCCTAAAATCCAGCGCACAATTAAAAGGTGAAAGCACCGAATTTCACATTCAAGACGTCCTGCGCCTCTACAATGAGAAAGATCCTCAAATGAATGAGGAAGATAAAATATCCCATCTGATGAAAGGGATAGCCGAGGAGCTCTACCAGGCACTTCTCCCAAGGGATGTGCATAACACTGAGCAATTCGTCACCGAGTGTCGCGGCATTGAAGCCCTACATTGTAAGCGAGTCACCCCAACCAGGTACGAGCGACTACCAAATGTGGCGTCTCTCAGTGATCATGATGACAGGGCAGATCTGTCATCTATGATTAGCCAAATTGTTCGTGAGGAGGTACAGTAGGCATTAGGCTCTCCTCGAGAGGAACCAAAAATTGATACCATCAAAAATATAGTAAAGGAGGAGATTGGAAGAACCCTGGCGCCAATATCAAAGTCTAGGAGAAGTCCCCCACAGAAGGAAAGAATCGACAATTTTTAATACTAGATACGAGGCCCAAACGATACGACCGCATCCTGAACCTCATTGCCGAAAACAAGGAGGAAGACGCGAAACAAACGAATAGCGAACCACTGAAGGAAAGCCGATCTGTTTCCACTGCGGGCGCCCTGGTCACATCGTCCGATACTGCCGTGATAGACAGAGACAAAACGAAGAAAGGCGAAACCAATACAACCAAACAAGACAAGAGCCAAGGACGGTCTATAACGCTCGATACGATTTCCAAGAGCAAAATGATGATGTCCAAAAAAATGCAAGCCGCTATCGAAGCCCTTCCCCAAAACCTGGTCGTAACGGACAATTTTCGTCATCTACTTGGAGATCCAGCCAATCTCCTCGCCGTTCCCGTCAGGGAAACTAGAAGATGCGTCCTATTTTTGAGGTGAGGCCGCAAAATTTAGAAATCCTCCCTTGTCGACTACATTAGAATTAAAAGAAAATTACATTGACATTAAAATAGAAGGAAAAATGACGAGTGCCCTCGTCGAATCAGGAGCCTCATATTTTGTCATATCTGAGAGGTTAAGACTGAAACTACGAAAGAATAATAATTGCTGAAACTGACGTAACATTACGAGTAGCCAACGGTAAAATTGTAAGACCAAAAGGACGCTGCACACTGAAACTAGACTTGAATGGTTTACAAGAAAAGTTTTATTTTGTCGTTATGGAAGACTGTAGTCACGATGTTATTCTTTGTTGGGACCTTTTAAAGTTATCCAGAGCAGTAATTGACTCTGCAGATGATACATTTTTTTTTAGAAAATATATTTTCGAGAATACCTATTGAGAAATAAAGAAAGAAAAAAAAGAATTGAGAAAAAAAAGATAAACAAATGAATAATTTAAATAATTTTTGTTTAAAACTATTAAAATTACTGTAGCGATAGGCAGGTGATATTCTGGAGGTAAAGAGCGAGAGTATTCGATGAATTAAACTTATGAGGCTTTATTCTACAATGATAAATTATACATAAAATGAACTAAACTATTGGAGCAATTATCCTGAACTAATAAGCTAATCAGTCTTTTGCCAACTTTAGCCTTGTTTCACTTTCCTCAATTTCTACAACGGGCTTCCTATTTACCTTTTCTTATAAAATTCTTTAGCCTTTTCTTTTCACTTGATTCACTTTCCATTCAGGCTTCCCATAAACCTTTTCTTATAAACTTCTTTGGCCTTATTTTCTTTTCACTTGATACACTTTCTATTCAGGCTTCTTAACAGCTTCTGATAAATTTCCTTTGCCTTTTCTTATTTTCTTCTGAGCTAGCGTTTTTTATGTCCAAGGCTCAGGAACTTATGATCAACTTCTTCTGAGCTAGAGTTTTTATATCCTAGGCTCAGGCACTTATGATCAACTTCTTCTGAGCTAGAGTTCGTCAACTCCCAGGCTCAGGCGCTCCAATCCTCATACACGAATCTTACTAATCCTACAAATTCCACTAATCCCCCGCAACGGCCATCCGGCCTTGCCTTTTATACCTTATCTTGCCTGCGCAAGGTCTCACCTGATTGGCTTTACCTGTCACGTGATCTGAAAATAAACTATGCAAATTAACTTGTTTTAACAATACACCCCTAAGAACAGCTCGCCTCTCTTTCCGGAACTGGAATACAGAATCGAGCCCGCCTCTATCCAGCTAATAGAAGTAGCAAGTCGTGACATCCATAATTACGCAATTGTGGTGGCTGAATGTCGAGAAGAGCTAATTCTGGAAAGAGAACTAACGGCTCCCTCCTCTGTCATTTCACTTGACAGTAACCGAGGTAAACTTTGGGTTGTGAATTGGAGTCCATATCCGAAACTAATCCCATAGGAGATGCACGTAGCCGATAGTGTTGTCATCGAAGATGGTCAACTATGTACTCTAGCTGATTGTAACCAAGTTGTAACAGAGGCGAAACATTCTGAAGACTCAAAAATCTCAGTTTTTCAATAGATGATTCACTTGATGAATCTCAAAACGAAAAATTGATAAATTTGTTAAATAATTTTACAGATATTTTCGAATTTGGCAAAAAAAAAACAATTCAAGGACGTCAATGTTAAACACCTAATAAACACTGGAGACCACCTACCGACCAAACAAAGACCTTACCGAGTGGCCCCAAGAGAACGCCAAATTATTCTGGATGAGGTAAATAAGATGGAAAAACTTGACATCATTCAACCCTCTGAAAGTCCGTGGGCCTCACCTGTAATATTGATAAGATGAAAGGATGGAAGCTGTAGATTCTGTGTCGACTACCGCCGCCTGAACAAAATAACATAAAAAGATGTTTACCCTCTCCAAAGGATCGACGACACTTTAGACTGCCTACAGGGAACTAAATTTTATTCTTCCATGGACCTCCAATCAGGGTACTGGCAGATCGACGTAGAAGAATCGGACCTTGAGAAAACAGCGTTTATAACTCCAGATGGACTGTACGAGTTCAAAGTAATGCCATTTGGGTTACATAATGCTCCAGCTACCTTCGAACGAATGATAGATAATCTTCTGAAGAGTCTTAAGTAGACCATTTGCTTGTGTTACCTCGACGACATCATCGTTTTTTCAGATGATTTTGAAGAACATCTAAGACGCCTTCAACTTGTTTTAAATTGTCTTAAGAAAGCCGGATTATGTCTCAATTCCAAGAAATGCAAGTTTGATGCAAAAACTATCACGGTTCTTGGTCATGAGGTGAGTGAAAATGGAATTCGTCCCGACCAAGGAAAGATTCGAGCAGTCCGCGACTTCGCTACGCCAAGGTCATTGAAGTATGTTAGAAGTTCTCTTGGCCTCTTTAATCCTACTACCGCCGCTTCACACCCAATTATGCCCACGTAGCCCAACACTTGAATGACCTTCTGAAGAAAGACTCAGCATTTAATTGGAATCAGGAAGAGCAGTATGCATTTGAAGCTCTCAAGTCAGCGTTAATTTCCGAACCCGCTCTTGGACATTTTGATTACTCAATCCCAACCGGAATACACACTGACGCAAGCAACTACGGAATAAGAGAAGTGTTAGTTTAGATACAAAAGGGAAAGGAAAGATACATTGCTCATGAATCCAGGACCTTAAATAAGGGAGAAAAATATTCAACCACAGAAAGGAAATGCCTTGCTATCAATAAATTCCGACCATATGTCTTTGGACAGCCGTTCACTATTGTTACAGACCACCACTCTTTGTGCTGGCTGACCAACCTCAAAGACCCATGTGGGAGGTTAACAAGATGGGCACTTCGGCTGCAAGAGTTTGACCTCACTGTCGTGTATAAGAGCGGAAGGAAACATCAGGACGCTGACTGTTTATCAAGATGTCCTTTAAGCTGCAGTGAGGACATTGAGAAATATATTCCTAGTTTAATGGCCTTACATAATTTTGTACAGGAACAAATGAAAGACCCGGATCTCATGAAGATCGCTGACAAGATACAACAAGGGACCTCTAATAAGTCCTTCCTGAAAATTGATAATACTCTCTACAAAAAGAATTATGATACAATGGGAAGAATATGGCTTCTGGTGGTCCCTCGCCACCTCAGACCTGAAATACTGAGAAATTTCCATGATTCGCCCACTGTTGGACATCTTGGGTTCACCAAAACCTTCGATCGAATTAGAAAAAGTTCTATTGGCTTGGAATGTGTAGGAATGTTAGAAGGAATGTGGCTCACTGTCAAGACTGTCAGCGACGAAAACGACAGCCACAGCTCCCTATAAGACACTTACAGCCAATACCGATGCCCAGAGCTGCCTTTGAAAAGATTGGAATGAACCTCTTAGGCCGGTTCCCAACATCGACATGTGGAAACCGCTGGATTATTGTCTGCACAGACTATCTGACAAAGTATGCAATCACTAAAGCGCTACCAACTAGTGAATCAATGGAAGTTTCCAAATTCTTAGTCGAGGATGTAATTCTGAAACACGGTGCTCCAAATCACCGACAGAGGAAGGAATTTCACCTTATCGTTGATTCGTGATCTGAACAATCACTACAGAATAATTCACAGGACGACGACCGCCTATCACCCTCAGACGAATGGACTCACAGAAAGGTTGAACAAGCCCATAGCAGACATGCTGTCTATGTATGTTGACCTCAATCAGAAAGACTGGGATATGATCCTTTTATTTGTGATATTCGCATACAACACAGCAAGGCAAGAGTCCACCGGATTCACTCTATACTTCCTTGCGCATGGGCGTGAAGCAGAAACGCCATCGGACCTGTTATTTCCCAAGGTAGTCCCAGAAGATGACGACTTCATCCAGACACTAGGGTCGAGAGCGGAAGAAGCACGACAACTGGCACCTCTCAACTCTATGAGGTCTCAGGAAAGTAATAACTGCGTTTTGACGCTCACCACAGAAACATAACTTACCATCCTGGAGATCTCGTATGAATCTTTATCCCTGTGCGTAAAGTGGGATATTCGGAAAAACTAATGAAACGTTACTTCGGTCCATATAAAGTAACCCGAAAAATATCCGATGTGACATATGAAGTTGAGACATTCGGAAACCAGCAAGGTCATCGTAAAACAAAAAACTTAGTTCACGTTTGTAGAATGCAGCCTTATTTAAACCTAGAGGACCAGGAGGAGCACCTAGAAGAGGACCCAGAAAATGACTCGCCAAACTTCCAGGATTAAGAAATCCCCACTGAACGAACACAACAACCACAGACCCGCGAAGAGATCGCAGGCCCTATCACCCGTTCTCGAGCCTTGAGACTGAGAATGTAAGTCTTCCTCTGAGCATCGGGTCGATGCTCTTTATAGGAGGATGCTATGTGGCGAATAAATAATTTATTATTTAATTTAATTATTTAATGAAACTATTTGGAAACAGATTTAAAATTTGACATTTACTAAATCATCATTTAGTTGCCTAGCTTGCTTGCTCGATATTCACTAGCTGTAGAAAGTTTTGTTGATTTGTTAATAATTTTCGACTAGTCGCCGTGAAGTCATCAATAAATACTTTCACTCCTTCAGAGATACAAAGACCTGATTTCTACGCTACAATACAAAACTTAACAATTTAAATATTCATTTAAAGAAGGAAACCAAGTTTTTGGTATTCAGAAATGCACGCCTGCCACCCACAAAATATTTCTGTATCGTCACCACACAGTAATCACTTAAAAATCTCACCGTGTCCACATCACAACTACAGTAATAAATATCAACTCCTCTCACTCAGTGTTAGACTATTCTCACCATTTTTCTTTCCATAAAAATATTACCTCCCATAAGCCAACTAATTTTAAACACTTTGCTTTCAAAAATAAAAACTCTTGACTTTGAAACAAAATTTCAAATATCTCACCCCCACAAACACACACATCTTTCTCTATCCCTTTCACCTTTACCTACATCCATCACCAGAAATAACTCCATACACACCTCTATAGGACCACCATAGCACCTCGTTTACTAACAAAACTCTCAATAAGGGATTCAACGCCAGCCACTTTCAAACAACATAATCTTCTTCAACAAACATAAGCATTCCCAATAAACTATAGCCATCTCACAAAGTCATCTTCAACAAACCTAACCTCGAGCCATACATGCTTTGAGACGTTTCAATTATCTCCACCAAACGCTCAAATATATTATCGTGACTAACGCACAACAAGGTTTTCGCCACTAAACGTGCCAAATCACCTATATTCAGAATATCTCATACTTTGTTCGTACAACCACCATCTATAACTCCAGTAAACTTGCTGTTCATTCATGAAACAGGCTAGATTTTGTACCAAAATAACGACTTCACGTGACATCTTTCCATTTAATATTTTCTCGCACGTGTCCTAGTGACTCAACAAAACTTTTTTTTTCAATTTTAGCAGGCCAAACAGACGTATTTATTTTTCCTGTGACACATTACTCGATCATTCATTTTGTCACTCGAAAGCGTGTCCATGTCGCAAGTCTCATTTATTAGAGCTTACATAACCTAACATCATAGTGAACAATAATTTCACCGAGCAAAACTAATACCGAAATACATCGAACACCTACGAACACCGAGTACATTCTCATGCCATAAACATATAGCACACCACAACTAAAAGAACACCTTAGGTTCTAATAACTTCACTTATCTTCATGTAACCATATGCGGCCAAACATAATCAATATCAACATAATTCACGTCATTTCTAATCAAACTTCCTATCAAGGCCTACATTTAAATATCGAAATATACAACATCGATCGTTTTACAACCCCAGATAGCGACCAGAAATTTTCATTATGAATTTACAAAATATTTTCTTTAAAAACACAAAACGCCAAATAGGATTTTCATTTAAGGCAAGTTCCCCTCTTCCAAAAATAAAATTTAAACATCTGCCCTCCTGTTGAGGGTTGAGGCGAGAATCCTCACGCCACCTCGCGGCGGGGGCTGTTCGACTTGTGTTCCTGGACTGGATATAAATAAAACCGGTACCTAGGAAGCTCCGACGACTCAGAGTGGATTATTGACAAATCAACGGACAAAACGCAACATGGTGGCAGCGGCGGGATCGTGAAGAGCCCAAGTAAGTGCCTTTTTAAATAATTCCACTCTTGTGCAATCAAACCTGACATGGAATCAAATTCCTTTCTTCCGCCTCCTAACTTCAGTTTCGACGCCAAGGATTGGCAAAGCTGGAAACAGCGATTTTCTCGATTCAGACTTCTCTCCAACTTGAACGCCAAGGAACAAGAATATCAGATCACAGCATTGATATATCTTATGGGGGAGAGAGCTGAGGAAATACACTTTGCCTTCAATCTCTCAGCAGATAACGCAAAGAACCTCGACAAAGTCATTGAAGCGTTCGACAACCACTTTATTGGCAAACGCAACGTGGTGTATGAGCGGGCTTTATTCGGATTAAGGAGTCAACGGCCGGAAGAAATCATTGAGGAATTTGTAACAGTTTTGCAGAGACTATCTGAGCACTGCGAATACGCTAATCTGCGCGAGTAGTTTATTCGTGATCGTATAGTGCTTGGAGTAAAAGATAGGAAGTTGTCGGAGAAACTGATGCTAAAAAGAAACCTGACCTTGGCCAAAGCTGTCGAGATTGCCCGTCAGTGGGAAGCTGTGATGCGTGAACAACAGGATCTTAACCCTTCTACATCGCAGGTCGACACAACGCGGAAAGTGGCCAAGCATAAGCCTAAAGCATCAGGTCATGGCAAGGACAATGGCAGATCAACGTCTAGACAAACAGACAGTGCCAAGGAAACAGACGAAGGAAAAAAATTCCCAACTTGCTTCAACTGTGGGACTACCAAACATCATTATCGTTACAGAGATAAGTGCCCAGCTAAGGACAAGGTCTGTGGAAAGTGCGCGAAAAAGGGCATTACACTAATCTCTGTCGAAGAAAAAAACAATGAGGTGAACGCCATATCCTCGGAGGAAACCCCAGCGCGGGAGAAGGCCTCATTTATATATGCTGTCTGCGAGCCTACGCTGGGAAGCAGAAAGACCAGGTGGAAGTCAACAGTAAGAGTCAACGGCACTGCAATCCACTTCAAGTTGAATCCGGGCTCGGATGTGACACTGATACCATTTTCCCTGTACGAGCGATATTTCAGCAACGTCCAACTGACGCCTACCGACGGCCAACTGATGGCGGCCGCGAACCAAAGATTGGAGAATGCTGGGACCTTCGTGGCGAAACTCCGAGCTAACACACGTGAAATGAAAAATACCGTGTGCGTGGTCCACCATTTGAAGAAACCTCTGCTGGGTGTCGGGGCCTGTGAAGACCTCCAACTCGTCAAACGAATTGATCTTGTCATCAACGGAACAACGGATGTCAATCCTGAACGAGAGTTTCCTATGCTTTTTGAAGGACTGGGGCTTCTTGAACAGCCCTATCACATCAAGTTGAAAGAAGGTGCTAAGCCCTTCTCCGTACCAGTCCCAAGACGAGTGCCTCTTCCGCTCATGCCGAAGTTAAAAGAGCAACTGGATGCCATGGTGGCTCAATAAGTCATCGAACCAGTTGATGAGCCAACGGAGTGGTGCGCACCGATCGTCCTAGCTGGAAAGCCAAACAGGAAAATCAGAATCTGTGTAGACTTGTCCCGGCTTAACCTGAGTGTGGAACGTGAGCTTCACCCTCTTCCTGTCCTTGAACATTAACTAGCTCAACTCAACGGGACCAAAATCTTTTCCAAGCTGAATGCTAACAGCGGATTTTGGCAGATTAAACTCTCTGAAGAAAGCCAAACACTGACGACTTTCATTACGCCCTTTGGCAGATATAAATTCAAAAGGCTTCTGGAGAGGCTAGATTGACCAAATCTAGCTAAGCTCCCCTGGCGGCACCACCGCCGGTGAGAAGTGGTACGCCTCCGTAGTTGATGACGAAGAATCAGAGGTGCCTATGCGCGGCGGAAAAAAGAAGCAGAAAGAACTTTTATCAAGAAGGGAAGCGACGCCATTTAAACGCGCGTCAAACATTTTCATATTTAATCCTTATGTTTTAATTAAAGTACCTAAATTTAATCCAATGTCAATCTTAAATTATCCAAGTTAAGTACAACATTTTGAACATATATTTAAGCAAGTTTCTCTACCAAAAGGTTTATAAATAGTGTTTTTATTCACCGATAAGTTTCATTACATCTAAGTTTTTTTTATCTAAAAGTTTGAATACCAACAAGTTTTTTTATCTATAAGTTTGATTACCAACAAGTTTTTTTATCTATAAGTTTGATTACCAACAAGTTTTTTATCTATAAGTTTTATTATCACTAAGTTTATTATCTTAAAGATTATTTATCAAAAGAAAGATTTTCTACCTATAATTGAGCACAAGTCAAAGTTATTTTTATCATTTATCTACAACATACTTTTTGGTCCCTCGAGCCGGATAATTATTGACGACCTATTGGATTAAAGAAATAAAAAAAGCCTAAACAAACAAGTAAAGTTACATCTAAAAAATTATATTTCGAAATTTCGAAGCTTGATGACCTAAAGATCGAATTAGAAAATGTAGGAACTCAAAGTAAAGGTTATTTAAAAGTACAACTGGATAATATAAACAAAATTAAAGAAAATATTGAACATTATATGATTGAATTAGTTGATTCTGATGGACATGAATCACATATGCCTATTTATAAAGAAGCTAATAAAGCTATAACTGAAATACAATCTACTTTATTAAATTATTTAGAATTAAAAGAAAATATAAATACTAAGATAGAAGAAACTAAAATTAATCTCCATAAGTTTTCTCTACCCTCTTTTAAAGGTGATCTTGATCAATGGTTGAATTTTAAGACCATATTTGAAGATACCATTATAAACAATTCATCATTAAATAATATCCAAAAGTTTAAATATCTACAAAGTTCTCTTTCTGGAGATGCAGCTAGCATAATTAAGGGTTTTTCTTTAACTCCTGACACTTTTGATAAAGCGCTTGGCTTGCTCTCAATGAAATATATCACTGTACAAGAGACCTAGCCTATAAATACTGTAACAATATACTGAATATTAAGTATATAAAAGTAACCAACTCAAGGAATATTATTGAACTAATTGATACTGTTAAGTTGAACTTAAGAAATTTAGAATTGTTAGGAATTAATGAAGAAAAATTAGAAAACATGCTTCTCACTACTTTTATTTTAAAGAAAATTGATAGCAACATGAACAAGGACTTTGAACTTTCATTAAAGGAAAATACATTTCCTACTCCTCAAGACTTATTAACATTTTTAGAAAAGCATAGAAAGGGATTGGATCACATTAATGGAAAAATATATCAAAAAGAAGATAATGTTAGGAAGACCTTCAAAATTTATCAAGTAAATACTAACATAGTCAAATGCACATATTGCAATTCATCTCATAAGTTAGGTACCTGCCAAGAATTTGCTAAGTTATCTTTAGATGATAGGATCAAATATGTAAGAAGCAAAAACCTTTGTATAAACTGCTTAGCTGTAAATCATTATGCCAATCATTGTAAAATAACTGCCACTTGTAAAGTCTGTAACAAAAAACATCATTACTACCCTTCATAATTATAATTATCAAAGACGGCAAGGTCCTATTTCAACTACCGAACACCAAGCTAATACGAGGGGTGTCCCATAAGTCCGTGGCCCGACCATGAGAACGAAATATTTGAAGCTAATAAATTTTACCATATATACCTTAAAGCCTTGTATAAAGATATGTAAATTTTTAAGTTTCTACAACTAACTGTTTTTTTTTTTTGTTATAGGTTCTGAAGAGGACAAGAAACAGGAATCATCTAAAATGGAGACAAACGAGATTCGTGCTGTAATAAAATATCTTTGTAAGAAAGGAATGTCGCCGAAGGAAATCTATGAGGATATGGTGGATACATTAAGGGAAGATGCTCCTTCCTATATCACAGTAAAAAAATGAGTAGCTGCGTTTAAATTAGGGAGGATCAGCACCGAAGACGAACATCGACCAGGAAGACCTGTTGAGTCAGTTACTCAAGAAAACATCGACAAGATACATGTTTTGGTTATGTTGGACAGAAAAAATGACAGTTCGTCGGATAGAGGAGACCTTGGGTGTTCCAAAAACAGCAGTGATTCGGATCATGAGAAAACACTTGGGCCTCAGGAAGCTTTCTGCAAGTTGGGTTCCCAAACTTTTGACACCCGATCAAAAGGCTGTAAGGAGAAAGTTATCTTCGAACAATCTCGCGTTATTTGAAGCCAATCCAGAGGAATTTGATAATATATTTGTTACCATGGATGAGACTTGGGTCCATCAATTTACACCAGAGTCCAAGCAACAATCCATGAAATGGAGATACTCCGGTTCACCTCCCCCCAAGAAAGCCAAGACAGTTCCATCAGCAGGGAAGGTTATGGTGTCTGTCTTTTGGGATTCCGAGGGTGTATTTCTTCTAGACTTTCTGAATAAGGGTCAAACCATCACTGGAAATTATTATACAAATCTTGTGAAGTAACTACGAGAAGCTATCAAGGAAAAAAGAAGATGAAAGTTGTCCAGGAAGATTGTTTACCATCAAGACAATGCTCCGAGTCATCGGTCGCTGCAAGCCATGGCTGCTATTTATGATTCTGGCTTTGAACTTTTACCACATGCACCCTATTCACCAGATCTATCTCCGTCTGACTTCCACCTATTAACTCATTTGAAAAAATCACTTTCTGGCATTCATTTTAGGTCAGATGAAGAGGTCATTGATGCTGTAACCTCATTTTTTGAGTCACCTGAAACATCGTTCTTTTTGGAGGGCATAAAAGCATTAGAACATCGCTGGAAAAAGTAGATATATGTTATATTTTAGAATTTTTTGTGTTTGATTGTTGAAAAGAGGTGCAGTCGTGGAAAAATAAAAATAATTATTTACCTTTCAAGCAGATTTTTATTTTGAATCTCTTGAAGTAAAAATATACATCATAAATTATTTATATCACAGTAATATAAAATTTAGAAAATGAATTCTATATTCGTGATTTTTAAAAGATAGGTATGGTTAAATATACATATTTACAACAATAATAATTAAAAGTGATATTTTTTTGAATATATGGTCAAAAATGCAGAACAGTCAATGAATGAAAAAATAAAATATATGTTTTTAAAAAAATAAAATATTTGTATTTTAGATTATATAATATTTCCCCCCTGTGAAAAAGATTTTTAAAAAGTTAAAATTTGAAAATAAAAATGGCTATTACAAAAATAATTAATTAAACGAAATCAAAATGTCTATAAAATAATTACAAATTAAACAATAAAAATCAATGTCCATATTTTTTCAAAATAAACAAAAGAAAGTTTGTTTATAAATAATTTATATAAATATGAAATTAAAATAAAACTATATATAAGAAATAATAATGATAGATTGATATAAAAATTTATATGAAGCCAAAAAAGGTATTTAAAATATGAATAATTATGTCATTATGCCTGCCGTATTTCAAAATATTAAATGGCAGTAGAAATGTTTATTTTTACACAAATATAATTTAAAATGAGTTTTTCCTAAAATATAAACATTTAAATGCATGTAAATAATATATAAAAGTATTTTTCAATAAAATGGATGAGTAATTAAATGATTGTAAAGAGATATTTGAAGTGACATTAAGTTATGTGTGTAGGCAAAAGAATTGGGGTTGATATTTTTTCTCCATTGTCCATATCCAAAATATGGCCTTTCTGTAAAAAACATGGTTTATCATCAATATCTATTAACTTTGTGCTAGAATTTTGGTTTACTATAGGGTCATTTTCTATATTAGTGCTATTTTGAAGTAAAAAATCTGATTCTGGGTAAAATAATTTAAGTTTATTTGAGTGTATAATTTCTGTTTGTTTTCTTTGTGGTAAATTGGGTTTATTTATTTCATATGTGACAGGAGAAAGTTGTTTTAAAATTTTAAATGGGCCTATATATCTTTGTGTTAATTTACCAGTGTTTGGATAAATAAAGGTTTTCACTAATACCTGATCTCCTTCTTTAAAAATGGGTTCTGGGTGCTTAATATCATAAAGCTGTTTGCTGTGTTCATGGGATTTTATGGTTCTTTCAATGGTTAATTTTCTTGCTTTTTCTATTGGTGTATGTGTTTCTGTGTCATGTTCTATATACTGTGGTTGTATTCCATAGTATAAGAACCTAGGTGTAAAGCCTGTTATGGTATGTACTGTATCATTATAACTTTCAGTAATATTAGGAATATATTTTGTCCAAGGGATCTTTAAATTATGATTATATTCACATCTTAACCTATTTATGATAGTGGAATTTAATCTTTCTACTTTTGCATTTGTTTCTGGGTGATGGGCACTGGTGAGTAGATGCTTAACATTATTTTTTCCTAAAAATTGTTTAAATTTATTGCTAAGAAAAGCTGCATTTCTGTCAGTTATTAATATTTCAGGTTTGTTAATTTGGAATAAATTTTTTAAACAAGTTATGTATGAATCGGTGGATACAGATTTTGTTGGAAAGGTCCAAAGGAATCTACTGTGGTGATCTACTATCATATGGATACTGTGTTTGGTTGTCCCATAATTATGTAAGCCTCCCATTGTGTCTAAAGAAAAAATATGATTTGGGTGTGTAGCTATTGGCATCTGTTGTAGTGGTCCATAAACAATTCTGTTATCCCTAGATTTATTTAACTGGCAAGTTTCACAATGTTTGGTGTAATTAGCAATATCCCTAGTCAGATGTGGCCAATAATAGTATGGAGAAATTATTTTAGTCATTTGAGTTGTTCCAATATGTCCATGTTTTGTATGTACTTTGTTTAATAATTTGTGTCTTAATGTTTGTGGTACATAAGCTCTTTTAAAACCCTTTCTATTAATTATAAAGATATCATTTTGTATTTTAAATTTACTATTGCTAATTTGTTCTGTTGTTTGATGTTCTTTTAACTCATTATATGTTAGGTAAAATGATACTGGTGCTCTTGACAGCATGTCTGCTTCTATATTATTTAATCCTTTAATATGTTTTATGTCAAAGTTATATTTTATTTTTTTTAAAAACATATATTTTATTTTTTCATTCATTGACTGTTCTGCATTTTTGACCATATATTCAAAAAAATATCACTTTTAATTATTATTGTTGTAAATATGTATATTTAACCATACCTATCTTTTAAAAATCACGAATATAGAATTCATTTTCTAAATTTTATATTACTGTGATATAAATAATTTATATGTATATTTTTACTTCAAGAGATTCAAAATAAAAATCTGCTTGAAAGGTAAATAATTATTTTTATTTTTCCACGACTGCACCTCTTTTCAACAATCAAACACAAAAAATTCTAAAATATAACATAAGTCGACAGGATCTACCTAATTTTTATTAAATTTTCTATCAATTTATTTGAAACTTGTGACAAAATGGCAAAAACAAAAAAAGAAAAAGTTGCTGAATTTGCATACCAAGCGATGCCATCATTTGTAAAATATAACATATATATATACCTTGAAGGGGATTAGGTTGAAAAATAAATCATAATCATTTTATAAGTAATTTTCTTTATATGTCGGGCCACGGACTTATGGGACACCCCTCGTACAAGTGAACAACAAAACCAGCATCAGACAGTAAACCACACAGTTCTATCTAACAATACTTCAATCTTAGACACAAATATTTTTCTCTCTACAGCAGTGTCGGGCAACCTTTTTCGAGTTGCGGCGCACTAAGCTTAATTTCTTTTTTTCGCGGCGCACCTGTGAGAATTTCGTAACAAAAATATTTTTTTCCTTTTTTAACCAACAGATTTTACGGTGTACAAAACTTATTGTGTGAATGTGTGTGTGTTTTACAACATGCAAAAAAAATGAAGAATTACTACAGCAATACTTTGACGAAAACTCCGAATAAATTTTTGAAATAAATTTATACATTTTTTTTTGTTTTCTTTTTTTAAGCTTTGTAGCTTTGAGTCTCTATTAATAAACAGCTGTGACAAAGATTGTAAATGACGGTTAAGTTTGGACATATTATTTTAAAAATTAGGTATTTTCCTGCAGTATGTATTCAATTTTATTAAATAAAGTTGTTTTCGCGGATTGTTTTTTTTTTAACTTATGATTTCAAATAGGTACGTACCTATTTGCATTTTTATTTTTTAATAATGGCACGTGCCAGTTATGTACGTCAAGATTATGTACATACGTTATATGAAATATAAAATTATGCAAACTGTAGTAATTATAATACCAAAATAAGTTTTATATAAAATGAAATTTGCTTTTTTTTAATTTCATTTTTTATATGAAAATTTTTGAAAAAAATTATTAAAATTGAATAAAAATTATAAAAAATATTTTTTGAAACATTATTTTTAAATTTAACCAAAAGTTCTAAATACCTACAAAAATGTTCGCGGCACACCAGTGTGCCACGGCACACCGGTTGCCCGACACTGCTCTACAGCCTTAATAAAAGTTTTTAACTCGAATAATGATGAGCTAATGTGCCGAGCCCTGATTGATTCGGGTGCTCAAAAATCATTAATAACTAAGACACTTGCAGACAAATTGAATATAGCTCAAGAACATACAAAGGTAAAAATTGCAGGATTTAATTCAACCATACAATCAAAAGTTAATAAGATAATAAAGATAAAACTTTCTTCCATTTATGATAATTTCAAGTTTGAAACTAAAGCTCTAATTATTAAAGACTTATCGAACAAAATACCTAATTTTTATACGCATAACCCAGTTTGGCCTCATTTAAATAATTTAAAACTTGCTGATCCTGAATTTTATATTCCTAGACATATAGATATAATTATAGGAGCTGATTTATATTTAGATCTTATTGAACCAGGTTTGATTAAGGGTCCAAGAGATGCACCCTCAGCTATAAATTCAAAGTTAGGTTGGATCATTTCAGGTAGATCAAATATGCCCAATAACACTACTAGCACATCCATTTAACAAATACATGTTAATCATTCTTCAGCTGAACTAGATGATATTGTTAAAATATTTTGGGATGCAGAAAGCATTCCTACGCACAAGGAAGAAATGAACACAGAAGAATTAGAATGTGAGAATATATTTAGAAATACAACATTCAGAGATGAAAAAGGGAGATATGTGGTTTTATTGCCATTTAGGCTTAACCATAATAAAATGAATTATCAATTAGGAGATTCAAAATCTCAAGCCTTAAGAAGATTCCTTTCTTTGGAAAGACGCTTCCATCAAAACCCGGTATATTCACAACATGTGAGAGAATTCATGCAGGAATATCTAAATCTTGGCCATATGGAAGTTATCAATGAAATTGAACCAGAGCAACCATCTCATCAAGTATATTATATGCCCTATCATGCAGTATTAAGAGATCAAAGTACAACAACAAAACTCAGGGTGGTGTTCGATGCATTGGTAAAGACAAGCACTGGGTCATCATTAAATGACTTACTTAATTGTGGTCCAAAACTACAAGAAGATATATTTAACATATTGATAAAGTTCAGAACATATTCAATAGCACTTACTTCTGACATAGAGGAAATGTACCGACAAATAAGGTTGAACCCAGCTGATTGTTGTTTTCAAAGAATTCTATGGCGAGCATCTCCTAACGAACCAATCAAAGAATACCAATTAGTAACAGTGATTTACGGCACAACCAGTGCGCCATACCTAGCTATAAAGGCCTTGAAAACATTGACTCATGATCCACTCACAATTTCCTGAAGTAACTAAAGCGCTTCATCTTGAATTAGTGTCAGATCTTTCAACTGGTTCATTTATCGCAGCATTAAGAAGATTCACAACAAGACGAGGTACTCCCTCAGATATATATTCTGACAATGGAACCAATTTTAAAGGTGCAGCTAAATTTCTCAATGAACAATATGCATTGCTACATGCTTCTGAAATACAAGATCACATAACATATTCAAAGATTAATTGGCATTTTATACCTCCCAATGCACCCCACTTTGGGGGAATCTGGGAATCAAATATAAAATCTGTAAAAATGATACTCAAGAAAGTTAATGGATCATCATTGTTAACCTTTGAAGAACTCATAAATTTCTCACCCAGATTGAAGCAACACTGAATCAAAGACCATTAACCCCCTTAAGTGAAGATCCTAATGATCTTGAAGCTCTAACTCCAGCACATTTCCTTTCAGGCCCAAGCACATCTAACTTACCAGAAACAGAGAGCCAGCAATAAAATTTAAGTATTAACCTATCTTCAAGATGGAAACATATTTAAGAATTGAAAAAATTATTGATTTTGCGTTGGAAAAAATAATATGTCATAAATCTTCAGAAAAGAGGAAAGTGGAAATCAGCCAAACCAATTGTAAAAATTGGAGATTTAGTCTTGATCATGGAACAAAGCATCAGTTCTCCTTCATGTATACTTGGTAGAGTATCAAAAACCTTCCACAGTCCAGATATGCTGGTCAGAACTGTAGAATTGCGTACAGAGTGATTTGACCCTAACCACAGGTCCGGCCGGGAGTATGGAGAGGATAGATTGACCAAATCTAGCTAAGCTCCCCTGGAGAAGTGGTACGCCTCCGTAGTTGATGACGAAGAATCAGAGGTGGTGCGCATGCGCGGCGGAAAAAAGAAGCAGAAATAACTTTTATCAAGAAGGGAAGCGGCGCCATTTAAACGCGCGTCAAACATTTTCATATTTAATCCTTATGTTTTAATTAAAGTACCTAAATTTAATCCAATGTCAATCTTAAATTATCCAAGTTAAGTACACTAATACAGGGTGATCCAAAAGTCCCGCACAACTTTAAAAATTAATAACTCCGCGAATATTTGCGCTAGAGAAATGCGGTAAACACCATTGTGTTCAGGATGCAATGGGAATTTTTATGGCAAATATTGAAAAATTCGAAATTGATTTTAGTTACAACTTTATTCGCTAGATGGCGCTCTACCAGAATCAGCGATTCAGCGGCCAAATTGTTTGATAAATTGAAAAATATAACTGAACGACACGTATTTTTCCTTTTTGAATACCAGGAAAGAACCCTAATAATATCAAATTATAGATTAATAAAACACCATTTCGCCAAAAGTTAGAAGAAATGGTTAACGATTTTTAAATACAATCTGAGATATGTAAAATAGGTATATGCAAATTAAAACACGTAGCAAAAAAAAAAAACTGATATTTTGGATACAGTTTGCTGGAATCCTCTCAGCTATTTGAATTTCGAAAATAATAATTTTCTAATTTTTTTAATTCAACTCTCTCTCAGTATTGATTATATTTATTTTAATTCATTTGAAAATATTTATCTATCTCTGATGATTTATTTTACTCTGGAATGCCGTTGTTGTTTTTGTCGTGTCCAATAAAGAGCCTCAGATGTCTCCATGCATCTCTCTATCACAGCAGCAGCAGCATTGTCCACTATCTTGGGTGTGTAAAGCAGCTGCTCTGGGTCTATGTCAATTTTCTGCAAGGCTGCGGGCATGAGAATATGTGGGTAGGTGTTAGTTCCACACCACGACAGTTGTTGCATGTTCTATAGGTTCTTGTGCCATCTGGATGTATTGTCATCCTTTATAATGTTTTGTTCTAAATCTTGTTATAGTTTTGTCCTTTTCTCTCGGATTTTATTTAACATTTTGATCTTTTCTTTTTTATAATTTAATTAACTTGTATTTTGCAAAAGCATTAGCGTCAAATATTGACATTTCTTCTTTCCTTTGGCTTAACTTTCTGGCTTCCTTTGCAAATTCAACTGCCATTTCATTACCCCGATCCAAACAATGGCAGGAATCCATTGTAGAATGCAGTTATTCTCTAATGATATCAGTTGAGTAGGTAGCGAATGTATTTTCTGTGTGATTATAGTATTGCCCTTCTGAATTGCTTCTAGATCGGATATGAAGTCGTTGTACGGTATATTATAATTTCTTCTGCTTTATGCAGGGATGGTTGGTTAAGGCATAGATCAAGAGCTTTCCAGATAGCTGTCAGTTCACAAGTGAAGTTTGACGAAATCTTTCTTGCTCCTTCTTTGATTTTGATGTATGTTCCATCTTGCAGTATTATGTTAATTCCAGCCCTTCGATTACTTATGGTAAGGTCTGATGATCCATCTGTATATGCTGTTAAATAATTTATCTGATCGTATAAACCAATTGTGTCAAGTCCTTTCTTTTTAAGTATGTTTTTGTTCTCTTTTTTTTTAATTGCAGGGTTCATTCAGGTTAAGATTGGTGATTACATTTGATGGCAATGGGGTAGGAAATATTGGTTATTCTCGAATTTGAAATTCATTATGTTCCATATTTATGCTCTTTCTAATATTGTTGTCGTACTGAAGTGTTGAAGTTCTTTTGAGCCTTTCTTTTTGTGTCCAGTTTAAATAGGTTCTATGAGATATGTGTTCGGTTTCTTTAGTTTTTAAGCTATTGGTGAATTTTATTGTTTTTAATTGTCTTCTGCTTTCAAGTAGGTCTAGACCACATTCTCTCTGAATTTTCTAATTGTTGGCATTTGAAACAGAACCAGTGATTAATTTGGCCGCTTTTGCTTGAACAATGTCTAGTCTTCTTTTTAGTGATGAACTTGAGGGAGCCCAAACAGGTGTTGCATATTCCATTATGGCCTTAATAAGGTGATATATGTTGTTCTGAGAATTTTGGGTTTTACTCCCCAATTTGTTCCACATAGCCTTCTCAGAATTTTTAGGTTTCTGGTAGCTCTATTTGAGGTGCTAATTATGTGTTCTGTAAATCGCAATTCCTCATCAAGTATCACACCTAGGTAATTTGGAGATCTAATTTTATCAATTATATGGTTGTTTATGCTTATTTTGGAGTTAAATTTATGCCTTTTTTCATGTCAGTGAAGGAGACCTATAGGTTTGTGTTTCATTGCCCACTTCTCCAGTCCTCTCATTGATGTGTTCAGTATTTTTCTGATATTTCTATACTGCTACTTGTGTGCCATATGGCTATATAATCTGCACAACAGGCAACTTTTGTGTCTTCAGTGAGGATGGATGTTGTTAAGGTTGTGTCGTAATTAGATGTACAACAACTCAAACTTGACCATGACTAATTTTTTTACCTCTTATTCATTTCGTTTGGCCAACAAAAATGTCCAATTTATATACACATATATTCTTACATAATGAGACTTTAAAGAATGCAAATAATCTTCATCTATTTACATACACAACACATCTCCCCCCTTAATAATACTCCAGTCGGTCTGGGGGTTTCCTGGCTCTCTGAGATCTAGGACAGCGGACGGGCACTTGCACAGCGGCAGGCTCCGGTTTAAGAGTGCAAGAGGGCACGTGCACAGCAGCAGGCCCTGGTCTAGGAGTGCAAGAGGGTACGTGCACAGAAGCAATCTCCTCCTTGTTTCCTGATGTAATCTCTGGAACCTCCTCTTCACTTTATTTCTGACTTCCACCTACAGGCCTCTCTCCTGATGTTCGAGGAATTATCAAATTTCTTGTCTCCACTTGTTTCTTTCTCACAGGTCGCAATTGATTGATATGCCTCTTATACATGACGCCCTTGCAACTTATAAGGTAGTGACGGTAGCTCAATAATTTCAAAATGGTACCTATTTACCGTTTAGGTCCAGTTGCATAATTGCGGAAATGAACCTCGCAACCTGTAGTAAACTGCTCCTGCCTTCTTACGGCCTCATGAAATACCTCTCGCGGATTTCCCATCTTGGTATTAAATTCGAGAATATTGATCTTAAACTTCTCTTCATTAGCAGTTCCGCGGGGAAATTCCTTTATTACAGTTTGGGGGAATGCTCTATGAGCAAATAGGAATCTTTGTAGATTCGCTCTAAATCATCCTTCCTATTATTCTTTCTCAAAAGGTTTTTAAACTCTCTTACATATCTCTCAGCTAAACTATTTGTGCTAGGATTATACGGACTGGTCTTAGTGTGCCGTATACCATTCATTTTGGTAAATTGCTCGAATTCACCGGAGACAAACTGTCTTCCGTTATCTGTAACCAAAAATTAGGGCAATCCAAATCTGGCAAAAATTTCTCTAAGATGATTTATAATCGTTTTGCTGGTAATATCTTTGATGATAAAAATTTCTATCCACTTTGAGTATGCGTCCACGAGAACAAAAAACATTCCTTCCATGAACGGACCCGCTAGATCAAGATGAAGTCGATGCCACGGATTTTCGGGCCAAGTCCATTCCGAGATCGTAGCCGGGGGCATGTTTGCCGATTCTTGTCATACTCTACATTCTCTAGTTAACTCCTCGATGTTACTGTCTATGCCTGGCCACAAGAAAATACCGTCTGGCAATCATCTTCATTTTAACAATCCCCATGTGTATTTCATGCAAGTCATTTAAAATTAAAGATCTTAATTTTTGGGAAATTACCACTCTTTCACGCCATTGAAGATAACCAAACTCCAAACTTAATTCCTCATTGGTCTTATAATGAGGAGCTAGTGGGTTTTCCCTCGGTACCCTTGTGAATTTCCACACACACACAGTTGCCTTCTCTAACATTTCTTAATACTATAGACAGTATTTTATCTTGGGGCGTCTTATATGCCACCTCCATAAAAGAGAACGGTACCTCATTCAACTTCCTGAGAAGAAGTACCTGGTCTTCATCAAGAGACTCCCTGACACTCGATTCTAAAGGAAGACGTGACAATGCGTCAACATTGGAATTATCACTAGTTTTTCGAAATTCCACAGTATAATTAAATGCAGCTAATTCTAAGGACCATCTTTTAATTCTGGATGATGCACATATGGGAATTGGTTTATGAGGTGAAAATATATGAATTAAGGGTCGGTTGTCTGTGACCAATACAAATTTTCGTCCCAGTAAGTATTGTCTGAATTTCTCAACGCCAAAAGTTATGCTCAACGCTTTTTTTTTTCTAGTTGAGAGAAACGTTTTTCCGCTTCAGTTAATATTCTAGAAGCAAAAGCTATAGGGCATTCTTCCTTTATATCATTTCTATGACTCAGAATTAGGCCTAGTCCATAGTCCATTAATAATGATTTACATTTTTTAAATAACATTCGATATTCTTTCGTCCAATTCCATCTAAAATTTTTATTCAGAAGTTGATAGAATAGCGCTAAAATGTTTGTTATATTCTTTATGAATCTATAATAATAAATTAAGAGTCCTATGAAAGATTTTAATTACGAAACATTCTTTAGGTTCAGGCGCCTCTATCACTGCTTTAATTTTATTTTCTAAGGGATGCAGTCCATATTTATCCATTTAAACCCTAAATATTCCACCGATTTCTTTTTAAATTTACATTTATATCTGTTTAACTTTAAACCTTTTTCTAGCAATCATCTAAACACTAGATCCAACTTTTGTTCATGATCTTCAAAGTATTTTCCTGCAACCAAAATATCATTATGTAGCAGGCCACACCTGGCAAATCAGCAAATAGACCTTCCATAATCCTCTGAGATTTATTTGGTGCTACCGCTACGTCATATAGTAGTCTTTTATAAGAAAACAACCTCTTTGTTGTGTTTATATCAACAACAGCTTTGGCTTCTTCCGCTAACATTACTTGAAGTAAGCCTGTGATAGGTCTAGAGTCGAAAGTACGGTGCTTGTAGATAATTTTGAAAAGATCTCATCGATCGATGGAAGGGGATGCCTATCTAATTCTATTGCTTTATTAGCTGTACATCTAAAATCACCACATAAACTTTCACTACCATCCTTTTTTAATACTTGTACTATTGGAGCAGTCCAATATGCATGAACTATAGGTTATAAAATGCAAGAATTCACTAAACGATCAATTTCATTCTCTACTTTGTTTATTAGAGAGAAAGGTAAACTTCTGGCCTTACAAAACACAGGAGTCACATCGTTTTTTAATCTTTGTTAAACAAATCTGCATTTCTATCAATCAAACTATTTCTATTAGATTCATTATTAAATTTTTAATGCTAAACAATCTAGAATAATCAAGTTTTAACTGTTTAAGCCATTCTCTTTCTAACAAAATCACCTGGATTTTTCATTTACAACTATTAATCGTAAATATTGGTTGGCTTCTTTTACAAAAACATTTATTTTCCCTATAATATCTATTGATTTACCACAAAAGGATTTTAATCTTAAATTTGTTGGAAATAATTTTTTACCTTACCAAAAAATCTTATAAATATCTTTTAGGTATTAACGTAACTGGACTTCGTGTATATATTGTAAAGCACAAAGAATAATCATCTACTCTTAAATTTATTGTGGCATCAGTTTCGCCCTGTACAGAATATATAGAGTCCTCTTGTGCATATTTACATCCACACATTTTTACTAGCTTTGCAGACCCTACTTAAATGACCCAGTTTTTTACATTTTAAAACAAGTTTTTTTTCTATGAGGGCAAACAGAGGCCAAGTGTGAATGTCTTTCACCACTTCTATAACACATTATTTCTCCCCTTTGCCTGAAAGGCCTATGCTGCACCATACTATTATTGTACTCACCCTTTTTATCTTTTCCATTCACAGGGGATATCTTGGCCACTAATTTATCTTGTAATTCTCTTGTATTTATCTCCGCCAGTTCGAACGAGATCGCCACTGCAACACTTTATCCAGGGTGACATCGTCGTTTTATTGTAGTAGCTTCTTTTGCAGGATTTCCAACTTGATTCCAGCCACAAAACGGTCTCGCATCATGGTTCCCAGCATATCGCCGAAATTAAAATTTATTGCTAAATGTTTCAATTCTCTAAGATATTCCGAAATTGATTCTCCTTCCTGTTGAATTCTCTTTAAAAATCTGCATCGCTGTGGTATCACTTTCTTCTTTGGATCCAAATGCAGCTCAATTCTTTGAATGATAGTATCATAGGGTTGATCTTTCATTAGACCAGGAAGAAAATGTCGTTTCCCTGCTTCAAAGTTTCAGAATCTGGTAGCGAGGTAAAAATCAGCACTTTAATCTCCTCCTTCAGATGCCAAAAAGTAAGCCTCAAATATTTTCGTACAAAAAGATCGAAGTGTCCTTCACTGGGCTATAGCATCTAAAAGGTACTATTAACTTTGAACTTGTCATGCTGATCTTTTCTACTCCTTTGTTTTCTTGATCCAGATAGTTTGAAAGATGTAGTTGTTATACTTGCATAGACGCCGTTTTCCTCAGCTTTTTACTGGCTCTGTAGATCGCGCATCCTTGTCGCCACTTTTGTTGTGTCGTAATTAGACGTACAAGAGCTCAAACTTGACCATGGCCAACAACAAATGTCCAATTTATATATACATATATTTTTACATAATGAGGCTTTAAATAATACAAATAATATTCATCTATTTACATAAACAACAGTTAATATATAGCGAGAATAGTAGAGGACTGAGGTACACCAGCCCATGTTCTTCGGTCCTTGGAAAATGTCCCATTGACCCGAGCCTTTATCCTTCTTCCCCTTAAGAAGCAGCCTTTCAAATAATTTCTACACTCGATCAAAAGCTGAGGTCATATCCAGGAATACGGCCGTTGTTTTCTTTGGCGGTTTTTCCTAGAAATCTATTATTGATTGACAGAAGTAGAGCAGTTCATCAGTTGTACAGTGTCTGGATCTTTAAGCAGTTTGGTAGAAGTTTATTTTATTATTGTTAGTGAGTCAGACTATGAGCCTAGAGTGGATAATTCATTCTGTTATTTTACAAAGTATGCTGGTAAGAGCAATTGGCCGATAGTTCTTGCATTCCATGGCATCTTTGTTTGGTTTCAGTATTGGCACTATAATTGATATCTTCCAATTCTTTGGTAGTTTACCAGTTTGCTATGAAATTTTCAGTATTCGTAGGAGTTGATTTTCAGCTTCGTCTCCAAAGTGTTTAATCATTTAACCAAAGATTAGAGCATCTCCAAGTGACATCTTGGATTTGACTTTCCTATTGATGAGTTTAGCTCATTCTGTGTGAAGTCTCTCGAGTAAATATCTTGTTGATGGTAATTTCTTGCTTTGTGTTTAACTAACCTGTTTATTTCTTGAAAAAAGATACTACCGGCCAGGCAGCCTCTATCTTCACGATAACCTGTTTTTTTTTTTTTTTTTATATTATTTTCCAGAGTCCTGCCTTCATTCGTATAGCTGAGTCTGGAAGTGCTTGAAAGATATTCAGCAATTATTTCAGCCATCTGTTTGTTCGTTCTCGCTATTCATATCGGTTAGAGTATTGGAGGATTAGTGTTGGTTTTGATTGTTTTATAACACTAATTATATTCCAGTGATGGCTTTCCCTTTTTGGATCCATTTGTTTCGCAGAATTCTGCCCATTTTTCTCTCTTGTTTGAATATACAAATTTCTTGTTCTATTTTGTAACTAATTTCAATGAGTTCCTTTATGATTTCTTCTGTTTTATTTGTTTTAAGAAGTTCATTGATATTGTCTCTCTCTCTGCAATCATTGCCTCGATATTGTGGTCCTTCCAGTAAAGTATTCACAGGTCTTTACGTCTACCTCTAGGTATCGATACTTTTGCAGCTTTGGATATGTTCGAAGAGAATTTTTCCAATTTTTTTGTCAATCGTTCTGTGATTTAATTCTTCGTTGCCCAGTTCTTCAAGCTTTCCTGTGAAGTTTTTCCAGTGTTCTTTTATTCTGTTGGAAATTCTCAATTTTGAATTCTAGGGTTGTTAAAATTAGTCTGTGGTCACTGATTGCACTTATCAGAATTTTCCAATTGTGTTGTGGGTGCAATGTTGTAATTTATCGCTGTGATGTCTATTGCGGATTCTGTGCCTGTGGACTTGGATATATAGCTGTTCTTTTCGTTATTTAACGGTGTAAGGTCGAGGTCGGTTAGCATGTCCTCAACCTGCTGACCTTTGTTATCCTGGACAGGTGATCCCCAAGTTGGTCTTTCGGCGTTAAAATCACCAAGTATGATTGCGATATCCGAAGACGCTTCACTTAATGTCGCTATCAGGCCTGTGTTAATGCTAGTATTATCGTGGTGATAAACTATTATGATTGGAATTGTTTTATCTGTAAGATAGATTTCTATTGCCTGAGCTTCTGACGTGCTTTCTCTAGGCTTACTCTGATTATAGGTGATTTCCTTAAATTTGATTTCTAGAGTTTTAATCAAAACGGCAAGTCCTCCTCCGAATTTTCCCGGTCTGTCCGTTCGTAGTGCTGTATAATCTTTGATATTGAATCTCAGATTCTGATTCAATTTTGTCTCCTGAGGACTAGTAATTAGTACATTGTTGTCACAGAGAAGACAAGTCAGCTCTTTATTTTCCTCTGGGTACCATTTATATTGAGTTGTAGTAGATTGAATTGTGTCCTCGTAGTAGATTTCTCATCATGAGCTCGAGCTGCAGCTCCTGACGCGGCGGTTACCCCGGACGCGGTAACATTACTGGAGATATCAGTTTTGTTCCTCATTTGAAAATGGGTGCCGTTGCAACGTTAGTCATCTTGGAAACGAACCAGAATTTGGTCAAATATTCCAAGGGTCCAGGGGGGACCGCAAGGAGGTGTGGTCGGACTTCTCCCCTTCCCCCTGGAATGCCGTCACTACAGGATAAAGCACTCTTAGTGAATTTTTTAAATTGTGATTCAGAATCTGCCACTGAAGCTATACGAGTGTTTCATTCCTTTAAAGATATTCGAAGCGGTAAAAGACCAATGAGTTGCTACTCTCTAAAGCGATCGATTAAAAGTTTTGAGGAAACTGGGTCTCTGGAAGCAAAACCTCGGAGTGGAAGACCATCGACATGCAAGTCAGTGGCTGTTACGGTTTTGCAGAATGCTGAAGCTATTGAAACGTTATCCACGTATGGAGAAGTAAGTGCTAGACAAGTTTCTCGAAAAACGGGGATGTCGTATGGAACAGTTTGGAGAGAACACACATTTAGAATTTTTCTATAAAAATACCCTAAAAAAATTCAAAGTTTTCACGAGTTGAAGGTCAGCGATTTTGAGAAGCGTCAAGAATTCGCTGCATGGGTTTTCCGGCAAATTGATATTGATGAAAATTGGCTGTCAAATGTTCTAAGAACAGATGATGCTCACTTTTATCTAAAGGGAGAATTTAACATTCAAAACTGCCTCATTTTGGCAACAGAAAACCCTAGAATTTTTACAGAAATACCACTTCATCAGCCCAGAGTTACAGTTTTGTGTGGGTTCACTCCATCTTTTATTATTGGGCCATTTTTCTTTGAAAAAATCAATGGAAGAACTTTTAAAGCCGCTTTTGTAACTGGTGAACGTTATGTTCAACTTTTGAGATAAAAGGTTATTCCCATATTGCAGAACAGACAAGCACTAAGCGAAATAACATCCATGCAAGATGGAGGACCTCCTCATATCTCCCGCGGTGCCAAACAATTGCTGAAGGATACGTTCGGTGAAATTCGTTGATAAGTCGCCACTTTATATACCAGTGGCCTCCAATATCACCAGACTTGACGCCTTACAATATCGGTTATGGGGATACATTAAGTCGCCTTTTTATCGATGCCGGCCTACCACATTGGCCATGTAGAAGGCTTCTATCAGATGGCACGTTTTATAAATTTCAACTATTTAATTGTGACCATTCTGTCATCTATCGTCTGCAGGCGGTGTTTGAGAATGAAGGGCGCCACATTGAGCAAGTGTTGTGACCTAATACAAGAGAGAAGGCAGTTACCTTATGTGTTATATTTTGCAGCTCTTTGTTTTGGGTTATGGGAACAATAAATGCTGTCCTCACATCTTGACTCTTTTTTTTTTTTCTGTGAACAGTAATTTTTCTGTTTGCCATTTGCCCACATCTTATATTATATCGTGCAGGCCAAAGTGTTATAACTTCTCGAATAACACTGGTATACGCAATTTTACCCCTTATGTTTAGTTTATCGCTTTTCGCTCATTAGAAGAAATAGCATAAGGAATATTCTCTGTACCCCCCCCCCCCCCCCCCCCAACTTTAGAAATTTTGCGCAAAAATAATACAAAATGATTTTACTATCACGTTTTTCAACGCAAAAGGTCGATTTAAAAATGATTTTTTTTAGGGGATATATTTTCAAAATTATGTACAGTATAATAAACAATGATAACATTTGACAAACCCATAGGATATTTGAAATGAAGTACGACAAATATATTTTGTCACTCCCCTCTATATTTCATTTTTGGATCATGACAAATATCCAGTTAAATAGTCAAGTGTCACCAATTAGTCAAGAAACTATACATTCCGTATAGCAGAAAATCCTATTAGTTGTGCCATCATAATTTTTGGTTATATATTAAAATTTCAAAAATCGTGTATTGATATCAGTAGTTATTTTCAAACATTCGATCTATTTCACAAAACTCCATCTAAAATATAAATATTTTTTGCTACGTGTTTTAATTTGCATATACCTATTTTACATATCTCAGATTGTATTTAAAAATCGTTAACCATTTCTTCTAACTTTTGGCGAAATGGTGTTTTATTAATTAATAATTTGATATTATTAGGGTTCTTTCCTGGTATTCAAAAAGGAAAAATACGTGTCGTTCAGTTATATTTTTCAATTTATCAAACAATTTGGCCGCTGAATCGCTGATTCTGGTAGAGCGCCATCTAGCGAATAAAGTTGTAACTAAAATCAATTTCGAATTTTTCATTATTTGCCATAAAAAATCCCATTGCATCCTGAACACAATGGTGTTTACCGCATTTCTCTAGCGCAAATATTCGCGGAGTTATTAATTTTTAAAGTTGTGCGGGACTTTTGGATCACCCTGTATTTTGAACATATATTTAAGCAAGTTTATCTACCAAAATGTTTATAAATAGTGTTTTTATTTACCGATAAGTTTTATTACATCTAAGTTTTTTTTTATCTAAAAGTTTGAATACCAACAAGTTTTTTATCTATAATAAGTTTGATTACCAACAAGTTTTTTATCTATAAGTTTTATTATCACTAAGTTTATTATCTTAAAGATTATTTATTTAAAAAAATATTTTCTACTTATTAATTAAGCACGAGTCAAAGTTATTTTTATCATTTATCTTCCCTTTGGGATTTCCTGCGCTCCAGAACACTTCCAGAAACTTATGTCTGCTATCCTCCGCGGAATCAATGGGGTAATCTGTCACATGGATGACATCCTCATTTTCGCAAAGAGAAAGGAAGTGCATGACGAGACACTACGCGAAGTTTTGAGACGCCTGAAGAACTCAGGGATTACTCTTAACAAAGAAAAGTGCCAGTTCGGTGTAAGCAATGTCACATTCTTGGGACATTACATCGACGAACACGGTATCAAGGCGGAAGAAAAGAAAGTCAAAGCCATCGCCGAGATGAAACCGCCAGCTGACTTGCACGGGGGGCAACGTTTTATGGGCAAGTTAATTTCCTAGACCGCTTTGTTTCAAATCTAGCGGAAATCACAAAGCCACTAAACGACCAAAAATGAAAGATGCGAGTTTTATCTGGGGCTCACCACAGAAAGAAGCGTTCGAGAAAGTCAAAGACCTTCTGGCCAGTGACCGAGTTCTGGCAAGCTTTGACATCTTTAAGAAGACCATGGTCTCAGCCGATGCATCATCGTATGGCCTGGGAGCTGTCCTCAAGCAAGAGCATGACGCCAATGAGTGGCGCCCAGTGGCCTTTGCATCACGACGTTGACGAAGACGGAGCAGGGATACGCTCAAATAGAGAAGGAAGACCTTGCAATCACATGGGCGTGTGAGCGCTTCAAGGACTTTGTGGTGGGAAAAACTTCCTCATCGAAACAGATCACAAACCCTTAGTCCCCATCTTCACCACTAAAGATCTGAACGATCTAACACCAAGGCTTCAACGGTACCGTATGAGGATGCTACAGTTCTCGTTTCATATCTTTCATACACCAGGGAAGGACCTAATCACCGCATTGGCCTATCAAGACAACCACTTCCAGGTCATCTTCCCGAAGATGAAGAGCTCCAGGAAGAAGTTGAACATTTTGTGCGAAGCATCGTCCTGCATCAATCCACGACAGATGAACGACTTGCCAAAATAGCCCTCAACCAGAAGCTGGAGCCTACCCTTCAAAATGTGGCATTTTATTCCAAAAACGGTTGGCCCGCCAAATGTCAGCTCTCTCCCTTAAAACGCTCGTTCTACGATTTTCGCGACGAGATAGGGGAAGAGAACGGCTTACTAATGAGAGGACTGCGAGTGATCATCCCCTCTAACATGCGAAAAAGATGTTTTGAACCGCATAATCGCAGTTCATCAAGGAATAACAAAATGTCGAACAAGAGCAAAGGATCATGTTTGGTGGCCAGGAATAGGTCAAGAAATCTAGGATATGGGAAAAAACCTGTGAGAAATGGATCAAAAATCAACCTCTAAAGCACGAACCACTCATCCCCAACGACTTTCCGGAACGACCGTGGCAAAAAGTCGGGATGGATCTCTTCCATTACGAAGAAAGAGAGTATTTAGTCATCGTAGACTATTTTTTCTCGTTTTATCGAGGTCGAACGACTTACTAAACTTTCGTCGGAAGCTGTGGTAGATAACTGCAAAACCATCTTTGCTCGTCATGGCATCCCTGACATTGTAATCAGTGATAACGGACCACAATTTCGCCCATCAACAACTTCAGCTTTTACGAAGTGTGCCTCTGAAATTGGGTTTCGACACATCACTTCCAGCCCAAAGCATCCACAATCAAATGGTCAAGCAGAGGCTGCTGTCAAAATTGTGAAAAGCCTGATGAAAAAGAATAATGATCCGGTCCTAGCACTCATGGAGTATCGGGCAACACCCCTGGCAAACGGACTTTCCCCTGAAGAACTTTTATTTGGACGGAAAATTCGCACTATGGTTCCCTGCACTTCATCATCACTAACCCCTAAAACGGTGGATCAATCCAAACTCAGGGGGGAATAGGAGCAGCGGAAGATAGCTCAGAAAAAGGCTTTTTACAGACGCCATGCGGCCACGAAAAAGGCGGAACTAATTGCAGGAGAGAAAGTTTGGGTGAAGGATCTTCGAGCGTGGGGAAGTGTCCTCGAGAAGGCTTCAGCGCCCCGCTCATACATCGTGGAAACTCCTGTAAGGACCTACAGGCGGAACTCTCTTCTTCTGGCCTCTTCCCAACAACAGGTCGACCCCAGTGAGACATCTCCTGACACTGAACTCCCCGCTGAAATGGAGGAAACTCTGGGAAATGAACTGCCTGCAGAGGAGCTACAACAGAAGACAGCAATCGCTCTAGAGATGAAGCAGCTGTCTCCCTCACCTGGGAAAGTGTCGCGGTATGGGAGAAGATACAAGCGTGTCCACCCCTAACCTCTCTGAACTTTTTGGGGGAGATGTTGAGGGTTGAGGCGAGAATCCTCACGCCACCTCCCGCCTCGCGGCGGGGGCTGTTCGACTTGTGTTCCTGGACTGGATATAAATAAAACCGGTACCTAGGAAGCTCCGACGACTCAGAGTGGATTATTGACAAATCAACGGGCAAAACGCAACACCTCCCTCCCGCAGGAAGCTATCCTAAAACTGGACATCTTCCCCCTCGGATAACGCTCCCGATTCCTGTTTGGACACAGCGTATATTCTTTCACCTCTCTTACCGAGGAAGTATTTTAAAACGGCCAAAATCATTGGAACAAACATTCCAGCTACTGTCTTCAATACACATAGGCAATACTACAATGGCACACTTAACCTTTCCACTTTCTATAGCTGCTACATATACACCGTCGTTTCATTTTATCACCTTTATTTTTATTATTTTTGCAAATCACTACACGGGCACATCCATCTTCGCCTGCCCCACCAACACGGTTGCCATATCGACGAGCAAAAAGCGCAGCTATAGCATCACTGTTCAACCAACTTCAGCATTATTACATAAGAACACACACATGACAAGGATCAACGCCGACACCTCAACATCAATGTCAATCAATGTATACTTTAAAAATGTATTGGCTTGAACATCAACTATTTTATACTTATACCTTTTTTACTTTTATATATTTTGTATTGTTCATATTTTGAATATGTTAATGTAATTTCTTTTATATTTTTAATGTTATTCTAAATATTACATCTAGATGTGGGGAATAAATACAAAAAAAAAGAATAATAATTTTGTATAAAACAATTATCAGGCCAGTTCTTACGTAGTCAGAAATATGGTACAAATTTATAAATGATCGATGCAAAGAAAAACAAAATTTTATTTAAGATTTTTTTTTTTTTTGGATAATTAGAGCCTACAAAACAACATCTTCCAACTGTGTCCATAGTCTCGCGAACATCCCCCTTCTCACAGAATATATTGAATCTAAAATAATTAAATATGATTTGGCATTCTTCAAGTATAATTCGATCATTTTTAAGTGCAAAAATGGATGAATTATTTGTAAAAACAAATGGAACATTCCAAAGATTTTTACCGTTTGGAATTCCAACATTTTTCCATTCCAATTTTTATAATACCCAGTTTATAACGAACCGTGGATATTTTATCAAAGTTTTATCAAAAATTGGAGCGGTTGAAGACTAGCTGTCATTGTGGCAACGAATTCCAGGACTCGAGACACCTACTGCTGAAATACCCACTCTTCTTTACCGCTAGACAACAGTCATTAAATAATGTTGTAGTTCTATATCAATTTGTAAATAGCAGAGATTATTATCATAGGTTTACCTATTTTTGTAGATATATTTATGATTATCTTTCTAACCTGAAAGGTTCAGGTTCCTAATATATATTATTGTTTATCTTTTTATATTTTGATTACTTTCTTGTATAATATGTTTATAACTGTTTCTGTTTAAAAAATGTAAATCGACGCTATTATCCCTAGCCAGGATATCGCGCTTTGTGTGTTGAAATAAATAAATAAATAAAAACACTACATACGAGTATATCTTCTTATATATGAAATTCTCAATGTCTGTTATCTGTTTCGCGATAAACTCAAAAACTCCTGAACCAATTGGTACCAAATTTTGCATGTCGCTTTTTATACCTGAGAAAATTGTTCAGCTATATTTTGAGTAGTATTTTTGGCTATTTAATTTTTTTTTTCATTTGAAAAATTTTTTAGGCGGAGTAAATACGAGGCGAAGTAACAACACCAGGCCAATTAAGCGACCAATTAGCGTTCTGCATTTTTTTTCCCAAGTTGCTTGCGTACTTTTTTCGGATTATCTTTTTATACGAGTGTTACTTTTTTCACAAAAGTATTGAGTATTAAGAGAGAAATTCATATTACTAAGATACGGTTAGTAAACACATTGCAATTAAAAAAAACTTTATAAAATTAGCGTTACTGTATGTAAATAAAGAGTTTCGTATTTTTATTTATTAATTTTTGTTCTGGCCTTTGTTTTTTTATCTCTTAAAAAAATCGTTTAAAATGCAGTCATTAGCAAACACATATGTTTGCCTAATTTCCATGACCTCTTTTATTTTTTACAGAAAAATATTCACATGCGAGTATTTTGGATTATTTTCTATAAACCTGTTTTTTCTTGCTGAGAAAATGGGCATGGCAGTCAAGATTCATCGCAGCCACTCACTCAACTCAGGAAATTTCAAGGGCTAATGCACTGGGGCGGTACCTCGGGGGTTGTGTGGAAAAGCTGCCATCTATTTAAACTACAGTATATTGATTTTGAAACAAAATGGATTGCAAAAATAATTAAATCAAATACCTAAACGCTAATATAATACAATTTTTCCATCACACACACCTTTTGCTTGTTATTATGTGTTACTTCTGTATTGCTATTCTATTGCACTTCTACTATTTATTATTGGTGTACTTTCAGTATGAGTTGATTGAAGATTTTGGTGGGCGCAGTCGTTTGCTGAAGTAGTAAGGTATAAACACAGAGGAAAAATAACGAGAACACAGGATTGGATTGAAATAGGCCAGCGATCAAGGGAGAAAGGGGTTTAAGCCATTTGGCGTATTTGACTATTAACTATGGTCGTTTCACATTATTGAGGATTGGACTTATCTGATTGTTGAGAAGATGGGTGCTGGACTTGTTTCGGTGGTGCCGAGCTCCTAACTAACTAAACTGAATCCGAGCTTTAACACGAAAACTTCTCAGGGCGCTGATTGGACGATTGTCGACTCGTGTAAGTTTTCCATTGGTTCCTAGCTAATCCTCCTGGACTCGGATTGGATCTTTGCTAAACCTTTGTCCTTGTCTTGTTCTAACATGCTCCTGGAAACGAAGGTTCTTGAACTCAGTTTTTATGAGTTCCTGGATAATAAAACCTGCTAATGACCGTTTCCTCTCTGATGGCCTTTCTCCAAATTCGCTAAGCCTTGTCTTTATTAAAAATCTTTAGATCATACATTGCATACATATTGTGGTGGGATTACATCCAGTTATGTACAAATTATGACAGATTCGCTCCCTACATGTGAAGAATTCAAGAAGGGATAGCCTGAGTGAATTCTGTAAAGGGGAAAAAAAATTGTGGGAAAATTAGTTGTGGTTATTGAGAAGCTATATACAAGCATTGGTAGTGATATAAGAGATAAAAGAGAATGGTGTTGATGATATATAGGTTGAGTATAATTAAGAGAAATCAAAAAATTTTAATTATAAGAAATCAAAATGAATGCTAAGGTACATAGTGGGATAAAAGAAAAGAAAATGCGCCTAAACGATATTCTACTCGAGATGGGGAACAAAATCGAGGGAATTCTATTAGGGCTTTTGATAAATCAAAATTAAAAAGTTGGAAGAAATCAAAGTGAATGCCTTGGTGCATGGTGAAAAAAAAAGAAAATGTGCCTGAACGATATTCTACTCGAGATGGGGAACAAAATCGAGGGAATTCTATTAGGGCTTTTGAGAAATCAAAATTAAAATAAGTTGGGCGAAATCAAAGTGAATGCCTTGGTGCATGGTGAGAAAAAAAAAAGAAAATGTGCCTAAACCATATTCTACTCGAGATGGGGAACAAAATCGAGGGAATTCTATTAGGGCTTTTGAGAAATCAAAATTAAAATAAGTTGGGAGAGATCAAAGTGAATGCCTTGGTGCATGGTGAGAAAAAAAAAGAAAAAGGCTTTTTGTAAATCAAAATTGAAAAAAATATATAAAATATCTAATTTTAAAAAGAAAACCAGTGAGTTTTCGTTGATAAAAATTGTTTAGTTGTTGATTTATGAACAAAATAAAAAGAAGTTGTTATATAAATGGTAAATATTTGATTAAAATAAATGATAAGTATTTGAATTAGGATAAATGGTAAATTTGATTAAGAATTTGGATTTCAAAAATAAGAAAATAATGTAAATGAATGGGATAAGAAAAATGTATAGCGAGGTTCGCAAACTCTCTTCGTAATCAAATTACATGCCAAAATCTATGTCACGCCGCGCAATCAACTTTCTTTATTTGCCTCTTAGATTTTTTGTCTTTCCCGTGCGACTCATGGGTAGAAACATTATCTTTCTCAATTGTGCTTTATATTATGTATACAGGAGACATGGGAATCTAATTAACCTTACGTGTGTATTTTGTTTTTTGTGTTTGTGTTGTTTTTCGAGATCTCAAGGCCGAGTGTATTATGTTAATGTGTCCCGAGCCTTAATGCGTTCTAGGGATTTTTATGCGATTCCCTAGGGCACTTTAGATATGCTTGCCCGATATCCACCTTTTTTTATCGGGTGTCATAACAGGAGTCAAATCTTTGAATACAGGGTTCGAGGAGAGTCCTCGACCCTTCTAAAGTGGTTGTTTATTCCTTTCGGAAGAAACGTAAGCTCGAAAGCTTTGCTACCTCATTTTTCTTATCCTTTAAGTGGTAATGTGCGTGCTTTTGTTCATATTTAACCTTGAGGATCTGCGTGTCGTGCATTGGTCGTGAGTTTTTTATGTGTTTCCATGTGTAATTGTTTAAAAATGTTATTAAAAGTCGAATTTGGTCGGCAAATCGTTGGGGATGTCTGTAAATGTATTAAGTTTTTTGTGAGAAATGTAAAATTTAGCTTTATGTGTTGTTAAAAGCCTATGGTCTGTTGTGTCTGGGTGTAAGTTGAATATGTACCTAATGAGGAAAAATGTAAAAGTTTTTTTTTTGAAGTATTTAGAAAAAAGAAATATAAGAATAGAAATGTAAAATTCATTGGGATAGTTGTTTTGTTAATAATATTAATATAATGATATTGATATAATTAAATTGTGTTTTTTGTATGAATCGATATGTAAGCTCGTTCTAACTGGGATCCAAGATTGGTGATCGTTAAAAATGTCCACATCGGGAGGACGCGGGGACCTCAATTTTATTTTCGGCGCGCGGGGGGGAATATGACCCATGTCCGCCCGCCGTTGGTGTAATTTGGCACTTCCTGTCCTTTAATTGCTTTCTGCACGCCGTCTTGGGGTGTCCTGATGGTTTTCTGGCTGAGGTCCTTTTAATTGCTCTAAGTTTTCTTCTAACATCCCCCATATAAGTTCTAAAAATTATAAAATTGCTTGGCCTATATGGAAGATGGTTTCATTGACGGAATTTCCTATATGGAAGATGGCTTTTTAAGACGGAATTTCCTATATGGAAGGTGGCTTTTAAGACGGAATTTCCTATATGGAAGGTGGCTTTTAAGACGGAATTTCCTATATGGAAGATGGCTTTTAGGACGGAACTTCCTATATGGTAGACTGTTTCCTGTAGTTGGTACAGCCGTTGGGGCCGTAGGGCATATATTAGCATGCGAACTATGAATATAAATAGGGCGAGTCTATAGGGCAGAACCAGTAGACAGATAACACATATCAGGTGAAATATGGGATATTGGCACATCTTCTCCCATGTTTTCGCCATGAATTGGGGCTTTTGAATATCGGGTTGGACTTCTATTGACTGTGGCGGATTTGGAACGGGGTGTTTTTGGGGATAGGCTATATCGCGTTTCTTGTGACTATGTGTGAGTTGCGTAAATCGTTTTTTGGACAAAATGGTAGGATCTAAATGCTTGAAAGGCTCGCTGTTTGTTGGTTTGATTTTCAACGGCTCTGCTGGAAACAGTTGGGGTGTGAGGTGTTTAAACGAAAACGTGTAATTGTTTTTGTGTTGCACATGGTGTATCTTAATGACGGGTGGTGTTATATATTGGATGATTTCTGCGTATAGTTTAAGTTTGTTGACGTGGATCGTATCAGTATCTCTTTGGAGAGGTTGGTTGGGTCTATCGATACGGACCACATTTGGTGAGATGATCTCTAATATGGTGTATGGTCCTGTGAAATATGGGGCGAGTTTTCCTGTGTTGGGGTGATATAATTTAACTAACACCAGGTCACCTATTTCGAAGTGTGGTTGTTTGTGTCGTTGGTCATAAGTGTTTTTATCTTGTATGTGTTTGTTTTGAGTTCTTGTGTGTGCGATCTTCCTAGCTCTGTCGATGTCTGGATAAGGTGTGGTGTGGTCAGAGAGTTCTGGGGGTAGAACGCCAAACATGGATTTGGTCCATGCGATCTTAGGATTCTCCAAATGTAGTAGCCTAAGTTTTCCTGTGAGGGTGGCGTTTAGGCGTTCACATAGACCGTTGGCTTGTGGATTATTGCTAGTTGTGAGTAACGGGTGGATACTCCTGTTAAGCAGGAAGCTCCTAAATTTTGGCGAAGTGAATGCAGGGGCTCTATCCGTAAGAAGGCGTTTTGGAGAGCCATCCTGTAATACTTGCTTGAGTACCTGTTGATAGGTGGTAATGCTGGTGGATTTGGATGGGAACGTCCATGTGTAGCGCGAAAAATGGTCGACTACAACATGGAGGTATACCTTGGTGTTGCCATATTTGGCAAACCCTGCTATGGTGTCGAGGGATAGTAGGTCAAAGGGTCCTTTGGCTTCCGGCGGTTGACCTAATTCCCCGTAAGTGGGTCCCAATGGATGTTTTGTTAACTGGCAGGTTGGGCAGGTTTCAACCTTTTGTGTAATGTCTTTTGACATGCCCTGCCAGTAATACTGAGCGGAGATGAGCCTTGTCATTTGTGATATACCTGGGAGGTTGTATTGTGCGTGTACTGTTTGTAGTAGTTGGTGGGTAAGTGTTCTTGGAATTATAATTTTAGTTACACCTTTTCGGGAAACGTTATGCAGTCCATTGTGATCAATGGTCAAGCTAGAATTTCTCGATGGGGAAGGCTGATGGCTCTTAATGAGGGACGCGTCTAAGAAGTCACAGAACGGGTTACGAGTTATGACGTCCGTTTCATATTGTTGTACTCCATTTATGCAACGAACCTCATATTCGTATCTCGATAGCCTTATTCTCCATCGAAATAATCTGCCTGACGAGTTTTTGATCTCTTTCAGTCACTGCAATGCGGGATGGTCAGAAAATATAGTAAATTTTCTGTCCATCAAACAGACGCGGAAATTATCCACACTCTCCACAATTTCTAGGCATTGTAGTTCAGATATGGGATAATTCCGTTCGTGTGCACGCAGAGCGCGACTGAAATTTTGGACTGTGTAGGTCTTCCCATCAGGGTAGACCTGTTTGAGGACGCCTGCGATGCCGAGTGTTGAGGCGCTACAATACTCCTGGCATGGCAGACCTTCCTGGTAAAGGTGTAACGTGGGGTGTGTTGTAAGGCTTTCTTTCAGGCTAGTGAACGCTTTCTGGCATTCGTCATCCCAGACCCACATGACATCCCTTTTTAGAAGGTTGACAAGTGGCGTCCGCATGCGGGCGTGGTCCGGAATGAACTTTTTGTAAGCGTTCACAGCGCTTAAGAAAGATCGCAATGTCTTGCGATTGTTGTGGTTGTTGGGTGGCGTGGATTGTCTCTATGTTTCGTGTAGATTGGGTGGTTGTTTTGGTGGTGGTTGTGCATGTGTTCGCGTGGTGTCGTTGTCGCCTGTTGGTGCGAGTGTCGCGCTTGTTGCGCTGTTTGTGCGTGTGACTGTGGTGTGACGCCGTGTGGTCATATCTGTGCTCTGTGTGTGAGCTGTCCTGTTGGATGGATACTGTCTGGGTGTTGTTGTGAGTGTCGTGGTTGTTGCGGTGTACACGTGTGTGATTGTTGCGTGACGACGTGTGGTCACGTGTGGGCCTTATGTGTGAGTTGTCTCGTTGGATGGACACATTTTGTGCATTGTCATTGTGATTTGAAGCCGTTGTGGCCTTGTGAATTGCGGGCATATAGTAAAGGCAATTGGCCTTAGTGAAAAGGTTGTGTGGTGCGTGCGCGTGACTAGATTTGCAGGTGGGTGATTGGGTTTCGACCAATGGATGCGCGCATTGGGTGCCCTGTGCGGAAGGTTTGTGTGCATGGTGAGTCCTTTGTGACATCGCTTGGCACTCCCAATACGTGCATTCATTGGTTACATGGTTGAAATGGTAGGTAGGGGTAGTCAATGGGGCGCCAAGTTGGAATATAGTGCCGTTGTTAAAGTCTATTGCTATTTTAAAATTACGGAGGGTATTTATACTGAGAATTCCAAATGGCAGAGGTGCTTCCACCACATGGAAAATCTCTTTTCTAGTTAGTTTACCTATTGTTAGGGAGAGTACTATTTTACCTATTGTTGTTACAAGACCATTTATAGCCTGTAGGTCTATAGACTGTTCTTTTAATTTTAAATTAGGGAGGTTAGTTTTTAACATTTTATAGAGATTATGGGGAACTATATTCAAACTTGCGCCTGTATCAATTAGAAATGGGGGTGACAGTTCAGGGGTTAGGAACAGTTTCATCGTTAATTGGTTGACGACAAATGGTTGATGCCTTCCTACCTTAGGGCCGAAAGGCTTTGGCGGCTCGTACGTCTCGGGCGTGTGGTGGAGGTGTGGGACGCCTGGCGTGCTGTTGAGTTGGGGCTGCATGCACGGCCCGTGCGTTCGCGTGTTGATTTGGGGCTGATTGCACTGCCCGTGCTCTCGCGTGTTGAGTTGGGACTGATTGCACTGCCCGTGCTCTCGCGTGTTGAGTTGGGACTGATTGCACTGCCCGTTCTCTCGCGTGTTGAGTTGGGACTGATTGCACTGCCCGTGCGTTCGAGTGTTGAGCTTGTTGGGTTGGTTCAGTCCACCTACTTGTTTTTTTCTGGACACTGGTGTATGGATCCGGCATGGTGGGTGATGGTTCCTCGGGGTGGCGCGTCAGGTCGCTCAGCCACATGTCGGCGGCAGCTCCGTCCATCTCCCGGCCGGTCGTTCGGGGGAGTTGGTGGGCGGCTTGTGTCCCGTCATAATGTCAAGTCCTCTTTACTCCCTGCAGGGCAGCCGTCAACTGAAGTAAAACTGCCACCAGGGTGCGTCGTGCAATTTCCTTTCTCTCTCCTGTCCCGCTGCCGTTAATTTTCGCTACTTGGTCTCGTTCGTTTTCCATTTTATCCTGTCGACTCACAGTAATGTTTAACGATTACCTTTTTGAGATTGATTGAGTTGATTGATGATTGTGGTGGGCGCAGTCGTTTGCGGAAGTAGTAAGGTATTCACACAGGGGGAAAATAACGAGGACACAGGATTGGATTGAAATAGGCCAGCGATCAAGGGAGAAAGGGGTTTAAGCTATTTGGCGTATTTGACTATTAACTATGGTTGTTCCACATTATTGAGGATTGGACTTATTTGATTGTTGAGAAGATGGGTGCTGGACTTGTTTCGGTGGTGCCGAGCTCCTAACTAACTAAACTGAGTCCGAGCTTCAACACGAAAACTTCTCAGGGCGCTGATTGGACGATTGTCGACTCGAGTAAGTTTTCTATTGGTTCCCAGCTAATCCTCCTGGACTCTGATTGGATCTTTGCTAAACCTTTGTCCTTGTCTTGTTCTAACATGCTCTTGGAAACGAAGGTGCTTGAACTCAGTTTTTATGAGTTCCTGGATAATAAAACCTGCTAATGACCGTTTCCTCTCTGATGGCCTTTCTCCAAATTTCGCTAAGCCTTGTCTTTATTAAAAATCTTTAGATCATACATTGCATAAATATTGTGGTAGGATTACATCCAGTTATGTACAAATTATGACATATATATATATACTAGCGGATTTGTATCCGGCTTCGCCCGGGTTTTATCCGAGTGAAAGTTTGCCTAACGAATAATAGTGATAATAATTTTCCGGAACATAGAATATTATGATAATAAATATATCAAAATTCATTACATTACGAGTATATATATTCATATAATATATAAAATATATTTTAGAGCAAACATATCTACTCTCCCTACTGACTAGATTTAAATATATATATATATATATAAATAAAAATATCTAGAGATATACCACATGATCTTAGCCAAAAGGCCGAGAAACGATATATTATATATAGAGATTACCTGGCTTCGTGTGTCTTCTGCTCGAGTGAATATTTCGCTGGTAGAATTTTGTTCCTGCCTACTAAAAATTAATATCTGGCTTCGCCCGTGAATAGTGAATATTCCCCATAATAATTCTGTTTGTGTCAATCAAGAATGATACAGAAATATTGTTATTATCATTTCTGACTAAAAAAATATTGTTGCTCAGTACCTGGTTAATTATAATTTTTTGGTTAAATCGCGACAAAAAACTCTTATTGAGGGCCTGCATAGCCGACAAATATATATATAAATGGTAATTCAAGCCAACAACCCCATATTGTATATTTATATATATATATATCTATATATATATAAAATTGAATGTCTGTCTGTACTCTATAGATTCAAAAACCATACATCCAATCGCCGCGAAATTTTCGGATATTATTAGGTATATCACCGGGAAGGTTTTCGAAAAATAATATTATGAATATCTTGAATATCCTTAGAGTTATTTGCAGATTTTTAGATTTAACTCGCAAGCAGCGCCCCCAGTGTGACGATGATAACAAGTTTTCTTATCACTAAGTTTGTTATCTTAAATATTATTTATCAAAAGTAAGATTATCTCAGGATGACACGACAATTTATTTGAGACAAGAATAATGATACAATTCCAAGGCGAGGATACTATTCCTTTACCTTACAATTACCGAGGGAACCAATTAATGTTGATTTTATTCAACTTATCGAGTATTTTTCAAGGGACCGGGAAAAAATGTTCACTAGATAAAACTATGATTTTCTAATGTAGAAAATTAGGAAAGACAGGCACACAGGGACCGGGAAAAAATGTTCACTTTATCGAGAGATTCAAATTTACGAGTTTCAAATTATCAAAATATATCTCTTTTTTTATAAGTTTATAGAGAATTGTTTAACAAATGTTCGTTAGACAAACCTTTACTCGGGTAAAACCCCGGGCGAAGCTGGGTACATCCGCTAGTATATATATAAATGAATGTATGTGTATTTGTCTGTCCTTTATGCCTGACCAAACCACTCATTGAAACGCCATGAAACTTTGGGAAGTTATTTATTATAGTACTGGGAAGGTTTCTAGCAAATAAAATTTTTGAAATAACTTTTCGCCTAAAAATAATCAAGAAAAATATTCTAATTTAACTGTTATAATTCAACAATCTGCTCTAAATATTATAATGATGATACGATGATTTTGTAATGTAGAAAATTAGGAAAGATAAAATTCAGGATGACACGGCAATTTATTTGAGACAAGAATAATGATTCAATTCCAAGGCAAGAAACTATACCTTTAACTTCCAATTACCGAGGGAACCAATTAATATTGATTTTATTCAACTTATCGAGTATTTTTCAAGGGACCGGGAAAAAATGTTCACTTTATCGAGAGATTCGTTAGACAAACCTTTACTTGGGTAAAACCCGGGCGATGCCGGGTACATCCATACAAGAATAATGATAAAATTCCAAAGCAAGATACTATTCCTTTAATTTCCAATTACCGAAGGAACCAATTGATATTGATTTTATTCATCATATCGAGTATTTTTCAAGGGACCGGGAAAAAATGTTCACTTTATCGAGAGATTCGTTAGACAAACCTTTACTCGGGTAAAACCCGGGCGAAGCCGGGTACGTCCGCAAATAACTTATAACAAGATTTTCATGTTGTATAATTTAAACACATCTGTAAATGGTTATGCGCATTATTGACATGTGTCATTACATCATCATATGTAATGTACTTTGTACAAACTCAGGATAAATAAATAAAACTCTGTAATTGTTTAAGAGTTGAGCTAACGCAGAGATCGAGCATATAGCAGTCCCAAAACAACAAGGTCTAAAGATGGAAACTGCCACGGCGCCAGTGTACAATTTCACCAGACGATCCAGGCCCCTGTCGCATATGCTGTAATGCAATAGTTCTTTTCTCTGAATATATATAAAAGGCCCCCCATCTTAGCCAAAGATACAGTCACTTGACAGTTACTTCACCATCTGCCCGTGCCCTCGTCGGTTTTACCCCAGGTCCACCTCATCCACCATGTAGACCAGTAAGAACTCTTTTATCTCCATCTTTCGCTCCTAGCTCAACTCTTATCTGTTCACGGAACTTTCTTAGTGCAACTGTGTCTTCGTGTTTTGTGTGGACATTCCCAAGCTTTCCACTCTGCCTCGACCACGACTGCCTGTACTCTGTGAGAACTTTTAAAAATCTTACAAGGTGCAGAGAGGTACTGGAAAACTCCCCGTCCTGACTGTTACTCTCGGTTAACACAGTATAGCGAGAGTCGACAGGGAACACACCACAGTTTAAGTCGACTGGATACCTCATCACATAGTTAGTCGACAGGATTCTAAAAGAGGCTACTGGATCTCACCACATTTATAGTCGACAGGATTCTAAAAGAGGCTACTGGATCTCACCACATTTATAGTCGACAGGATGACCAGCGAAGAATGACACAACGAAGAAGTTAAGAAGGCTGTTCAGATAGAAGCGAGAAAGAGCGAAGATGGAGGAACAAACCGGCCATTCCAACGAAACGACCAAGCAATCTCCCCCCAACAAGATATATTTACGGAAAACACGACGCCCCAAGGGACCTCCGCAGACTCGCTAACAGATCGCCAACGCCAGGAGCAAGCTGTCTGACCACCCCAACGACACAGTCGAAATACCCGTGTCATGGAAATCGAGGAATAGAAGGACGCAAACCCATTGAGAAGTTGCCCACTTTCGACCTGACATCGTCGAGACAATGCTCAAGGCGAAAAGCCGCCTTCAACTCTACAGAAGCTACAAGCTTCTACAAGCCCTACATGGAGCGCTTTCCACGTCAACAGGAAAACAACCAAAGACCAAGTCTCCTGACTGAACAATCATCACACAATTGTACGTTTTTAAAAACCTACCTTAACTTCATCCTCATGTTCACAACTTGATTCTCCATAAATTTTATATTTATATTTTTACTTTAAGCATTTTAAAATCAGTTTTTACCTTTTTTATATCATTTTTTATTCAATTTTTAAAACTTTCACACTCAAATTTCTCAAATTTACTTGAATTTTTAATCAGATTAAAAATTACTGTCAATTTTACTTTTAAAAAAATTCACCCATCGCGCATTTTTATCAATTTACTAATTTTACATGTCTTTGCAAAATTTACCTAAAATGGTACTATCCAAATCTACAACTTAAAAAAATCATTATTTTTATATTAAAAAAAATCTCATCATAATTCAAAACTTTTTTCCCTTATATCATTATCATACCAAAATATACCAATTTCATAATCAAATACTAAACATTTTCAAAAATAATTGTCATATTCACCATTATTAGTAAACGCCCCAATATAAACAATATAAACGTCCCAATTAAAAATATTCTTGTCACTATCACGACATTGCCCTTTTAAAATAATTATTTTAACTACCATAATCAACGATTTTAAAAATACAAGGTATGTCCCATAAGTTCCCGGACTGGGTCCATAAAAAAATAAATAAATGAAAAATGTAAATGAATTTGACTGTTCATTATAGAAAAAATATCTGGCTACACGGTGGTTCCAATATCGAGGCGGTACTTGCGCGCGCGCCAAGGTTATTCTAATTTATTTAAAGGTGACACCTAGCGCTGCGGCGATTTTACGATGGAACAAAAATTGAAGCAGAGGATTTGCATAGAATTTTGTGTGAAACTTCAAATATCAGCAACCGAAACTTTTGAAATGCTTAATAAATCATTCCCCAATGACGCCCCAAAGAGAACAACTGTTTTTGAATGGCATTCTATATTCAAAGCTGGAAGAATTTCCATTGAAGATGATCCTCGTCAAGGACGCCCAAAATTTCAAAGGACTGATGAAAATGTGCAAAAAATCACCGATTTGATAAAAGAAAATCCTCGAACCACTTTGCTGGAGCTAGAGCAAGACACAGGCCTCTCTAAAACAACGATTGGAAGGATCGTAACCGAAGATTTGAAGCTCAAAAAGACTCCTGCAAAATTCATCCCAAGATTCCTCACCAATGAGCAAAAACTGTGTCGGCTTGCAACCTGTGAGGACATGATGGAAATGACAAGAACGGATCCAGAATGGAAAGACAAAATAATCACAGGCGACGATACATGGGTCTATGGCTATGACCCTGAAACCAAACCTCAATCTGCCGAGTGGAGAGGTTAGGGTGAGCCTAGACCCAAAAAATCCAGAAACAAGGTGTTGCTGGTCGCCTTTTCGGATAACAAGGGCATTTTTCATCACGAGTATCTTCCTGCAGGCCAAACAGTTATTAAGGAAATGTATTTGGGCATTCTTCGCCGTCTAAGGGAAGCGATTCGAAAAAAAAAAGGCCAGAAAAATGGACTAATGGTGGCTGGATCCTACACCATGACAATGCTCGCCCTCACACAGCGCACTTGATGACTAGCTTTTTGGCGAAAAACGGGACACAAATCCTACTTCAACCACCCTATTTCCCAGACATCGCGCCAAATGACTTTTTCCTGTTCCCCAAACTTAAAGAAGTTCTAAAAGGAAGACATTTTGACACCAGGGATGACATAATAGAAAAATCGCCGTTAGCATTGAAGAGCATTCCAAAAGAGGCTTATAAAAACTGTTTCGACAATTGGGAGAAACGATGGTGCTGGTGCGTTGAAGCAAGTGGGGATTACTTTGAAAAGTTTTAATACAAAAATTTTAAAAAAATCTTACTTTTTTTTATGGACCCAGTCCGGGAACTTATGGGACATACCTTGTATATTCAAATTTTAAATATAAATTAACATAGATGAAACGCATTTTTTTAATTGAAAAAAATCGAAAGATACAATATCTTCAAAATCACAACTAGAAAAATAACTGTTTTTTCCCAAAACAAGTTGAAAATAAAAATCCCATCAACTACCACGCCAGTAGCTAAATTAAGTCACAGCCTTCCAAAACTATTACAATCGTTAAATTCAAACATAGCTACACTCCCTCGTACCTTCCTTTTATATGCATATTTAATCATCAACAAATCTCTCTCAACAAACGTTACAACACTCACACATCACTTTATCCAATTGGCAACAAATATTAGTGCGCAATTTCACAAAAAAATCCAAATTCGAGCCACACAAGCTCCACTTAGCTCTATATCGTCGCCACAATAAAATATTTTCACATTAAGCAGGCCACATTCACTAACAGTCAAAAATATTCTCGATATGTGTTCGTACAACCACGACCCATGACTCTAGTAAACTCGTTATTCATGGTGAAAAACAGGGTTGATTCTGAACCAAACAACGACTTCACGTGACACCTTTTCATTCACAATTTTTCACTTCGAGTCACAGCGCCACACCACAAACCTTTTTCACTTTTCAGGCCAAAGACGCCTTCACGCCTGTGACACATCTCACCCCAAAGCGTGTCAACGTCGATAGTTGTACTTTCACACACATCTAATCCTGAAATCACTGATTAACACTTTTACTGAGTCCGCAACAACTTCGAAACACAACAACTACGAAAACACCGAGAAAATAATATCTTTCAATTATAACAGTAATATGCCAAACTCAACAATAGTAGAGAGAAAAAATCAGTTTCAAGTAAATGACAAAAAATCACAACACCCCGCACAAGTGACATTCTCAGAAATAGAACTCTCGTGAAAAACAGGAAGTGAACGCCCTTTATGACGTCACTCCCCTAAGTCGCTAATATCTTTGGAAATGTCCTCTCTCCCTCACAAAGCTATCTTCTTGACCACTATCTTCATGATCGCCATTTTTTAAACACATGTTTCAAACTAACTATTTAGGTTTTCTTACATAGCTCACCAACGCCTTAATCACAACACAACATGCATTAAACATTTTACATGTAAATTGATATCACCAATTAAAACAACTTGGTTAAGTCTGATCTAGACTTTATAACGCGAAAGAGAAATTATTCTCTACATATCACCTTTTTGGATAAACGAGATAATTGTTAAATTTTCGACTACTTAACATTTATCCCCCCAATCATTAATAACCTTTAATTATATTCAATTTTTGGATAAAATCTTGAATATTATTTTATTTTTACTTTTCAATTATATAATCAATTTTTAATCCAATATTATTTGAAAAAAAAACTTTAATCAAATTTACTTTTATTTTTCATGATATTATTTTAGTATTGCAAAACATTTAATTGTTTCAAAAATCATTTTTATTTTCTTAATTATTATATCTTTTATATATTACATTTTTGATTTTGTCCACTTACACTTTTTTTTTACCCGCAATCATATTTCTATCTTTTTATTCACTATATTTTATATTTGTTTAAATAGCTTTATTATATGACATTGTTTATCATCAACTATCGGGCATAAAACAATCGTTTTCAACATTCCTATTCTCTAACCACTCCTTATACTTTTCATCACTATCTATTTCAGCCATTGCTTCACTTCATTGTAGAAAAACGACAGCACTGTTTGGAATTTTTTTTTTTTTGATTTTGTAATTTTAACAAACTCTTTGAACACAGTTCCCCAAATTTAAAAATCCTAATTTCTGACCTGAACACGCTTTAAGAGTTTATTTCAATCATCTGCAGAGCACATCACCAACGCATGCACAAAGCGTTCACTTTTTTCAACTTTTAACTTTCTTTTCAGCTCTAGCGGACCACAATCAACCTTTGATTTCGAGTCAAGTCAGATCACCTACTGTCGCTACAATTCTACTTATCGCATGGCTCTACCACCCCTTTCAATCATATTAATAAACAACTTTTCTACAACAACTTTTAACCCAATAATCCTAAAATTGTGACAAAGCACTGTAACCCTTATATAGGATCGCAAGGGAATCCATGCCTAGGAAGACGCTCAAGTCTATATCCTCGCTTTGCACCTGGATCTAAGTATTTGGTTTACATGTGCACTCCTAACAATTGCATATTCTTCAACTACTAACCCTTTAAAACGCCCGCCAATATTCTCTTAGAATGTGAATTTTTATGTCAAAATTTTATTTTATTCATCATTTTTTTTAAATCAAACAAAAATGTCATTTTTATTTCCCTTTTATAAATCCAAACAAATTATCTTGTTATAGCCCTTTTTAACCCTCACAGTTTAAATTGATTAAAATAAATTTTAATTACTTACCTGTGTTAGAGAGGCTTTACCCGCTTAAACCCGGATAAACCCTTTCACTCCCGGGGCCCATTTATGGTAATTTAAGCCAACAACCCCATATTGTATATACCTTATAACAAGATTTTCATGTTGTATAATTGAAACACATCTGTAAATGATTATACGCATTATTGACATGTGTCATTACATCATCATATGTAATGTACTTTGTTAAAACTGTAAAAGGTCTTCCAAGGTGCAGAGAGGTACTGGAAAACTCCCCATCCTGATTGTTCCTCTCGGTCAACACAGTATAACAAGAAGCTACCAGACCTCATATTATTACACACATATATATATATATATATATATATGTAGTAATCCCGAGGTGGAATGTACTGGGCAGTCGTGGTCGTGGGTGTGTGATGGGATTCCCGCACTGGGACAGCAAGAGACAGAGGCAGGTCTAGATGGTAACTCCAAGAGGAAGAGGTAGACCATGGACGAAGGCAGCGGACCACGGGCGTCACGGATGCCCTACATCGCGGATAGAAGGGGGGTGAGAGATCCCACTGACCGTATAACGGCGTCGCTCTGAAAACAACTCTACTACTTTGTCCCAATCTTGGGGGGCTTTTATATGAGACGCTCGCAGATGGAGGCGAGTCCTGATTGGCTCCTGTAAAATCACGCCACCTGTCAAGCGCCGGGTTATTTATCACGTCTGGCCACCTGTTGACGGGGTAATTGAACTCATTAACATAAACACCTGTTCGCCTGAGTTGTTTATCACGTCTGGCCTTTGTCGTCTGGTCCATGGTGTCGTCTTGACTACCTCTACTCCTTTTGTTTTATTTGTCACTTCTATTGTTACAAGTTTGATACATGTTTTTATATAGATATGGGGTTATAAATAATATTAGAAGAAGGTTGGATTTATCTATGTCAAAATATACTACAGAATGTGTCCCCAGTGATGAAGGTTTGGTTAAGGGAATGACATGTAATGAATGATAACCTAACAAACCTATTATAAAAAATAAAAGAAATAATTTGTATACAAATTAGTTAAAATTATTATTAAGTTACAAGTTAAAAGGAGAAAGATGTTGTAATGGTGGTGTATCAATGAAATAAAATTTAAGGTTATAAGAATAAAAACGCACAAAATGAATGATAAAAGATTAAGGGAAAGTATATAATACAAAATGTTAAATATGTTAAAATGAATCGTACAAGGAAAATAATATCTTATTCCATAAAAGATGAGAGGAAAAAAAAATTAAGTTAGTTTATTAACTGAACGTATAATGTGACGCTAAGGTTGAAAAAGGGAAAGGGGGTATCTGAGCATGTTTCTGCAAAAGTAGTATCCCAAGCAACCTGCAATGCAATGCGAACTTGTTTAAGTGAGGCATTGTTTTCTTCAACAGAAGGCCCAAGATATTCCGTCTGTATCATTAGCTCAGACAGCGAAAAGAGGTGGGAAGATTGATGGAGGTAAAAGGGGGAGGTAGAGGTAAGAGGGATCCCTGTTGTCCATAATGATTGTGCCCGGTTGAATTGTGAAAAAGAAGTGAAAAGTTGAAAAAATGATGAATTGATATGATGCGTCGGGCGATGAGAAAAAAAAAAAATATCGCGCTGGATATCCTGAACTCATTATCGGGAATGGTATAGCGAGGAAGGATTGTTCCAGTCGGCTTAATCAATGAAAAAAAATAAAAATGTTCGGCGAACTGGAATCTCTTGGAAGGTAGTTGGAGGTTTGAAGGATGCGGAAAAGGGGAGGTGGATGTAAGAGAATTATTGCTGTCAATTTTGATTGTGTCCGGCTTGTGTTGTGAAAAAAAAGTTGAAAGATGAAAAAATGATGAGCCGGACGATGATAGAAAAAAAATAAAACCTAACTGGGTCTCTTGAGCTCACTGTGGGGAAATGTACAGCGAGGAAGGGTCTTCTAGTTAGTTAATCAACAAAAAAAAAGAAAATGGTTGACGAACAATAATCTCTTGATGGCTGTAAAAAGTTGGGAGGAAAGGTTCATGGGATAGAGTTAGTGGTTGTAAGGGAAGCGTCAAAAATAATATTTTGAAATCTACAAAGAAAAATATATGATAAATGTTTTATCTGTTCAAGAAATATTATAAATATTGTTAGGTGTAGGTTTTTTAAAAGGTGCCTAAGATAGTTGAAGTTGTAAATTGCTAAGTCTGAACATGATGAGAAAAAGAGAAAATAAAAATATTAAAGGTAATAATATATAAAGGGTTGATTGGTAGTTTATAAGGCATTAATGTTGATTAATAAACAAAATGATATTATCGATTAATAGTGAAATGTTTTATCTACATTGGTAAGTTAAAAAAAAACAAAGTCCAATACCACAAAACTAGGTAAACTGTAAGTCTATTTACAATAAATGAGAGAAAAGTTAGCAAACCTATTAAATGGGAAATAATTTGGGGCACAAATTAGTTACTAGAATAAAATAAAGATAATGGGGAGTAGTGGTGCCACACTGATATAATATTATAAAATTACAAAAAAATATATAAGAGGAGTACATAGGAAGGATAAATGTAAAGTAAACACACACAATAGCGAAAGTAAATATTTGGGAAAGTTGGTATACTAGTTACAGTTTTTTGTTACTTAAGGTGCCTTGAATATTTACAACATAGTTTCAGGGATGTAATACAGGAAGGATGAGAAGTAGAGGTAATAAAAGTAAAATTAAAATATAAAAGAAAATTGACTTAAGCAAAAGGTTTGCGATAGGTAGTGACGCAGTGAAGAATAAAGGAAGAAGGTCTGAATTGGTTTCTGCAAAAGACATCTCAGGAGTCCTTCCCTGCAATACGAGCTTAGAAGCGAAGTATTGTTTTCAAGGTTCAGCAATCTCAAGATGCTCTGTAAGTAGCATTAGATCAGATAGGCAAAAGACGTGAAGATCGAAGGAGAGGTAGTTAATGGGAGAATAAGGGAAAGACATTTTTTCTGAGAGAGGTTAAAAAGAGATGGTGGCTCAAGAGCTGCGCTGCTGTCGGTGATTGATTGAACCCGGGTTTGAAGAAAAAAGAATGAAATAAAGAATGCTGGGACGACGACCTGGGTGTAAATAAAAAAAGGTCGGCACACAGGAACTCTGCGATGGACGAGGGGTGGTTAGAACGAAGGCATAGAAGGCCAATGGAAAATGATCAAGAGACGAGAGAAGCATGGAAGGCCTATAATTGAATGATTGACAGGTAAGAGTGTTGAAGTAAGAAAGACTATCTCTTCTAATGATGGATGCTAATGATGTAACAAGGTCATTCCACCCCTTTAGAAGTAGGGATGGGAAAAGACGAAGTAGAAGAAAAAACAATTAGGGGGGAGTTCAGTGTGTCCTTGATTTGTTTGTCGTTGGGATGAAGACTGGAATTAATTGTTCTTTAATGTAGGCCAAGATGACGTCTCGTATGGTGTCATGTACAGGATCGATTTTTAGAGATGGTGGGGACCTAATTTTTAAACGGGGTTGACAAAATTATAAACTATCCTATAACATTATAAAATTAAGATTTGGTATAAAAGGATTTTTTATATAATTTTCCTATCCGTTTTAATCTGGCAGGTTCCTCTGTTAGAAGGATATTAAATTTAATCTGTAATATTGAAATCGTGGGTGTGAATAATTGGGAAAAGGTAGGCTATAAAAGAATTAATTAATTAACTAGTGTATAAATAAATGTGTTATGATTATGCGAAATGTGTTAATGGGATATGGGATATGCGAGAGGAATTAAAATTGATGTGAACAATGTAGAAAGTGCGAAATAAAAATGTATTTAATACGTAAATAACAATTTAACACAGGCAGGAATGAAATGCAATGGGATATGGAAATTTTATGGTATGTTATTTAGTTTTCGCATATTACATTTATAGTTGTATCTGTAATTGTGGGGAAAATGGGAGGCACATTTTGAGATGAGATAATTTAAAATTGATATTTATAAAAATACAAATCTGGGACCAGTTTTTTAAAACTTTAAATATTGAGAAATACAATTGGAATAGTAATAGGTCAAGTAAAATAATGAGCGTAATAAATTTAATTATTAATACTATGGCCATAAATAAGGTATTAAAAAAAAACACAAATAAGTTTAGAAATATGATTCGAGTAATTAAAATATAATATGATTTTTTATGTAAAATTGAAAGTTGCATTTTGGATAATGCCATTTTAAGTGAATTTAAGAAAGGAATGTAAGATTAATAAATTGGCAAAAATGCGTGATTGAATATTTTTAATAATAAAATTGAAAATGATGAATTAAAATTTATAATTTGATTAAAATAAAAGTAAAAATGATAAATGAGAGTATGAAAGTTTTAAAAATTGAATAAAAATGATATAAAAAAGGTTATAATTGATTTTAAAATGCTTAAGGTGAAAATATAAGAATAAAATTTATGGGCAAAATGGCAGAAAAAAAGTTTAAAGTACCTTGAAATGGCTGATGCTGTCTGGAGTTGATCTCTGTAGATGGCTGTTTGGAAGAAGGCTGCTTGTTGCGTGTGATCCGTCGAAAGAGGAGATAATGGCCTCGTCCGCACGAGGCACGGCTTGTCCCCGCATGGCGTCTGCCAGGCGGCCTACTAGGTCGTCGCAGTGGGGCTGCATGTTGGTGAGGGCATCCGCAAAGTAGTCGTCCTTGACCTCCGTCATCCTCTGCATGTTGCCGTCCTCAGTTATCCTGTCGACTTTAACGGGTTCTGTAGTAATCCCGAGGTGGAATGTACTGGGCAGTCGTGGTCATGGGTGTGTGATGGGATTCCCGCACTGGGACAGCAAGAGACAGAGGCAGGTCTAGATGGTAACTCCAAGAGGAAGAGGTAGACCACGGACGAAGGCAGCGGACCACGATCGTCACGGATGCCCTACATCGCGGATAGAAGGGGGGTGAGAGATCCCAATGACCGTATAACGGCGTCGCTCTGAAAACAACTCTACTACTTTGTCCCAATCTTGGGGGGCTTTTATATGAGACCCTCGCAGATGGCGGCGAGTCCTGATTGGCTCCTGTAAAATCACGCCACCTGTCAAGCGCCGGGTTATTTATCACGTCTGGCCACCTGTTGACGGGGTAATTTAACTCATTAACATAAACACCTGTTCGCCTGGGTTGTTTATTACGTCTGGCCTTTGTCGTCTGGTCCATGGTGTCGTCTTGACTACCTCTACTCCTTTTGTTTTTTTTGTCACTTCTATTGTTACAAGTTTGATACATGTTTTTATATAGATATGGGGTTATAATAAATATTAGAAGAAGGTTGTGATTTATCCATGTCAAAATATACTACATATATATGGGTATATATATGTAATATATAGCCTGGGTTTACCCGAGTAAAAGTTTGCCTAGCAAACATTCAATCCCTACTGAATCTACACTTCTCTATACTCTCGATAATTTTAATATTTTTCCCGGTCCCTTGAAAAATACTCGATAAGTTGAATAAAATCAATATTAATTGGCCCACTTGGTAATTTGAAGTTGAAGGAATAGTATTTAGCCACAAACGAACATTTGTAAATATCGGTATTTAACGAATGTACGCGGCTTCGCCCGGTTTTTACCAGAGTAAAAGTTTGCCTAACGAACATTTGTCAAAACGATTCTAGAAAACATCCAAAAACCTATAGATAGATTTATAAACGTATATATATATACATATTTTATATGCGTTTAAATAAATATATTTTTTTAAACATATTTTTTTAAATAATTTATTAAATTTTAAAAAGGATATTGTCACGTTAGTGAATTTTATAATTAATTATTTCTTTTTTTTTCTCAATGAATTATATATATTAACTAGACGAATGGCGCGGGCAACGCCCGGGTTTTACCCGAGTGCGTATATATTTTAAAAATGTTTTATATATATACTATTTAATTATTAATCAAGATTGTGTGTGAATATGTGAGAAAGATGTAAAATCGTTGTTGTTTTCTTGGCCGACTGTTTTACATATGGTGTTATCTTAAAATTGCTTGTTTTGAATATCTTTTAGATTGAGATTATTAGCTAATATGTAAAAAAATTAACTCTGTTGAAATTTAATTTTGTATTTATATATAAATAAAATTAACTCTGTTGATTTTTTTTTGTATTTAATCGATAACAGCGAAGTTACGCATGTTAATGTTAGGAAAATATTTTGATGTTAAGCAAAACCTGCTCCATCTCGTTTTACATAAATGTTGAAAATTTGGTCGAAATTGATGCATTGTAACGAAAGGTTTTAGTGAACAACACTTATCAAATTTCCATTTTATTAATATAGATTTAAAAATTCATTTTTTCTATCATCATCACATACAATGTTATCTATCTATATATATAGATATAAAACTAGCGGATGTACCCGGCTTTTGTTCCCCAATGGTCCCAGTGTGTGTGCTGGCCCTCAGACATGAATCCTGCCAAGAAGAAAAAGAAGGCCTACAAGCCTACAACCCGCATCGTGAACGTCGCCGACCTGGAGAGGGAAGATGAGATGGTGATCTCACGCAACTGCAGCATCCTGAGCTCCATTGGCCATCCTGCCCTGAAATCCCTGCATGAGGACCTGATCCGCTACATCGCCTCGCGGACAGAAATGATCAAGGCCCTCGCTACCAATGTAGAGAACCTCACTGACACCCTCGAGTCCTTCGCAGAGTTGGACGAAATTGAGGAGGCCAACAAGCCCAAGACTGCTTGCCGCGGCACTCAAACCTGCCCTGCTCCTTCCTGCAATGAAACCAGCTCCCAGACTGACCCAATCAAGCCCGCCACTCCTGCTCCTGCTGCTCTCCCTGCCAAGAAGCCTGCCTCCACCCTGCCTGCTCCTGCTCCAACCAAAAGGAAGCAGTCTGAAACTCCCAACCCGCCTGCAAAGAGGACAAACCTGAATGGTCCTTCAAAACCTGTGCCTTCCCACGTCTCCAAGCCTGCGGCCGCCCAAGTGATCCTTCATGGAGAAAAATCGGCGGCCCACACAGTGGTCATCTCAGATGACCCACAGGCTGACCCAAGGGAGATGCTGAAAACAGTCCGCGCTGCTCACACTCTCCCCCAAGGCGTTTGGGCCTCCCTGCGCACCAAGGGGAAGCTGGTCCTCCATTCCAGCAATCCTGACACCATCCCTGAGGTTACAACCTCCCTGGCCAGCAAGTTGAATGGAATGAAGGTCCGCCAGCAGAAGGAGATCCTGCCACGGATCTGCCTCTTCAAAGTGGATGAGGAGACATCCAACTCCACAATTGAGGAGACCTTCCTGGAAACCGCTGCTGTTAGAAAACTTCCTGGGGACAAGGTGGTGCGCGTGGCGCACCGTTCTGCACCCAGAAACGGGACCTGCACCGCCTTCATCGAGGTGGACCTCAAGACCTTTAGAGCCCTGGGCGTTCGCGGGAGGATCGTGGTGGATGGAGTAATCCTCAACTTCGAGGAGTCCATCCGCGCCCGCGTCTGCTTCCGCTGTTGTGGCTTCGGCCACAACTCTGCCCAATGCACCAGAGCTCCTAAGTGCTTCCACTGCGGTGAAGACGGCCATGAAGGCCGAACCTGCCCATCCATTGCTGACCAGCGCACCGCCAAATGTGCCAACTGCTGCTCCCAGGGCCTTCCTGACAAGCACGAGGCGAGAGCCTCAAGCTGCCCCATCCTGAAGTCTAGGGCCCTCAAGTTCTAGGCTTCAAGGACCTTCTGCCTCCATTTCCATCTGCCACTTCTCCTGGATTCCTGGCCTATTCAACGCACCCGCCTCACTGCACCCTGGCGCTATTCCCCTGCTTGCCCAACGTTTCCACCACCCCTGCGAGACATCTCCTGCTTCCACATCCTAGGGTCCCTTGCCACCTGACATCGATTTTGGGCTCAAAAATCATAACTTTTGGTTAGTAGCCCGTAAATAAATATATTTTCTCTACCCGGCTTCAATTTTGATAAAACCAGATGGAAAAACCCTCTTGCAAATCGCAGCAATTTATAAGAAGCCTGATGCACCATTATTGGAAGAAGATTTGAACCAACTGATAAAACACAACCACTCAATAATCGTTGCAGGAGACTGGAACTCCAAACACCCTCTTAGGGGATCAAGGACTTCAAATAACAGTGGAATCGTGCTGAACAATTTCTCTGAAAGAGAAAGCCTCGACATTGTCGCACCTTCGTCACCCACGCATTACAGTCCACTCGGCAATCCCGATTTCTTAGACTTCGCTGTACTTAAAAACATTCCCTGGACCCCAAAGGCCAGAACCACCGACGATTTATCATCTGACCATCTCTCTGTAATCTTCGAATTGAATTGCCCAAAGGATGAATTCACAACCCATCTCAGCCGAGTAACTAATTGGGTTAATTTTCAACAAGATCTAATCTCCACCACGCCCCCCAGACTCCCCTTGAAAACTGAAATAGACATTGATTCAGCAGTTGGAATTTTAAACGAGAAAATTAATAATAGCTACTCGTAAAACACCATAGTCTCATCTTCCAAATTAATAAAGAATCTAAAAACCAAAGCCTTAATAAGGGAGAAAAATAAAGCTAGGAAAAAATGGCAATCAACCTGGGATCCAGCTCATAGAGCTACTTACTTTAATCTTTAAGGAAAGGTAAATCAAACCCTTGAAGCAGATAAATATGAAAATTGGAATAGTTTTTTTAAGCAAACTTGAATCGAGCCCAACAGACTTCTGGGAAAAAACAAAACCCATTAGGAAAAAAACTGACAAAATCACTAGTTTAAATGCAAATGGAAAAACCTTGCTGACCGACAAAGAAATTGGAAATGATCTTTCAGAGCATTTTTCCAAACACTTTTGCAAGGCGGAGGATGAGGTTCCGTCTTACCTAACAGATAACACTTGCCATCATCCCCAAGAGAATATTCTATCAATGACAACGCCAAATGAAGTCAAGGAAGTGATTAAAAACCTAGGTAATCACAAAGCTCCAGGCCACGACAATATTACGCCGCAAATGACTAAAAACCTCCCCATCAAATGGATAGTTTTCCTCGCTGGGATCTTCAATGCTGCATTACACCTGTGCTACTTCCCGAAGACATGGAAACATGCCATTATCATAACCATTCCAAAAAAATCACCTGTCAAATCACCTGAAGATCTCAGACCAATCAGCCTTCTCTCTACCATCGGTAAGGTATACGAGAGAATCGTTCTTCGCAGATTGCAGTTATACATGGATTCTATTAACTTTATCATTCCTCAACAATTTGGATTCAGAAAAGGACACTCCACAACCCACCAGCTAATCACAGTAATAGACTACATCCAAATAAGAAAGTCCCACAAGGAGTCAGTAGGTGCTGTTTTTCTAGACTTTACCAAAGCCTTTGATAGAGTATGGCATGATGGCTTGAGAGCAAAAATAACAAAAAATCAATTTCCAAGGGATTTTATCAAATTCTTGAAAAACTATCTCCAGGACAGAACCTTTTCAATTAAGCAAGGGAATTATTTAACCACGGCAAAAACCAACCCAGATTGGAGTCCCTCAAGGCTCTATCCTTGGACCCTACCTATTCAACATCTACATCAACGATTTCCCTCCACATCCAAAATGTCAAATAAAACTTTTCGCAGATGACGCAGCAATTTTATCAAACTCCAAATCAATAGGAATAATAACTACACAACTCCAAAATTACATAAACAGTATAACCAAATGATGCAATGATTGGAAATTAGACATCAACCCAAAAAAGTCTCAGGCAATAATTTTTCCTCCACTAGACAATAAAAAATTCAAGCCCCAATCCATCCTGAAGGTAAACAAGAGCCCTATTAACTGGACTGACAACGTTAAATATCTTGGAGTTACCTTAGACTCCAAGTTGAAATTCAACATGCATGTCAAAAATGTCATAAAGAAAGCAAAAATCGCAAAAATAACATTATCAAGCCTGTTCAACTATAGAAGCTAATTGACTACAAAACAAAAGTTTACTCTATACAGAAGTTGTATCCTCCCGATAGTAACATACGCACTTCCAATTTGGTGTAAATATATTACAACCACAAACAAAAACAGGATAAACGCATTTATGAGAATCTGCCTTCGGACAAGTATAGAAGCTCCATTCAACCTATCAAACAAGATACTGAAGGAGGACTTGAACCAACCCGATCTAGAAGATATGTACCAAACTTCCGTTAAGAAATTATACCTTCAAATGCAAAATTCAAATAATCCAACCATACAAGATATTCTACAAAATAAAGGAGAAATCAATCCCCGATTCCGACGACCCGGCCCTGACACTTAGTCAAGAGCTCATCGCCCAACAGCTGCCCTCCTGCAAGGCCTAGGGGGACCAATTCTACTCCACCAACTCGCCATGTGTAAATAGCCAGGACAAGGTGACTCGCGAGCTGTGCTCGAATGTAACACCTGTAAATTGAGACGAAATAAATAAAATTAAAATGTACCCGGCTTTGCCCGGGGTTTTACCCGAGTAAAGATTTGTCTAACGAACATTTGTTAAAACAATTCTCTATAAACTCATATAAAAAATATATATATATATTTCGATAATTTGAAACTCGTAAATTTGAATCTCTCGATAAAGTAAACATTTTTCCCGGTCCCTTGAAAAATACTCGATAAGTTGAATTAAATCAATATGAATTGGTTCCCTCGGTAATTGGAAGTTAAATGAATAGTATCTTGCCTTGGAATTGTGTCACTATTCTTGTCTCAAATAAATTGCCGTGTCTTCCTGAATTTTGTCTTTCCTAATTTTCTACATTACAAAATCATCATTTTATCTATTCTCCCAATATATATGTTGTAGATAAATGATAAAACTAACTTTGACTTGTGCGCAATCAATAGGTAGAAAATCTTACTTTTGATAAATAATCTTTAAGATAATAAACTTAGTGATAATGAAACTTATAGATTAAAAAAACGTGTTTTCCCCCGCTAGGGAGCGCTGCTTGCGAGTTAAATCTACAAATCTGCAAATAACTCTAAGGATATTCAAGAAATTAATTTTCAAAACCCTTCCCGAGGATATACCTAATAATATCCCAAAATTTCACGGCAATTGGATGTATGGTTTTTGAATCTATAGAGTACACACAGACAGACATTCAATTTTATATATATAATAGATTGAATGTCTGTCTGTGTGTACTCTATAGATTCAAAAACCATACATCCAATCGCCGTGAAATTTTGGGATATTATTAGGTATATTCCCGGGAAGGTTTTTGAAAAATAATTTCTTAAATATCTTGAATATCCTTAGAGTTATTTGTAGATTTAACCGCAAGCAGCGCCACCATTGTGACGGTGATAACAAGTTTTTTATCTATAAGTTTTATTATCACTAAGTTTATTATCTTAAAGATTATTTATCAAAAGTAAGATTATCTCAGGATGACACGGCAATTTATTTGAGACAAGAATAATGATACAATTCTAAGGCGAAGATACTATTCCTTTAACTTCCAATTACCGAGAAAACCAATTAATATTGATTTTATTCAACTTATCGAGTATTTTTCAAGGGACCAGGAAAAAATGCTCACTAGATAAAACGATTATTTTGTAATGTAGAAAATTAGGAAAGACAAAATTCAGGATGACACGGCACACAGGGACCGGGAAAAAATGTTCACTTTATCAAGAGATTCAAATTTACGAGTTTCAAATTATCAAAATATATATATTTTTATAAGTTTATAGAGAATTGTTTTAACAAATGTTCGTTAGACAAACCTTTACTCGGGTAAAACCCCCGGGCGAAGCCGGGTACATGTATGTGTGTCTGTCCTTTATGCCTGACCAAACGACTCATTGGAACGCCATGAAACTTTGGGAAGTTATTTAGCATAGTACTGGTAGAGTTTATAGCAAATAAATTTTTTGAAATAACTTTTCGCCTAAAAATAATCAAGATAAATATTCTAATTTATCTGTTATAATTCAACAATCTGCTCTAAATATTATCATGATGATACGATGATTTTGTAATGTAGAAAATTAGGAAAGACAAAATTCAGGATGACACGGCAATATATTTGAGACAAGAATAATGATACAATTCCAAGGCAAAGATACTATTCCTTTAACTTCCAATTACCGAGGGAACCAATTAATATTGATTTTATTCAACTTATCGAGTATTTTTAAAGGGAGGGGAAAAAATGTTCACTTTATCGAGAGATTCGTTAACAAAACCTTTACTCGGGTAAAACCCGGGCGAAGCCGGGTAGGTCCGCTAGTCTATATATATAAAAATGAATGTATGTGTGTGTGTGTCCTTTATGCCTGATCAAACCCCTCATTGGAACGCCATGAAACTTTAGGAAGTTATTTAGTATAGTACTTGGAAGGTTTCTGAAAAATAATTTCTTGAATATCCTTAGAGTTATTTGCAGATTTGTATATTTAACTCGCAAGCAGCGCCACCATTGCGATGATAATAACAAGTTTTTTATCTATAAGTTTTATTATCACTAAGTTTATTATCTTAAATATTATTTATCAAAAGTAAGATTATCTCAGGATGACACGACAATTTATTTGAGACAAGAATAATGATACAATTCCAAGGCGAAGATAATATTCCTTTAACTTACAATTACCGAGGGAACCAATTAATATTGATTTTATTAAACTTATCGAGTATTTTTCAAGGGACCAGGAAAAAATGTTCACTAGATAAAATGATGATTTTGTAAAGTAGAAAATTAGGAAAGACAAAATTCAGGATGACACGGCACACAGGGACCGGGAAAAAATGTTCACTTTATCGAGAGATTCAAATTTACGAGTTTAAAATTATCAAAATATATCTATTATTTTTTTTATAAGTTTATAGAGAATTGTTTTAACAAATTTTCGTTAGACAAACCTTTACTCGGGTAAAACCCGGGCGAATCCGGGTACATCCATTTCGTAGCTTAATCCGTCTTTCCAAGAGGCAGTCTCTTATTAAAGGTCTATTAGAGATTCTTTAATATCAATTAGAATCTCCAATGAGAGACCACCTACAGGAGAAACAAGTTGAGTCATGTTTTTAAGTGGTCTTTCTTAAGAAACTATTTACATATATTAAAATCAACATTTTCTTACTGTTACGTTTAATTACTGCTAATCTATATATATAAAAATGAATCTGTCTGTGTGTGTGTGTGTTTTCAGAAATATGTCAAGTCACCTCTTTAGTTTTGAAAATTACTTTTTATATATTTTATAGTTGTTATCTGAAGCTCTTGAAAATAAATTATTTTTATTTTATCTTATATTGAGATAAAGTTTGCACACCACGGTTAATTTTTTATTTACCAAAGGAATCTTCGGTAGTTATGCCTCCCAAGCGTAAATCGATTGGTCGATCTACCTCTCAAGGACGATCGAAAAATATATCACGAGCTTCAGAATAAGTTCAACAACGAGATGCAAGGTTGGAAGATAATCGAATACAAACTGCTCAAGCTCGCTCGAATGAGACAGTTCACCAACGAAAAGCAAGGTTGGAAGGTAATCGAATACAAACTGCTCAAGCTCGCTCGAATGAGACAGTTCAACAACGAAAAGCAAGGTTGGAAGATAATCAAATACAAACTGCTCAGGGTCGCTCAAATGAATCAATTTCCCAGCGGGAAACACGGTTGGGAACCAATCGAGAACGCAATGTTCGCTCCAGACGAACACTACATGCTGACTTGAACCTGGCCGCGTTCCATTATGATGCTGAATATGATTACAGTCTGCATCCAAGTGTTGTTATTGATAAAATGTACAAATTATGCAAATTTTGTGATGCGTTTAAATTCAAGAATGAGACTCCCGGAATGTGCTGTGCAGGTGGTAAAGTGAAATTGCCCGAATTGCATTTACCTCCTGAACCTTTATCAACATTGATATCAGGTGCAACAAGCCAATCAAAGCATTTCTTGAGAAACATTCGAAAGTACAATTCATGCTTTCAAATGACATCGTTCGGTGCAACAGAAGTCATTCGGGACAATTACATGCCAACGTTTAAAGTGCAAGGGCAAATTTGCCATCGTGTTGGATCTCTTCTACCTCTGCCGGATTCAGATCACAAATTTCTGCAAATTTATTTCATGGGAACCACCGATGACCAAGTTAATCAACGCTGTAGATTCAATAGCAGCACAAATCAATGAATTGTGTCTTCATTACAAAATTTGTTAGATCAACACAACGAATTAGTTCGACTGTTCAAGACAGCCATCGAGCGAATACCTACTGATGATTCCGTAGTTGTCATTAGAGCTGATAAAACACCAGCAGGTCAACACGAAAGGCGATTCAATGCACCTACAATAGATGAAGTGGCAATCCTCATAGTTGGCGAAGAATTTAATTCCCGCCATATAGTAATTCATCGCAGAGATGATAACGTTCAACGAGTATCTGAAACTGATCGCTCATATGATGCCTTACAATATCCCATTTTGTTCTGGCAAGGAGAAGATGGATATCACTTCAATATTAAGATGAGAGATCCAAAAACAGGTGCCGAGATCGATAAAAAATCAGTGCAATGAATTTCTATTCACATCGGTTGATGAGTCGTGCCAACAGAGACAATCATATTTTGAAATGTCGAACATTGTTCCAGCAATACATTGTCGATATGTATGTAAAAATCGAGACCGAACGATTACTTTTCATTCGATTGAACCAAACCAAACTCCGCTCTGAAAATTATATTCATCTACGAGATGCAATTGCTACTGATGGGAATCCCATTGATCTGGGGAAAATGATCATACTGCCAGCTACATTCGCAGGAAGTCCACGGCACATCCATGAATACGCACAAGATGCAATGACATATGTTTGTGTATACCAAGCATGTCAAACTCGCGGCCCGCGGGCCTCATGCGACCCACAACGAATAAATTTGCGGCCCACCAGACAATATATTTTAATTATTATTTTTTTATAATATTAATTTAATTGCGTTTATGATCTTCTTCAAAAATACAATTTACCTCAATCAAAATTGACTTCTGTAGCAACAGATGGAGCTCCTTCAATGACAGGAAAAACCAACGGTTTCGTAGAATTACTGCGAAAAAACTAAGTGAAATTTCTGATGGTTCCAATATTCATCATACGCATTGCATTATACATCAGGAAGTATTATGTACGAAGGTAATAAAAATGGAAAATGTGTTGACACCTATCAAAAAATTCATCAATTTCATAAGATCTCGAGGTTCAAATCAGCGAAAGTTCTCTCTGTTCTTAACTGAATTAGAAAGCGAATATTCAGGTTTATCATACTATACCGAGGTACGTTGGCTATCATGCTCCAAGGTTCTCAAACAATTTTGGGACTTGAAAGAAGAAATATGTCAGTTTTTAATAACCAAGAATCAAGACATCACTTTGTTTTCTGATCAAGTATGGTTGCAAGATTTTTCCTTCATGGTTGACATAACAAAACACTTGTCGGATTTAAATTTGAAACATCAAGGAAAGGATCAGATCATTACGAACATGTGTGACCAAGTTAATGCATTCAAATGTAAGCTAGTTCTTTGGGAAAAGCAGTTGAAAAACGAAGATTTAATGCACTCTCCGACATGCAACATGTACAAATCAAGTTTAGGTGAAACTGCATCGTATCAAAAATATGCGGAAAAAAATTTAAGTCTTAGAAATCAATTTGAAACAAGGTTTTCTGATTTCAAATCTTGGGAAGGCAAGTTTACTTTGTTTTCTTCGATTTTCTCGATAAATATAGAATCAGTACCTAATCATATGCAAATGGAGGTAATAGATATCCAGTGCGATTCAGATTCAAAGGCAAAATTCATTGAAGTTGGCGTTTCTGAATTTTATAAATATTTGCCAGCCAGATTTGAAAACACCCGAAAATTAGCATATGAAATTATGTCCATGTTTGGAAGTATTTATCGGTGCGAGCAGTTATTTTCACTTATGAAAGGAAATAAGTCTCCAATCAGATCGAAAATTACTGACGTTCACCTTGAGTCAGTTTTAAAATTAATCACTGCGAACAAGATTTCCCCCGAAGTAGGAAAGATGGTAGCAGAAAAGAGATGCCAAATTTCAGGGAGAAAATATTAACTTTACTTTCTTTTTTCTTATTAGTATTTTTTTAAATAAACCTACATAAATGTTACTATAAAAATTTAATTACTTGTTTTCTTTTTTTGCGGCCCACATAATCTTATTACTTTTTTTATTTGGCCCGTGTTAGGATTTGAGTTTGACATGCTTGGTGTATACGGCCGTCCAGATTTATTCATAACATTTACATGCAATCCTAGGTAGGAAGAAATTAGAGAACTTTTGTTGCCTGGACAATCACCTTCGGATCGGCCTGATATCATCGCCCGTGTGTTCAACCAGAAATTGAGAGCTCTTATGCATTTCATTGTCAAATATCGTGTTTTTGGAGCGTCACAATGCGGGATGTATTCTATTGAATGGCAGAAGAAAGGCTTACCACATGCACATATTTTGATTTGGCTAATCGACAAGATCACACCAGACCAAATTGACCAGGTCATCTCAGCAGAAATCCCAGACATCGCCATTGATCCAGATTTATTCGAAGTTGTAGCCAAAAACATTATTCACGGTCCGTGTGGCGCGATAAACAACAATTCTCCGTGCATGAAGGATGGAAAATGTACTAAGCGCTATCCAAGAGATTTACACGCCGAAACTATCACTGGAGTTGATGGATATCCACAATATCGTCGGCGCTCAACTCAAGATGGCGGTAAATGCATCACTATAAAAGTTCACAACATTGATATCGAAGTTGATAATCGTTGGATTGTGCCTTATTTACCATTACTCTCTAGGACTTTCAAAGCACACATCAAAGTTGAATATTGCAATTCAGTTAAGTCAATCAAATACATTTGCAAATATGTCAACAAAGGAAGCGATAAGGCAGTTTTTGGAGTTAAAAATGCATCTGCACCAATCGATGAAGTACAACGCTATCAATTGGGACGCTACATCTGTAGCAATCAAGGCAGTTTGGCGTATTCTATCATTTTCGATTTTTTTTTCATGAACGTTATCCTACAGTTGTTCATTTGGCAGTACATCTCGAAAATGGGCAGCGAGTGTATTTTACAGCGGAAAATGTACGTGAAAGAGCAGCATCGCCACCGCAAACAACGTTAACTGCGTTCTTCTCATTGTGCAAAGGTGATTTGTTCGTAAAAACTCTACGTAACTCAGATGTTCCGAAATACTACACCTGGAATGCATCAGAAAAAAGTTTCAACGACGTAAACAAGGCAAACCAGTTGAAGGACATCCGAATATATATTCGTCCGACGCTTTAGGCCGTCTGTATACAGTTCATCCAGGCAATCAAGAATGCTTTTACTTAAGATTACTGTTAGTTAACGTATGTGGACCAGAATCCTTCCAAGAACTAAGAACAGTTAATGGCAAAGTATGTTCCACCTTCCGAGAAGCTTGCCAAGAATTATACCTTTTTGAAAACGATGCACATTGGGACACAACACTTGCGGATGCATCAAGTACTGCTCAACCACATCAAATTCGCATTTTATTTGCAATACTATTGACAACATGTTTCCCATCCAAGCCAATGGATCTTTGTGAAAAATACAAAGATTCCATGAGTGAAGATATCCTACATCATTTACGAGCAGCGAATCTGGACTTTCAATTCACACCAGAGATATATAATAGGGCGTTGGTTTTGATCGAAGATATTTTCTTGGCAATAGCTAATAAGAGATTGGGACATGTGGGATTATGTGCACGAATAGATCTGCGAATGACTCCTATGATCGTGATTTGCAACGTGAAACCCACTTTGATGTCGATGATTTGAGTGTGTTTGTTGAAAGGAATTTATCGAAACTGGTTCCAGAACAGCGAATTGCATATGACACATTGATGCAAGCAATCTCCGATCAAAGGGGCGGATTGTACTTTTTAGATGCGCCCGGAGGCACAGGCAAAACCTTTCTCATAAATCTCATCTTGGCAACCATTCGATCACGGAATGAAATCGCAGTGGCAATCGCTTCATCTGGAATTGCTGCAACACTTTTGGATGGTGGCCGAACAGCGCATTCGGAACTAAAATTGCCGCTGAATTTGCACACAATTGAAACGCCAACATGTAATATCTCGAAAAATTCCGAAATGGGCAAGGTTCTTCAAACGTGCAAACTAATAATATGGGACGAATGTACAATGGCTCACAAAAAAAGGATTGGAAGCCCTCGATCGTACGCTTAAAGATTTGAGGGCAAATGGGAATTCCTTTGGTGGCGCCCTCATTCCACTGTCTGGTGATTTTCGTCAAACTTTACCTGTTATACCCCGCTCAACGCCAGCAGATGAATTGAATGCATGTCTCAAGTCATCTGTTTTATGGCCTCAGGTAAAGAAGTTGATGTTGAAAACCAATATGCGTGTTCATCTGCAAAATAATGCATCCGCAGAACGTTTCGCTAAGCAACTACTAAATATTGGAAAATGACGATGACTCAACTTCGCCATGCATTACATTGCCCACAAGCTTTTGCACACTAACATCAAGCAAAGAAGAACTGATTCAGAAAGTTTTCTCAAATATAGCCCAAACTTACTGATATCTTCAGTGGCTTAGTGAACGAGCGATACTTGCTGCAAAAAACATCGATGTCAATGATATAAACTTCAGTGTACAAAATTGGGTTCCGGGTGAAGAGAGAACGTATACATCAATTGATATGGTGTTAATTGAAGATGAAGCGGTGAACTATCCGACTGAATTTCTGAACTGCCTAGACTTGCCAGGATTTCCACCGCATGTTCTACAATTGATAACTGGAGTGCTAATCATTTTGCTACGGAAAATCAACCCGCCCAAACTCTGTAACGGTACTCGACTTTCCGTAAAAACTATGATGAATAATATCATCGAAGCAACAATATTAAATGGGAAATTCAAAGGGCAAGATGTACTGTTGCCCCGTATTCCCCTTTTCCCACCTGATCTGCCATTTGAATTTAAGCGATTACAGTTTCCTGTGCGAACTGCTTTCTCAATGACTATCAACAAAGCGCAAGGAGAATCCTTGAAAGTATGTGAACTTAATTTGGAAGTTCCATGTTTCTCACATGGGCAGCTCTATGTAGCTAGCTCACGTGTAGGAAACCCTTCAAACTTATATGTATATACACCTGATAAAACAGGTAAAACAAAAAATGTTGTATATTTAAAAGCATTAGATTAGAATTATAGTTCAAGTATAAATAAAGTGTAAATTGTGTAGTACCATGGAAGAGTTTGTTTTCATTTTATTTTTTCTGAAATCACAACAAAATAGTCTAATTATACCCCAGAGATCGCAATTCAAATCTGTATATAATAATTAGTATAATTTCTTAACTCTCAAAAAAGAAAGGATGATTTATTTATTCTATACTTTTAATCTTTGAATGGTTTGTATATTGTAGCGAAATATTTATCATTTATGTACAGATTGTTAATTCTGATAATCATATTTTGCTACACTGTTAAATTCTCTCTTTGCTTCCCTTTTTTATTTTATACATTTTAATTACGCCCCAGGAGTATGGGTTAACCAAATGAATAATATATTTTAATATGTTGTTGCCTACATGACAATCTCAATCTATTTATCCAGGTACCTACACCTGCAACAGTTCCAATGGTTTATTCAGGTACCTACACCTGCAACAGTTCCAATGGTTTATTCAGGTACCTACACCTACAACAGTTCCAATGGTTTATTCAGGTACCTACACCTGCAACAGTTCCAATGGTTTATGCAGGTACCTACACCTACAACAGTTCCAATGGTTTATTCAGGTACTTACACCTGCAATAGTTCCAATGGTTTATTCAGGTACCTACACCTGCAACAGTTCTAATGGTTTATTTAGGTACCTACACCTGCAACAGTTCCAATGGTTTATTCAGGTACCTACACCTGCAACAGTTCCAATGGTTTATGCAGGTACCTACACCTGCAACAGTTCCAATGGTTTATTAAGGTACCTACACCTGCAACAGTTACAATGGTTTATTCAGGTACCTACACCTGCAACAGTTCCAATGGTTTATGCAGGTACCTACACCTGCAACAGTTCCAATAGTTTATGCAGGTACCTACTTGCAAAATTTCCTATGTTTAATAGAGGTTTTGGCGGAGAAGGGTAACAAAAATTATTTATCTTAGCTAGAATAGTTTCAGTCGGATGTTGATGTTTCCCGCCAAAATATTATTTTAACAAATGTTCGTTTGGCAAACTTTCACTTGGGTAAAAGCCGGGCGAAGCCGGGTACGTCCGCTAGTTTTTATATATATACTAGCGGATGTGTACCCGGCTTCGCCCGGGTTTTATCCGAGTGAAAGTTTGCCTAACGAATATTATATATTATGAAGTATAATAAACAATGTTAAAGATTAGTTTTAATTATTAATCAAGATTGTGTGTGAATATGTGAGAAAGATGTAATATCGTTGTTGTTTTCTTGGCCGACTGTTTTACATATGGTGTTATCTTAAAATTGCTTGTTTTGAATATTTTTATAGATTGAGTTGAATGAATTGCTGAATTTTTTTTTGTATTTATATATAAATAAAATTAACTCTGTTGATTTTTTTTGTATTTAATTGATAACAGCGAAGTTACGCATGTTAAAGTTAGGAAAAATATTTTGATGTTAAGCAAAACCTGCTCCATCTCGTTTTACATAAATGTTGAAAATTTGGTCGAAATTGATGCATTGTAACGAAAGTTTTTAGCGAACACCACTTATGAAATTTCCATTTTATAAATATAGATAAGTCAATGTCTGTCTGTTTCGCGATAACTCAAAAACTACTGAACCAATTGGTACCAAATTTTGCATGTCGCTTTTTATAAACCTGAGGAAAATTTTCGGCTACATTTTGATTAGTATTTTTGGCTATTTCTTTTTTTCATTTGAAGAACTTTTTTTTTACGCGGAGTAATCCGGAATGGAATGAACACCCAAATATGGCCATTTTTTATAAGCATTTTTGGTTCAGTGGTAGAAAGCTCGCCTGCCACGCGGGCGGCCCGGGTTCGATTCCCGGCCGATGCATTTTTTTTTTACAATTTTTAAAACTCATTTATATTATCTATATATTAATAAAATGCAAATTTCATAAGTGGTGTTCGCTAAAAACTTTCGTTACAATGCATCAATTTCGACCAAATTTTCAACATTTATGTGAAACGAGATGGAGCAGGTTTTGCTTAACATCAAAATATTTTTCCTAACTTTAAAATACATAACTTTGCTGTTATCGATAAAATACAAAAAAATTCAACAGAGTTAATTTTATTTATATATAAATACAAAAAAAAATTCAGCAATTCATTCAACTCAATCTAAAAAAATATTCAAAACAAGCAATTTTAAGATAACACCATATTTAAAACAGTCGGCCAAGAAAACAACAACGATTTTACATCTTTCTCACATATTCACACACAATCTTGATTAATAATTAAAACTAATCTTTAGCATTGTTTATTATACTTCATAATATATAATATTCGTTAGGCAAACTTTCACTCGTATATAATATAAATATATATTATTATATCAACTATATTAATTAAATTAAATACCTGAACACTGATATAATACAATTTTTGCCATCACACGCACTTTTTTCCTGTAGTTTATGTGATACTTCTGTATTGCTATTCTATTGCACTTCTAATATTTATTATTGATGTACTTTCAGTATGAAGGAAATTGCAATCGGGGGAATTCTCGGGCGAAGCCGGGTCATACGTCTAGTTTTTATATATAAACAAACGATATTAACAATACAATTTGCATCTTAATCATTATAAAACAACAAAAAAATTAAATTAACAATCCTTATAACTATCTATCTATCTTCTATCTATCTATCTATCTAACTTCTTTCTATTCTATTCTATCTATCTATCTATCTATCTATCTATCTATCTATCTATCTATCTATCTATCTATATCTTATCTATCTATCTATCTTCTATCTTCTTCTATCTTCTATCTATATCTATCTATCTTCTATCTATTCTATCTATCTATTTATCTATTCTATTCTATTCTTTCTATAATCTATAAAAATGAAATCCAAAATCGATGTTTGTTATCGCGTTGCGCAAAATCTACAGAATAAATCTTTATGAAATTTCGCATGTAGGTAGCTGAAGATTTCGTTTAACATATAGGCTATTCAAAAAACTAAAAAAGTTAAAGTGCTTTTTTTTAAATAAAAAAACAAAAAGCGTTAGTTCCAGCCTTTTACCGCTTGGGCGCAGCACTGGTCGCGACGATAAAAGAATTTGATTGATTAATAATTAACACGTGGTTTGTTTACACGATGAATGTTAGTTTGTTCACACGATTAATGTTTTTAAAAGGTAAAATTATCCAATCGCCGTGAAACTTTAGGAAGTTATTTACTATACTACTGGGAAGATTTCTGGTTTGAATTTGATTTGAAATAAATATTCTTTGCAATTTTATTGGCAAATTTTCTACTTTCACTCGCAAGCAGCGCCTCTAGCGGCGTCTGGTGAAATTATATTTATAAATTGTAACAATGCTTAAAATGTTTTCCAAGTATAAAAAATTTAATTTGAGAATTTAGTAATATAATATTCTAATGACGTAAAAAATACTTGGCATTTCAATATTAATATATATTTAAAGAAAAAATTGTAACGTTTTTGTGTTAAATGTTAAAATTTAATGTTAAAATATATATTTTTTAAATTGTTAATTTAATTTGCTGTTGTTTTATAAAAATGATGATGCAACTTTAATTGTTGTTGTGAAAATATCTTTATATGCGGAGCTGCTAACCATAATAAATGATTTTTGAGCCCCGAATTGCTGTTGTTTATAACGTTTGTTTATATAAAAAAATTACATTGTATGTGATGATGATAACAAAAATGAAATTTTAAATTAATATATATAATTCATTGAGAAAAAAAAATAATTAAATATCAAATTCACAAAAGTGACAATATTTTATTTAAAATATAATAAATGTTTTCAAAAAATTATGGGTTTCGAAAATATATTTAAACGCATATAACAATATTTATATTTATATACGTTTATAAATCAATATATAGGTGGATTGGATGTTTTCTAGAATCGTTTTAACAAATGTTCGTTAGGCAAACTTTTACTCGGATAAAAACTGTGCGAAGCCGGGTACATTCGCTAAATACAGTTATTTACAAATCTTCGTTTGTGGCAAGATACTATTCCTTCAACTTCAAATTACCGAGTGGACCAATTAATACTGATTTTTTTCAACTTATCGAATATTTTTCAAGGGACCGGGAAAAAATTATCGAGAGTGTAGACAAGTATAGATTCAGTAGGGATTGGTTGTTTGCTAGAATCGTTTTAACAAATGTTTGTTAAGCAAACTTTTACTCGGGTAAAAATCGGGCGAAGCCGGGAACATATATATATATATATATATAAGTACTGGAATCCCATTCAATAAAGTAAGCAAAAATACGAGAATCACGGGACGAGTGTCTTTTGTACGAAGATTTATTTTAAATCGCTCAAGCTTTCGGGCTGACCGGCCCTTCTACAGGAGACAAGTGAACATATGGCACATCGGGTACTATATAGTGATGGGACTATTTACATATTCAAAATTTTTTTAAAATTTTTAAAAACTTTTTATAGGGATTTTGCATATCTAAGCAATGTGTGTCGGGAGGAATAATTAGCATAATAGTAAATAATGGACAGAAGAAATTGACATGTATGATAATAGATATTGAATATAGTAGAGCCTATTCGCCGCTAGGAGGCAGAGCTGGACGGTCGCACCGCGCTACGGCTCCAGATAAGTGTACTTTATTTCTTTCTCTTTTGACCTAAAAATATTTTCTTCTTGCTTTCTGATTTGTCAAATTCGATAGTCTAAATAATACTACATATATCATATTGAAAAGTAAAATTAAGTTAACGGTGAATCAAAATGAGATTAATTGCAAAAATTGCATATTTAATGATTGTTTTATACATGGTGATTTGCATAACAAGGCCAATAGAGCTTACGGTAAAATTTGCCGATTTTAAGACTAAACTCAATAAGATGAAATATTACAGGGATAGAACTGGTGTAACTTTGAAGCACTGTTCGATGGCTTACTGGCTAAAAGTGATCACGGCCTTATTGATAATTGGATGTATAGAACTAAATCCAGGGCCGAAAAGACAGGCCACTTTGACAAATATACCTCACTCAACTCTAGTCCAGGCACCAATGGACGATTTAGAGCAACTGATAATTAACCTTTCGGCTGAAGTGAACAGATTGGGAGAGAAAATGGATGCAAGGTTGCTTAATATTGAGCAGAAGATGGAGGATTGGGAACGAAGAATGACGAGAATAGAAACATCTATAGCTTCGTGCACAGATGCACTGGCGACTAACACGAGGTTAATTTCTCACAATACCCTAAAAATAAGGAATCTGGAAGAACGCGCGGATGCTTTGGAGAGACGAGCCCGAGAAAACAACTTAATAATATATGGCATTGAGTCAGCAGAGTCTGACAGTCGGGAATTGCTGCTACAAAAGGTCAAGAAGTTAATGGCGGAAGATATGCAGATTACTGATGATGTGGTAATAGCCGAATGTCATCGCCTGGGCGGGGACCAAAGGTGCCTATTCTGATTGAAGTTCCTGATCACGTGTCCAGAATAAGCCTCCTAAAGAACTCATCCAAACTTCGAATACTCAATATTTTTATGAGCAGGGATTACAGCCCCCAGATTAGAGAGCAGAGAAAAATCTTGATAGAAAAGAGAAGGGAACTTTACAGGAAAGGTATAGGGTCGAAGTTGAGGGATAATAAACTTCTCCTAAACGGCATTAACTACATGGTAGTGGAGGGACAGGTGGTGAATGCCAAAGGAGAATTAATATAGCTAGAGGCACACCAGCGGATCTCTGTAAATAGATGTAAATATTCAGGTAATAAAATACATACAAATGAAGATGTACAATCTAGAAACAAAACTCAACTCACAGGAACTCTTCATATTTCACATAGCAAGACTCATACTATTAAAGAAAGTCAACTCAAGGGCACAAATTTGAAACATAATAAAATCAAGATCGAAAAAATAAAACCAATGGTTGACATAGCTAAAAACGAACGATTCATGTATTGGAATATAAACGGCTTTTTTAGGATAAATTCTCTCTTTCCACTGTTCGAATATTTGAAACAATTTGAGATGTTCGCGCTTACAGAAACTTGGTGCCACTTCAATATCGACTTGAACCTGGCGAACTTCGGAATGCATCAATCACCTGCTGTAAAGTCATCAGATAAAGGGAGAGGCTCCGGAGGTATAATTCTAGGCATAAATAAACAACTACAGCCCCAAATTGACAATGTTGAAATCGAAACCTCTTGGATTGCAGTCACACTCAATCCAAGTTTAGACAATGACTCACCAGCGATCTGTGTAATATTCGTATATCTACCCCCAAACGATACGCATGCTACAAAACTTGGACGACTATTTCATTTGATGGAAAATAAGATATATAACGGGTTTGAAATAATACTGGTCGGCGACCTGAATGTCCGTATTGGGAATCTGGGGGGTTACCATAATTTACCATTGATACTTCAAACCTTATTTCAACCACCCGAAATTCCTGTGATATAACAAAATCTGCCAAAGCGGAAATATTTATTGACTTTCTTGATAAAAATCACTTAACTATAATAAATGGTAGATCCATTAATGATAAAAGTGGTAAATTTACATTCATCTCCGGAAGAGGCTCTTCTGTGTTAGATCTGGCGATTGTCTCACCTGCGGTGCTTGAACACATAGCAGACTTTGAAATTGGTTGTATGCCATATTCGGATCACTTACCAATAATTGTAAAGTTTATCGGCCCTAATAATAAAACTGAAAATTGTTACATGGAGCCTAGGGCCAAAATTAAATTTTCCTGGTCAGTAGATAAAATCCCAAAATATATAGAAACTTTAAAAGAATTAACTCCCGAACATCCAGCTGACTCCACAATTTATACTCAGGCTGAGGATTTTACTGGATTAATTCAAACAGCAATGTTACGCTCGGGGACGCGGATGGAGGCCAAAACAAAAAATATAAAATCTAAGCCATGGTTCGACAAAGACTGTTATTTGGCTAAAAAGGAAATGAAACAAAATCTTAAATTATACGTAAAACATAATATATCGGCCGATAAAATTGCATACTTGTCGAGTAAGAAGAAATATTCAGCTATCCTAAAGCTCAAAAAAAAGGGAATATACTGACAAAATTCAAGTTATCCTCAGTAATGTAAAGGATCCTTCCCAATTTTGGAAGACTATTATTACTTAAATATAGGAATAACCAACAAGGTGAAATTTCTACTGCAGACTGGCAGGTCTTCTATCGGGAGTTACTTGGTTCAAATTTAACAAAAGTTGTACAGTTACCACTTGAGATATTGGACATTGACCCCGAATTAGATTGTGAAATATCTCTAACTGAGGTCACCACGGAAATTTCCAAATTGGGTAAAAATAAGGCTACAGGACTTGATGAAATTCCTAACGAAGCGATTAAATATTTATTAGAAGAACATACAATTTATCTCAGGAACTTATTTAATAAAATCTTAGGGACATCCCAAGTTGCTCAACAATGGACAAAAACGATAATCCACCCAATATTTAAAAATGGAGATCCGGACAACCCGTCAAATTACAGAGGAATATCCTTGATTTCTAACCTATCGAAATTATTTACATCTATTTTGAAGACAAGATTGAATGATTGGATGGAGAGAAAGTCAATTTTGGCAGAAAATCAGGCTTATTTTAGAAAAGGCTACTCTTGTCAGGACCACATTTTCACGCTCATATCATTAATTCAAATGACCCTTAGCCGTAGAAGGGGAAAGTTATATGCCTTCTTCATTGACCTAAGGAAGGCCTTTGATACTGTGCCGCACCATCTACTTTGGAAAAAATTAGCATTAAATGGTCTGAGCTGTCGATTTATTAAACTAATTAAGAACTATTATACCCAAATGACGGCAACAGTCAGATGGCGGGGTTCCTTCACGGAGGCTATCAAAATACAAGCGGGAGTATTGCAGGGGGAGCCGTTGTCACCTTATATATTCATTCTCTTCCTAAACGATCTGGTACCCCTGTTCGATGAATCAGAATTGCCAGGCATAAATCTTGAGAATTATGGAACTATACACCTTTTACTGTATGCAGACGACATAGTGATCTTAGGAGAATCGAAAATAAATTTGCAATTGAAGATTAACTTACTTAAAAAGTACTTAGAAGAGAACTGCCTAACGTTAAACCAAAATAAATCTAAAATAATGGTGTTTAGAAACGGTGGAAGAACAGCTCGTTCCGAGACATGGTTTTGGGGTCAGCAACCCCTGACAATAGTAGCTAAGTATACATATCTGGGTTACCCTCTGACTACAAAAATCTCGACCCAATATGCTTCCCAATACTTTAGAAACAAAGCACTGAATGCAACTAATGCACTTTGGAGAATCCTTACAAAGGCGCGAATAAAGTCCTTTACCTCAGTGATGAAACTTCTTGACACTATTGTTCTTCCTACTTTACTATATGCGGCACCAATGTGGGCAATCAACCAGCTGAAGACAGTCAATAATACCCAAGATGCATTTCGTCGTCGTCTCTTAGACTTACCAAACTTCAGACCAGGATATGTCCTCAGAAGAGAATGTGGAAGAATATCAACTGAACTTAATGCTGTAAAACTCACATTAAAGTTTTGGGTCAGGATTTTAAAAATGGAGACGAGCAGATTACCACATGCTTGCTTAAACTATCTCTGGAAAGTCACCGCGAAAAAGGAAATAGAAAACAGTTTTACTCAAAATTTAATAAAAATTCTAGACTCCAAGGGATATTCCTTTCTGAAGGGCTGCGAAGACTACTTAGCCATACAGAAAGAATTGCCAGGCATAATTAGAACTACCACAGACCAACTAATTCAAAACGATCAGATGAAAATCACTGATTCAACCCACTTTGCTCACTACAAATTTTTGAGTGAATCATTCATGACAGAGGAGTACCTACGATTAAATATCTCGCTTCCCAACAAAAGACTAGTTGCACAACATAGAGTTTTATGGCAATTTTTCAGGGAAGAAAGAAAAGACTTCTGGAAAGAAAATGGCCGGAACTGTTTACTTTGTAAGGATCTCATGGATGATAATTTGGTTCACTATTTCTTCCAATGCCCTCTCTTAACAGAAAAACGTACTGAAATTTTCCCAAGCCCTACCTCTGGTCAATTTAGATACCATAGCATATGTCAACTTCTCTCTTCAGATCTGAATGATAAATTACTAATTGATAAATACTTTAAGTTCTGTACAGAAGCTGGGCGCATGAGAAAGAATGCAGGGCAAAGGATACTGGAGGATGATCCATCTGTAAATAGGTAACAAACCTTATTTTTGTTGTAAATGTTTCCTCTTCCCTCTTCTCTTGTTGACTTGTAAATACGGCGAATCCTGTATGGGGCGGAATGCCCTAAATAAAGGCTTTTGTTGTTTGTTGTTGTATATAGTAGAGCCTGTAATATCTTCCACTGTCTATTTAAATTCTAATTAAATCTAAATTAATTATAAAAATAAATAGTTGTTTAGTTTTATAGTTTAGTTTTGTATTGAAATTATCTTTATTACTTTGATTATTTATATTCAAATTATAAAATTTGTAAATTGTTATTATTTAATAGAGAGAGAGGAAAAAAAATTCTTTACTTCTTACACATCAACCATATATATTTATAATTAATAACAATAAAATTTAACAACGTAACGTCTTTTGCAATCGGCTGTTACACGTCATTTAGAAATACTCTAATTTGTATATAGAATAATAGAAGTGAGAATATATTTAATAGTATAAATTTTAGTAGTTAGAGAAAAGATAGAAAGACAGAACCATGCACTTTTATTCAAACTAATAATAAGAAAAAAAAATTGTAAAGAAGGTAGATAAGATTGTTAGTATATATATATATTTTTTTATAATTTTATATTTTATCCTTTTTTAAATGATTTTTTATTTTTTTTATTTTATAATATGAATATATCTAGTTGTATTTAGTAATATATCTATAATATGAATTAACTTTTGTTATAAGTTTGGTTATTATGTTTTGAAACCCTAATGGTAGATCAGACATATACAAAAAAATTTAAAATGAAATAATTAGTGGAAAAAGAGATCTGCTGGACCGGAGATTTTCAAATAGAAGTCCAACGACATTTCACTCCTGCTCTATTATGACATAGATCTCTCTTCGACCGGATTCTATGTGTTAATATTAAGTTGTTTTAGTGAAACATTTATATACACAGATTTAACAACTACAAGTGTTAAGAAATTCTAACTGTAACCTACCTCTTCTGTGACGCCTTCCTCAGTAAACAGCTATTTCTGGTTAACATCTGTTGCGGGGGGGACACGTGTTCGTCCCTTCAAAATTAGACTGCCTTCTCAGAAATTTCAGATTAATAAGACAACTGAAGAAAAAAGAAAATAGTTAAGGGAAGAAAGCCAATCTTTATAATCTTTACAGTTAGTTATATTAATATAACTGATTCAATTATTATTTATCTTTTAATTTTCCTTTAAAAAGGTAAATTATTAGATAATTAATAAAGCTATTAATTTTGAAAATTCATTATTATTTAATTTCCATTTTCCTCCCCAGAAATTGAAGATTAAATAAAATGAATTCTATACAATATTACTTTAAAAATCTTGTGAAAAATTTTCAAATTAGTTATATAATTTAAGTTTAATTAACTGTTAAAGATTATAAATTTGTATTAGTTATTATTGAGAGAAATTATAAAAAGTTGATTTAATAAATGGATACCTCAATTCATTTTTTTTAAAAGTATTTTATAATTGATATACTGTTGAAATATTTTACTTGTTTATAACTAAATTTGTTTTTAATAAATTCCATGTTTAAATTTTTAACATCTATGAAATTTTTTAATATATTATTTATTCTATAAAATCTTAGAAACTGACCAAAATATATACCTTTGCAGCAATTTGATGATATATTAGAATTTATATTGCAGTATTTTATAATATTAAAATTATAATTACTTTTTTTATTATAAATTTTAATAGCATTATCTGTAAGGTTTATATTTAGGTCTAAAAAGTTAACTTTTTTGTTTCTATTAATTTTTTCATTGTCTTAAGTTTCAAGTATTTAGGATATATTTCAGGTATTATGTTTTTAAATTGTGGGTTATTAAATATAATGATGTCATCTACAAAACGGAACATTTGCCAATTAACATTATTTTGTAGAAAGTATTCTCTTTCGTACCAGAATAGTATTAGGTTGGCTAATAAAGGACTTGATGAAGTTCCCATGGGAACGCCTTCTGATTGCATATATATTTTATTTTTAAATTCTATATAATTAAAATTTGAAAATGTTTCCAGTAGAGTTTTTGCTGTTTTAAGATCTAATTTAATTGTTTTATATCTGTTATGAATAATTTTAATGTAGAAAGTTTTGTCACTAATAAATTCGTTAAATAAATTTGTTATTTTATTATTTAGATCTCTTAAATTTATTTTAGAATATAGGTCCTCAAAGTCAAATGTGTGTACTGTATGTTTGTCCAATGTTTGTCCAATTGTTCATTAAATAGTTAATGATTTTTTATTTTAGTCGATAAATTTATAATTATATTTATTAGTTAATTTATTTATAATAAATTGTAGTGTTGAAGCTAATTGTATATCAATGTTTTTTATAACTGAATTTATACCAGATGTGATTGTTCTGAAAGAAATAGGTTTTTTGTGTAGTTTAGGAATTATATAGAACTTTGGTATGTTTGGATTTTTGTTGTAATTATAAATCTTTAGAGAATTATCCACGTTTTTGATGTCTTTTTTGATTTTTGTGGCTGTAGTTCTAGCAAAAGTGTATTTATTATTTTTATCAATTTCCTTTTTTAGCATATCGTGGTATAGCTTTTTACAAATCATAGATAAATTATCGGAACATTTATCTATAGGAGTGATAATAAAGTCCTTCTGTAATTTAATTATATTTTCTTTAAAAGAAGGAATATCTGAATTAGGTTTTGTGTATTTAAGTGTATTATTATAATAATTTATAATTTCCTTTTTAATATTATGTTTCCATTCCAGAAAAGTAAATTCTGGAATACTGTATTATATACTAGTTTTATTTATGAAAATGTCTATATCTTTTAATATAGATTTAATTGTATTATTATGATTGTGTTTAATTTGAGGTATATATTTATACCCTTTATTTAAAATATCCTGATATTCTGGATTTAAAAAAGAAAAATTGCTAGTTAATATATGACCTAATCTATCTATATAGTTGTTGCAATTACATTTAAAATTTTTTAAATTTGCCAAATTATTAAATTGGTTATAATTGCAAACTAAACTACCTATATTTTTGTTGTATCTCCAGATTGTTTTAAAATTTAAATTTTTTATAGGGAAAAGATTATTGATGTTTTGGTTATTAAAAATATCATTAAACTTAATATGATTAAATAAATTGTTATTAAATTTAATGATAATATTAATATTATTAGTAGATTGTTTAATTTTTCTGTATTTATAGATGTCGTGTGTGATATCTGTTAGTCAGATTATGAATTTTAATATATTCTATAAGTTTGATAAATTTATTATTATTTAGTTTAAATAATGTTTTAATGAATTTATCGACGAAGTTGTTAGTATACATTTTTTTTGGGTCCAGTAATTCTTCAAATTCAATGTAACCTAATTTATTGGTAGTTTTACCTCTAGTTTTATTAGGTTTAGTTTTAAATTCATTTTTTTTTTGTATTTGCAGCTGATTTCATAAGTTGAAATTTCTTCTGTTTGTGGTTTGTATGTGTAGTTTAATTCGTCAGTAAGTCCATAAGGGAATAATGTGTTGTGTTTATAAATGTAGTTGTTTTCTAATAATAGTCGTTATTTTTTGTTTTGACATATGTCTAGTATTTCTATCTTAAAGTTGCTAAAAGTATGTAATTGATTGTGTTCTTTCATATATATATTACCAATTGATTTTTTAGCGTGGTTTCTATGTAGGTTTATTCGTATATTTAATGGATTACACGTTTGTCCTATATATGATAGTTGACAAATTTGGCATGTTAATTTATAAATAGTATTTACTAATTTACAACTAGTCGTTTGAAATGTGTCATGGTTCTTAAGAGAGGGACAAGTTTGACAATTCTTTCTTAGGCAATTTTTAGCGAGTTTTAATTAACATAAAAGAGGTGCTAACCCTAATATGATTGTAGTTTTTTTTAGTTTTTTAGTTTGTTATTCTTATGATTTTTTTTAAATATATTTTTCTTAATTGTTTTTGTGGTGAATAAATTTGTAATAAAATGAATATTTAATCTATAAAAATATAGATATTACTGTTTGTTATCTGTTATATTTTTAAGAATAACTAATAAAAAACATCTTTAAACTAACTAAACACTGAAAAAAACAAAAGTTCTGAAGTTATTTTTTCTAAAATTACTTTTATAATTTACTTTTTCATAATCATATAATATAAGATAATTAAAATCTGTATGGATTTTTATTTATATTAAAATTTCTAATATAATTTAATTTGTATATTATAATAAATATAATAATATATCATATAGCAAGCTCATATGAATTAATATAGTGTAAAAACTATATAATAAAAATATAATAGTGATTCTATATTTAAAATTTAAAGAGTAAACTGATAAGAATGATAATTTATATCAAGTAGATTTGATTAGATAAGCAAGCTAAATCTAAATTAATTATAAAAATAAATAGTTGTTTAGTTTTATAGTTTAGTTTTGTATTAAAATTATCTTTATTACTTTGATTATTTAAATTCAAATTATAAAATTTGTAAATTGTTATTATTTAATAGAGAGAGAGAAAAAAATTTTTTCTTTACTTCTTAAACATCATCCATATATATTTATAATTAATAACAATAAAATTTAACAACGTAACGTCTTTTGCAATCGGCTGTTACACGTCATAAAACAAACCTACAGTCAACCCAGAGAGAGATGGGCAGCTAAAGGGTGTCACTTTAGACATCAGCGACATTCCAAGGGGCTCCTGGGGTCCGTCACTTAACACATCGGGACTTTGGAGACAGTTGAGGATTGTGTGCGTTACAAACGGCCGGCCGCCTGGCGGTGCCGGGTCCGTCGCTCTCCATCTCTCTCTGGTTGACTGGGTCCTTTCTCTTCCAATTTGTGGTGTGATTATTTCTCTTTCCCCACATTATTATTATATTGCCACATTGAAAGTCGACAGGATCTTATCACAGAAGAGTCGACAGGATCTTATCACAGAAGAGTCGACAGGATCTTATCACAGAAGAGTCGACAGGATCTTATCGCAGAAGAGTCGACAAGATAAGACCTGGCCGGGAAGCAAATCCCTCATATACCAGAGTATATGAAGAAAACAAGACGCAAGACCACGATGATCGGCCAAACCCAACTCAACTGTAGCCACTTTACTTCGAGCTCTCACCCCCTGCCTCGCCAACCTTTGAACCGTTACCCTGAAGAAGTGATCACCTACGACGGAGATGAAGCTGCCGCCCACTTCTCCCAGCACTAGATCTGCCCAAGAACGATCGCCGCGCCAGAGCAGGACACCTTCCACCACCATGGACTCCGCCATATCACTAGCGCTACTGTGGCCCACAACACTGGCACGTACAGTATCTACTGACAGAACCCTCCTTCAATGAACTCAATTAATCTACTTTCTCTCTAAACCAACATAACCTGTAAGTGAAATTGTTTTACCTCTACCATTCATTTTTAAAGAAGTCATTTCTTGTAAACTCTGATGCCAATATTTCCTATAATTAGTTTAGTTCCATTTATTCTCTCTACCCCCATTAACAGTGCTCCAGTACCTGAACATTTGCATACCTATTTGTATATGACCTTATCTCCTACTTGTAAGCACGGCTCACGAAGAATAATTTCTTTCCCTAAACGACTCAAAGTTCACTCTGTAATTCAGGCGTCAAAGAATTCCAACCACCACGTGAGCCTTGCTTACAACCAACCTTTAGTAACCTTTATTAATCTCCCCCTGAATGTCCCACTCAATTTTACAACTTGTCAACCTTATACCACCCCATGAACCTCTATGAAATTATTGATTAATCATTTATCGAACTACTTTTTCCTCTAAACTCCACTCTTCATTTACGATAATATATTTTGTAGTTTCTCTCTAGCATATCCACCAACCCACGACATCTAGCCACTGGTGTGTTCGTCACAGGATGCAGATTGACTAACTGCTAGATTTTTATCAACTCCTTTTTGTTCGCACTTGAACAATCTGCATCGAGCGGCACAGTTCGCTCCTTCTTCTCGCGCCAGACGTTCGCCACACGGACCCTGTCTTCAAATCTATGTTTTTCCCTTGTCCAAACCAGCACGATATAACCTACCTCCGATATTTCCCACGGAGGTACGTTAAACATCGTCGCTGATTCTGTCCGGTCCTCATCATTTCGCGCAGACATGGGTTTTACGTTCGACCCATCGCGAAATCTTCGCCTCGCACAAGTTCCCACGACGGTTCAAACACCTCGTGTCCGAGCAGCTTGTCACCTGTAAAGGACAACGCCGTCCTCGTCCCAATTTTTGGCACTGTGCGCGCATACTTTCCTCCAATTAGTTAGAACTACTAAAGTCTCATGGTATCGAAATAATTAAGGTGGAAAGGCCCAAAGCAAGTTTCCCCTCGCTCTGTCTGCCTATATTCTACCTTTGCATCTCGAACTATTTTATCTTCGCAAATTAAATATAAGTCCACATGCGACTTCCTCACCTACACAGGGGACTTTTCCCCTCGGACTCGCTACACAAGTAACTGCATAGATAGGGTAGAATGGCCCAAAGCAAGTTTCCCTTCGTTCTGTTCGCCAAAATTCTAACATTGTATGTAGTTCTATATTTACCTCAGTCCTGAACTCACACAATTTCCAACCTCAATCTAATTTCTCGTACTCTACACCTATAGCATAGAAAGCCCATGCCAAGTTTCCTCTTGCCATGTCCGCCTGAAAAATATCTTAAAGTGTAGAGTTCCCCAGTCTTATTGACCTTCAGAATTTCACCATGTGTATGTGACTCCCCTTCTCATTGTTCACCCTCCTCAATATAATTTCCCTTATAATACATTAGATGTTATTGTATATAGCCTTTTATGGCTTTGATATTATCAAAATTTCCCTTAAATATCAAACTCTCGGGTGTTGTAAAATTGCTTGTAAATATTATTTACTTGTGTACTATACAATATTTTATTTACATAAAACTATGTCACCATAACCTTAATTAATTTCAACTGTAAAATTATTTTCTCTATTCCTGGCTTCTCCAGCTTTAAGTATACTCAAACCATGTTCAGCCTTCTTCAACGGGGGCCATATGTCATAATATTGTAGCGTAGAAATCAAGCATTGAAATATCCTAAGATGTAAAAGTATTTATTGATGACGTCACAGCGACGAGTCGACAATTATTAACAGGTCAGCCCCAAACTATTTACCGCTAGAGAATCTTAAGCAAGCAAGCAAATAAATATTTTAAAGATGATTTCACAAATACAGATTAATATATATATTTTTAATCTGTTGAATATATTTTCATTGAATAATATTAAATTAAATAATAAAATATTTCTTCGTCACATAGCCTCCTCCTATAGAGAGCATCGACCCGATGCTCAGCAGGAAACTCACGTCGTCAGTCTTAAGAACTAGTACTATGGCCAGGGATATTTTCAGGTGACTGCGGTGGATGTCTTCTTTCAGTTGAGATATCTACTTCATGAGGACTTAGTAGGTCTATGTTTACGTCAAGGTAGCTTTTTCTCATTTCTACTGTGGTCGGCAAGGGAGGATTTTATAACTTTGCGGCCTCACCTCCAATGTGGTCTATCATCTAGTTTTAATGGCGGGGCGTCCAGCTAGATATCCTAGCAGGTGAGAAATGTTGTCTGTTTCGACCGCGATATGAAGTAGGGCTTCGGGAGCGAGTGAAAGTTTTCCTCGATCATTCGTCATTGGGGTCCTGAGATTCAGCTCGAGAGTTGTAGGATACCATTGCGTTTTGCTTTCTTTGGAAATAGTCATTTCTCCTTTCCTCATTGTGTCTCTTCCTGTCACGGCAATAGCGGACGACGTGACCTGGGCGTCCGCAGTAGAAACAGATTGGCCTTCCCTCAGTTGTACGCCAATCATTGGTGTCGCGTCTTCCTCCTTGTTTTGGGTATCGAGGTTCAGGGTGCGGTCTTATCGTTTCGGCCTCATATCTAGTATTTAAAAACTGTCGGGGTTTTTACTTCTGAGGGGGACTTCTCTTAGACTTTGAGATTGGCGCCAGGGTTCTTCCAATCTCCTCCTTTACAATTTCTTCGATTGTAGCATTTTTTGGTTCCTCCCAAGGAGAGCCTAATGCCCGCTGTACCTCCTCACGAACAATTTACCTAATCAAAGATGACAGATCTTCTCCGTCATCCTGGTCACAGAGAGAGGCTACATTTGGTAGGCGCTCGTACCTGGTTGGGGTAACTCGCCTACAACGGAGCGCTTCGACACGGCGACATTCTGTAATGAATTGCTCGGTGCTCTGTACATCCCTCGGTAGGAGTGCTTGATAAAGCTCCTCAGCTATCCCCTTCATGAGGTGGGAGATTTTATCTTCCTCGCTCATTTGAGGATCAACCTCTTTGCACAAGCACAGGAGATCCTGGATGTAACATTCGGTACTTTCACCTTTTAATTGTGCCCGTGTTTTAAGTTTCTTCTCCGCTTGCAATTTTGAATTTTCTTTTTTTCCGAACACATTCTCTAATTGAGATGTGAATTCCTTCCAAGTCTGTATGCTTTCTTCGTTGTTCTCAAACCATTTGAGAGCAGTTCCAGACAGATAAAAATAAACTTTAGTAAGACAAAGGGTTTCGTCCCAATGGTTGTACCTTGCCACACGTGCATACCCTTTTAACCATTTTTAGAGATCTTCACCATCCTCCCCGGAGAAAATGGAAGGGTTCCTTGGCAGATGTTGAACAACGTAGTTGCTTACCTGGGTACCTGCTTCCGTCTTTACATTCATAGAAGTTTCTTCTGGTTCAACAGAATCAATTTTTCTTTTATTTCTTAATGGGTATCGGTCCAGTCTCTCCACCAGTTGAAGCGTAGAAATCAATCCTTGAAATATCCTAAGATGTAAGAGTATTTATTTATGACGTCACAGCGACGAGTCGACAATTATTAACAGGTCAGCCCCAAACTATTTACCGCTAGAGAATCTTAAGCAAGCAAGCAAAGAAATATTTTAAAGATGATTTCACAAAAACAGATTAATATATATATTTTTAATCTGTTGAATATATTTTCATTGAATAATATTAAATTAAATAATAAAATATTTCTTCGTCACAATATATACTCTTCCTAGAATAATAAAACAAACCTACAGTCAACCCAGAGAGAAATGGGCAGCTAAAGGGTGTCACTTTAGACATCAGCGACATTCTAAGGGGCCCCTGGGTCCGTCACTTAACACCTCGGGACTTTGGAGACAGTTAAGGATTGTGTGCGGTACGAACGGCCGGCCGCCTGGCGGTGCCGGGTCCGTCGCTCTCCATCTCTCTCTGGTTGCCTGGGTCCTTTCTCTTCCAATTTGTGGTGTGATTATTTCTCTTTCCCCACATTATTATAATATTGCCACATTGAAAGTCGACAGGATCTTATCATATATATATATGGTAATTTAAGCCAACAAACCCATATTGTAAATAACTTATAACAAGATTTTAATGTTGTATAATAGAACACAGCTGTTAATGATTATACGTATTATTGACATGTGTCTTTACATCATCATATGTAATGTAATTTGTACAAAGTGGATAAATAAATAAATACATATCTGTAATAGATTTAAGAGTTGAGCTAAGCAAGAGATGGAAGTCATAACGTCAAGGTCGAGATGGATTTAGAATGCCCACAACAAGACCACCCACACTGTTCACAGCTGTGGAATGCAGGGCCCCCGCTCACACCAGGTGACAGGTAAAGGCCCCCTTTTCTCAGAAACGGCCCCCTGTCACATAAGGCCCCCCGTCTTTAACCTATAAATACAATCACTTTACAGTCACTTGACAGTTTAGTTCACCCTTAGCGCGAGCTCTCGTCGGTTGTCACCAAGGTCCTCCTCATACACCATGTAGACTAGTAAGAAACTTCTATATCCATCTTTCGCTTCTAGCTCAACTTTTATCTGTTTACGGAACTTTCTTAGTGCAACTGTGTCTTCGTTTTTTGTGTGGACATTCCCAAGCTTTCCACTCTGCCTCGACCACGACTGCCTGTATTTTGTGAGAACTTTTAAAGGTCTTCCAAGGTGCAGAGAGGTACTGGAAAACTCTACACAAGGCTTACCAGAACTTCAACTTATTTCAGTAGTCGACATCAACCTCAACAAATTATTACAGTGAGTCGACAAGATTTCTTATTACAGTGAGTCGACAGGCTCTCAATTCATTACATTAGTCGACAGGATTACCAAAACGAAGGATGACACAACGAAGAAAGTAAGAAGCCTGTTCAGATAGGAAGCGAGAACAAGCGAAGATGGAGGAACAAACCGACCATTCGAACGAAATGTCCAAGCAATCTCTCCCCCAAGATATTTACGGAAGAAACGCCGCCCCAAGGGACCTCCGCAGACCCGCTAACACCGATCGTCAACGCCAGGAGCAAGCTGACCGCGCCAACGACAGCCCCGAACTTCCCGCAAGTCATGGAAACCGAGCAGCGATGTACCCAAACCCTGTGACAAGTTCCACCTTCGAACTGACATCGTCGAGACAATGCTCAAGGCAACAAGCTGCAAATCAACTTCAAAAAATCTACAAGCTTTACATGGAGCTACTTCCACGACAGCAGGACGACCACCAAAGACCAAGTCTCCTGACTGAACTATCTTCAAAACTGTAAGTTTTAAAATCTTACATAACTTTATCCTCAAGTTCACAACTTGATTCCTCATAATTCTTGTATTTATATTTTCACTTTAAGAGCATTTTAAAATCAATTTTTACCTTGTTATATCATTATTTATTCAATTTTTAAAACTTTCACACTCTCATTTATCAAGTTTACTTTAATTTTAATTAAATATAAAATTTCAGTTTATTACTCTCAAATTTACTTTAAAAAAAAAAAAAAAATTTCGCCCATCACGCATTTTTACTAATTTACTAATCTTACATGCCTTTCCTAAATTTACCTAAAATGGCATTACCCAAAGCTACGACTTGAAAAAAAAAAAACATCACATTATTATTATTATTTTTTAAAAACTCATTCATCATAATTCTCAACTTATTTTTGTTTTACTTATTAGTTATCTTTATACAAAAGACCAATATCTTTATCAATTCTTAAAATTTGGTAATTTTCACCATTTTAAGTAAGCGCCCAATTTAAATTATTTGTAACTCTCACGACATTGCCCTTTTACAAGAATCATTTTAACGCTACCATAATCAACGATTTGAAAAATATATTCAAATCTTAAATGTAAATTAGCATAGGTGAAACGCATTTTTTTTAATTGCAAAAATCGGAAGATACAATATCTTCAAAAACGCCACTAGGGAAAACAACTATCTTTCCCAAAACAAGTTAAAAATAAAGATTCACTCCAATTCACCGCCAGTAGCTCCCTCGTCTTTTCCTTTTACATGCATGATTGGTCATAAACACATTTCTTTCAAAAACCTTACAACACTCACACATCACTTTATACAATTGGCAACAATTTGTAGTGCGCGACTTAACACACAAATCCAAATTTCGAGTCACACAAGCGCCACTTAGCTCTATATCGTCGCCACAATAAAATAATTTCACATTAAGCGTGCCACATCCACTAACAGTCAAATATTCTCTCGATGTGTTTCATACAACAACCACCCATGACTTTATTAAATTTGTTATTCATGGTGAAACAGGTTAGATTTGTACCAAACTAAGACTTCACGTGACACCTTTTCATTCACATTTCTCACTTCGTGTCATAGCGCTACACCACAAAACCTTTTCACTTTTCAGGCCAAAGACGCCTTCATGCCTATGACATCTCACCTCAAAGCGTGTCCACGTCGAAAGTCATATCTTTCACTCACTTCTAGGCTGAAATCATCGTATAACATTTTTACTAAGTCTTAACAACTACGAACACCGAGAAAATCATATCTTTCAATTATAGCAGAAAATTGCCAACTCAACAAAAGGAGAAAGTCAGTTTCAAGTAAATCTCAAACCTAGAAAACCATCCCACATGTGTGACCACCCCAAAAAAAGAATTTCCGTGAAAAAAAGGAAGTGGACGCCCTTTATGACGTCACTCCCCAAGTCACTGCTATCTTTGGACATCTCCTCTCTCCCCCCTCACAAGGCAGATCTTCTTGACCGCTAGCTTCATGATCGCCATTTTAAACAAATGTTTCAAACCAACCATTTAGATTTCCTCGAGAATCTCACAAATCTCGCACAACGCCTCAATCACAACACATCATACATTAAACATTTTACATGTTAATTGATAACACCAATTAAAACAATTTGGTTAAGTCTTATATAGACTTTATAACGCGAAAGAGAAATCATTCTCTACATACCAACATTGTAGACAAACGAAGGGATCATTTCACATATTCCCGCTTCAGAGAGTCAAAAACACCAATGTTTACCAATGGGATATGATCTACACACAACAGTTGTAACTTTTCTTAAAAAGAGACAATTTTTGTTCAATTTTACACTACTTAAAATTTATCCAATCATTGATAACCTTTAATTATATTTGAATTTTTGTATAACATCTTGAATAATTATTTTTATTTTTTACCTTTCGTTTATATAATCAAATTTTTAATCCAACATGATTTTCAAAAAAAAAAAAACTTTAATCAAATTTATTTTTATTTTTCATTATATTATTTTAGTATTGCAAAACATCTAATTGTTTCAAAAATTATTTTTATTTTATTATTTATTATATCTTCTATATATTACATGTTTATTTTTGTCCACTTACACTTTTTTTTGTACCTGCAATCATATTTCTATTTTTTTATTCACTATTTAATGAATGAAAGGAAGAAAACTTCACTATATTTTATATTTGCTTAAATACCTTTATTATCTGACAATGTTTATCATCCACTATCGGGCATCTACAACAATCGTTTTCAACAATCATATTCTTTAACCAATTCCCTATATGTTTCATCACTATCTTTTCAGTCATTGCGTCACATCAACGTAGAAAAACGACAGCACTGCTTGACAATTTAATTTTTGATTTCGTAATTCAACAAACTCTTTGAGGACACAGTTCCCCAGATTTAAAAAATCCCGACTTCTGGTCTGAACACGCTTCAAGAGTTTATTTCATTTCATCCGCAGAGCAAATCACCAACGCATTCACAAAGCGTTCACTTTTTTCAACTTTCAACTTTTTTTTTTCAGCTCTAGCGGACCACATTCAACCTTTGATTTCGAGTCAAGTCAGACCACCTACTGTTGCTACAACAATTCTACTTATCGCATGGCTCTATTTCACTCCTTTCCCAATCATATAAATAAACAACTTACTGCTCAAGTGAATGTTTCGCTGGTAGAATTTTGTTCCTGCCTACTAAAATTTATTATCTGGCTCCGCCCGTGGACTGTTTTAGTGAATATTCTCCAAAAGAATTTTGTTTATGTCAATCAAGCATGATACGTCAATAATGTCATTATCATTTCTGACTAAAAAAAAATTGTTGCTCAGTACTTGGATAATTATAATTTTTCTTGGTTAAAGTGCGAAAAAAAACTTCCAGATTCAACTCTCTGTCCTGTTCAAATTTCAGCGAGATTAGTTACATATTGAGGGCGTGCATAGCCGACAAACATATATATATATAACATATATATTCCGGGCTTCGCCCGATTTTTACCCGAGTGAAAGATTGCCTAAGAAACATTTGTTAAAACGATTTTAGCAAACATCCAATCCCTACTGAATCTAAACTTATCTATACTCTCGTTAATTTGAATATTTTCCCGGTCCCTTGAAAAATACTCTATAAGTTGAAAAAAAAAACAGTATTAATTGGTCCACTCTTGCCACAAACGAGTATTTGTAAATAAGTGTATTTGGCGAATGTACCCGGCTTCGCCCGGTTTTTATCCGAGTAAAAGTTTGCCTAACGAACATTTGTTAAAACGATTCTAGAAAACATCCAATCCACCTATATATTGATTTATAAACGTATATAAATATATTTTTGTTATGTGCTTTTGAATATATTTTTGAAACATATATTATTTTAAAAATATTTATTATAATTTAAATAAGATATTGTCACTTTTGTGAATTTTATAATTAACTAGCGGATGTACCCGGCTTCGCCCGGGGTTTTACCCGAGTAAAGGTTTGTCTAACGAACATTTGTTAAAACAATTCTCTATAAACTTATTAAAAGAATAATAGATATATTTTGATAATTTGAAACTCCTAATTTTCTACATTACAAAATCATCGTTTTATCTAGTGAACATTTTTTCCCGGTCCCTTGAAAAATACTCGATAAGTTGAATAAAATCAATATTAATTGGTTCCCTCGGTAATTGGAAGTTAAAGGAATAGTATCTTCGCCTTGGAATTGTATCATTATTCTTGACTCAAATAAATTGCCGTGTCATCCTGAGATAATCTTACTTTTGATAAATAATCTTTAAGGTAATAAACTTAGTGATAATAAAACTTATAGATAAAAACTTGTTATCATCGTCGCAATGGTGACGCTGCTTGCGAGTTAAATCTACAAATCTGCAAATAACTCTAAGGATATTCAAGATATTCAAGAAATTATTTTTCAAAAACCTTCCCGGGATATACCTAATAATATTCCAAAATTTAACGGCGATTGGATGTATGGTTTTTGAATCTATAGAGTACAGACAGATAGACATTTTATATATATATAAATAATTATTTATTTTTCTCAATGAATTATATATATTAAATTATATTCATTTTTGTATCATCATCACATACAATGTATTTTTTTCATAAACAAACAATAATAAACAACAACAACAATGTAATTTGCATCTTCATTAAAATTAAACAACAACAAATTAAATTAACAATGTAAAAAATATATATTTTGACATTACATTTTAAAATATAACACAAAACGTTACAATATTTTCTTTAAATATATATTGTCGCATACCTCGAGATGTTTGCATAGTATTGTTTTGTTTTATATATTTTTACATGTTGTTTATTATGACAGGTTGATATATTTGCATGTCCGCGTGAGGCGCGATGTATATATATAGGTCAAGAGAATAATAAAGTTAGAGTTTCTATTGCTTTGGAGCTTCTCACGTTCTGCGGAACTCGTTCTTTTTAATTAGAACACTACATATATTAATATTAAAATGCCAAGTTTTTTTACGTCTTTGGAAAATTATATTACTAAATTCTCAAATAAAATTTATTATACTTGGAACACATTTTAAGCATTGTTACAATTTATAAATATAATTTCACCAGAAACCGCGAGAGGCGCTGCTTGCGAGTGAAAGTAGAAAATTTGCAAATAAAATTGCAAAGAATATTTATTTCAAATTGATTTCAAACCAGAAACCTTCCCAGAAGTATAGTAAATATATATATCTCTATATATATATAAATGAATGTTTGTATGTCTGTCTGTATGTCCGGTATACAAATTCGCAGTAGTTCACTAATTCAAACCAAAATTTCCATACATAGGTAAAAATATACGGGGAAGACGATAGGCTATTTTAAAAAATATATAAATCAATTATTAAAACTATATATTTTTATTCAGAAAATGATTATGACGATATTGCTGTATCATGTTTGATTATCAGATACAAAATTATATCGGTAAAAATTCCAAAAAGCAGAGACCACGGGTGAAACTAGTTCATTATTTTGTTCGTAGGAACAACATTTTAACAGAAAAACATCCATTCGAGCAGAAAACAAAAGCTAGATCATTTTTTTATAAAAATATCGCTTCTCAGACACAAAGTTTGGAGCGGGACGTTTCACAAGAGCAACATCCACGGCGCCAATTTATAATTGTAACGAATAGTATTTGAATAGAAACATTTAATCGGGAAAATCCCGGGCGTTGCCCGGGTCATTCGGCTAGTATAATATATAACTTCCTAAAGTTTCACGGCGATTGGATAATCTTAACTTTAAAAAACATTCATCGTGTAAACAAACTAACATTCAACGTGTAAACAAACCACGTGTGAATTATTAACCAATCAAATTCATTTATCGTCGCAAATCGCAGTGCTGCGCCCAAGCGGTAAAAGCTGGAACTAACGCTTTTTGGTTTTATATTTTAAAAAAGCACATTAACCTTTTTAGTTTTTTGAATAGCCTATATGTTAAACGAAATCTTCATCTACCTACATGCGAAATTTCATAATGATTTATTTTGTTGATTTTGCGCAACGCGATAACAAACATCGATTTTGGATTTCATTTTTATAGATATGATGATGAGGAAGGAAGATATATATACACGTGTACACGGCTTCGCCCGGGTTTTATTCGAGTAAAAGTTTGTCAAACGAATATTATTGATTACTTGCCGAATGACCCGGGCAACGCCCGGGTTTTACCCGATTAAATGTTTTTATTCAAATACTATTCGTTACAATTATAAATTGGCGCCGTGGATGCCACTCTTCTGAAACGTCCCGCTCCAAATTTGTGTCTGAGAAGCGATATTTTTATAGAGAGATGATCTGGCTTTGTGTCTTCTGCTCGAATGATTTTTTTTTCTGTTCGAATTTTGTTCCTGAATACTAAAAATGAACTGGCTTCAACCGTGGTATCTGCTTTTTGGATTTTTTCCCGATATAATTTTGTTTCTGATAATCAAATGATGACACAGCAATAATGTCATCATCATTTTCTGACTAAAAAAAACAACTATTTTTGCCCAAAACCTGTCAATTTCAATTTTTCTTGGCTAAAAATGCGACAAATATCCCTTCCATATTTTTTTCTCTATGTCCTGTTAAAACCCCTTTTTACATCTACATTAGGTCAGCTGATACTACCTTCCATCTTCACCGCTAGAGGCACTGCTTGCGAGCGAAAGGACAAATTTGCAACGAAATTTGCAAATAACTCGACGAATATTCGGAATAGAGACCTGAAATTTTCACTATAAGTTTTTTTCAGATTCTACTCTATATACTGTTAAAATTTCAGTCAGATTGGTAACGTATTGTGGACGTTTATAGCCGACATAGGAACAAACACACATACATACATACACTGACTTTTATATATATAGGGTTAATATTCGTTATATTATATATTTATATAATATATAAAATATATTTTTCGAGAAAACATATCCACTCTCTCTACTGAATAGATTTTTAAAAAGATATATATATAAAAATAAATATATCTGTAGATATACTACATGATCTTAGCCAAAAGGCCGAGAAACGATATTTTATATATAGAGATGACCTAGATTCGTGTCTTCTGCTCGAGTGAATGCTTCGCTGGTAGAATTTTGTTCCTGCCTACTAAAAATTATTATCTGGCTTGGTTTGCTTCAGTGAATATTCCCCTAAAGAATTTTGTTTATGTCAATCAAGCTTGATACAGCAATATTGTCATAATCATTTCTGACTAAAAAATATTGTTCTCAGAACTTGGTTAATTACATTTTTTCTTGGTTTAAAGTGCGACAAAAACTTTTCCAGATATAACTCTCTGTCCTTTTCAAATTTCAGCGAGATTAGTTACATATTGAGGGCGTGCATAGCTGACGAACATATAAATATATGTTCCTGGTTTCGCCCAGTTTTTACCCGAGTAAAGTTTGCCTAACGAACATTTGTTAAAACGATTCTAACAAATATCCAATCCCTACTGAATCTATACTTGTCATTACTCTCTAAAAAATTTGAAATATTTTCCCAGTCCCTTGAAAATACTCGATAAGTTGAATAAAATCAATATTAATTGGTCCTCTTGGTAATTTGAAGTTGAAGGAATAGTATCTTGCCACAAACGAACATTTGTAAATAACTGTATTTAGGGAATCTACCCGGCTTCGCCTGGGTTTTACCCGAGTAAAAGTTTGCCTAACGAACATTTGTTGAATCGATTCTAGAAAACATCCAATCCAACTATATATAGATTTATAAACGTATAAAATATAAATATTGTTATATGCGTTTAAATATATTTTTATATATATAACTAGCCGAAAGACCCGGATAACGCCCGGGTTTTACCCGATTAAATGTTTTTATTCAAATACTATTCATTACAATTATAAATTGGCACCGTGGGTGTCACTTTTTGTGAAACGTCCCGCTCCAAACTTTGTGTGTTTTTAAAATATAAAAATAAATACGTAAATTTTCACAACGATATTTGATAATTATATTATTTTGATTTTCAAATACTATCGTTACAATTATAAATTGGCGCCGTGGATGTCACCCTTGTGAAACGTCCCGCTCCAAACTTTGTGTCTGAGAAGCGATATTTTTATAGAAAGATTATCTGGCTTTTGTTTTCTGCTCGAATGAATGTTTTTCTGTTAGAATTTTGTTCCTGCTTACAGAATAATGAACTGGTTTCACCCGTGGTCTCTGCTTTTAGGATTTTTTCCCGATATAATTTTGTATCTGATAATCAAACATGATACAGCAATATCGACATCATCATTTTCTGACGAAAAATATATACTTTTATTACCGTATTTTTTATACCTATTACCGTATTTTTTTTACCTATGTATGGAAATTTTGGTTTGAATTAGTGAACTACTGCGAATTTGTTTACCGGACATACAAACAAACATACAAACATTCATTTATATATATATAGATATACTAGACGGGTGACCCGGGCTTCGCCCCAGGATTGACCCGGGTGCATATCTACCCGAGTGATATTGTTTCACCAGGTTGCGGCTTGGCAGACTCTTCAGCCTTGATTCTCTCCTGTGCTGGGTCTTGCATCTTACCAGAGCGTGTTTCAACCATCCTACAAATTTATATAAGGGAATAATGAGATAAGTCTACTTTAAGTAACCTCCAGAATCCTTTATTTATTTTCTCACATCAAAGAGAGCAGTGAAGTCACAGTGTACCTAAATACAAATGATGATAATCTAATCTGTTTAAAATAAATATCATAGAATATTTTATATAAAAATAAATAAATATATAATTTAAATTTCAAATATATTAAAAATAATATAAGAAATACGCCATTAATCATGATGTAACACTTCCCCCTCTCCAGAGGTCGTCACGTCCTCGTGATTGACCTCATCAATTCTTTCAAAATAGGGTTTGATTCTTGAGACATGGACAATCAATGGGTCTTGGCCAGGATTATCTTTTGGTTCAATTAAGTAATTTACGTTGGACAGCTTCTTTAATATTTTATATGGGCCAAAATATTTTCTCAGAAGTTTCTCACACTTTCCTATTTTCCTAATTGGTGTCCAAACTGCTACTAATTCTCCTGGTTCGTAGCTTCTTTCCATGTGTTTCTTGTCATAGTTCTTTTTCATTCTTTCTTGAGTCTTTATTGTGTTGTTAATAACTAATTTTCTTGTTCTGTTTATTTTGTCTAAGTGATGTTTTATGTATTCATCATAATCATCCTTGTCAATGTCCACCGAGATATTCCTGTCGTCCAAAAGAGACGTGGGTTCTCTTCCAAACATCAGGAAAAAGGGAGAATATCCTGTGGTTTCCTGAATTGTAGTATTGTAAGCGTGAGTGATGAATGGGAGTATTTCGTCCCAATTCTTCTGATCAGTGTTCACATACATACTGAGCATATTGATCAATGTTCTATTTAACCGCTCTGTCAATCCATTAGTCTGGGGATGATAGCTCGTTGTGAAGCAATGTTTAATCTTGCACGTTTTCATCACCTCTTTCATTAAATTACTGGTAAATTGAGAGCCTCTGTCACTAATAAGATATTGTGGGGCTCCGTGCCGGAGAAAAATATCCTCTACTAGAAATTTTGAAACTTCTTTCACTGTTGCTTCCGAGACTGCTTTTGTTTCTGCATATCTAGTGTAGTAGTCCGTCAGCACGATTATCCATTTTTTCCTGTTTTTCGTAGATGGCAATGGACCAACAAAGTCAATTCCAATTCTTTCGAAAGGAAAGTTGGCTGGGGGAATGGGCTGTAGTAGTCCAGAAGGTAATTGGTTTGAGCCTTTTCTACTTTGGCAAAGATGACACGTCTTAACGAACTCTGAGACATCCTTTAGCATGGATGGCCAAAGGTATTTACTCTTTATTCGGTACATGGTTCTGGCGACACCCAGATGGCCATTCGACATATGATTGTGATATTCTTTCATAATTTCTCTCTTTTTCTTCTCTGGAACCACAAGCAACCACGCCCTGCCTTCAGGGTTCGGGTTCTTCTTAAAGAGGCATCCATCTTCTACTTTAAAGTTTTGCGCAATTGATCGCCTGCTTCCATTAAGGTTTTTCTTAACACTTTCGATAAACTTATCCTCTTCGTCTGTTATTTGATTTAAAAATAGCCTTTCAAAATCCTCATCCCAATCAGTTTCTGGTAAGGGTCCCCTAGATAAGCCATCGGCGTCCAGATGTTTCTTTCCTGATTTATGTATTATATCGAAGTCATATTCTTGAATTTTCAATGCCCATCTTGCCAATCGACCTGTTGGATCCTTCAAGTTTTTGAGCCAGCATAAGGCGTGGTGGTCTGTTACTATTTTAAAGTGTCTTCCATAAAGGTAGGGTCGTAATTTTGACATTGACCAGACAACGGCCAGACATTCTTTTTCAGTGGTTGAATAATTTTGCTCCGCTTTACTTAGGGTACGACTCAAATATGAGATCACCTTCTCTTCACCACCGATGTCTTGGACAAGTGTTGCACCTATGCCGATGTTGGACGCATCAGTATGAACATAAGTAGGTGCATTTGGATTGAAGTGACCTAAAATTGGTGGACTTAATAGTGCTGTTTTTAGGGTTTGAAACGCTTCCTCTTGTCTTTCTGTCCAGATAAATGATACACTTTTTTTTATAAGGTTGGTCAAAGGGTCAGCAATTTTTGAGAAGTCTTTGATAAATTTTCTATAATATGAACACATTCCCAAAAAGGATTGTACTTCTTTGACCTTTTTGGGCCGAGGGAAATTTCTGACAGCTTTGATGTTATGTTCCGCGGGTTTTATACCATGTTTGCTCGTTATATAGCCGAGAATCTCCAATTCTTCAAAAGCAAATCGGCATTTTTTGTCGTTTAACCTTAAATTAGATTCACGAAAACATCTAAAAACAGCTTCAAGTCTTTTGAGGTGCGTTGGAAAATCCGGGCTATATATGATAACATCATCCAGATAACACAAACAAATTTGCCATCTCAGATTTCCAAGCATATTCTCCATATTTCTCTCAAAGGTAGCAGGCGCGTTACAAAGTCCAAAAGGCATCACGTTGAATTCATATAATCCATGTGCTGTAGTGAAAGCTGTTTTCTCTTTGTCTCTTTCTTCGACTTCAACTTGCCAATATCCAGATCTGAGGTCTATTGCTGAGAAGTGTGTAGATCCTTGGAGAGTATCCATAACTTCGTCTATTCTAGGGATCGGATAGACATCTTTTACTGTCACATTATTCAGTTTTCTGTAGTCCACACAAAATCTGTATTTACCATCTCGCTTCTTGACCAATATTACTGGAAAAGACCAGGGGCTAGAAGATGGCCTAATTATGCCTTCTGTAAGCATCTCGTCAATTTGCTCTTTTATAATATCTCGTTCTTTAGCACTTACCCGGTAAGGCTTGTGTTTAATTGGCTTCGCGTCTTCTGTGTCTATCCGATGTTTTGCCAAATTGGTTCTCCCTAATCTCGACGAAAAAAGATCTCCATACCTTTCTAAAACTTGTTTTAACTCCTTCTGTTCCTTTGGTGAAAGATTTTCGTTTATTTGGAATCTAGGTTCTTTGTTCTCTTCTACCTCTCTTTCTCGACTCACATTTATTTTCGCTGGACTACTTCCAAAAGCCAATGTTTGGTTTTTCATTATTTTTAACGGTCGAGGATACGGATTAGTTATCCAGATGTGTGTTTCCCTATTTATAACATTGATCAAGCTTCTTGCTAGACGAAGTCCATTTGTTTGAAACATTTTGCTGCTCTCCTCCATAATATATTCTCCATCCTCTGTTTCTACCAATGCCTTGATCAATTTCATGGAACATTCCGGTACAATGGAATCCTTGGCACTCTTTATTTTCAACATTTCAAAATTGATTTCGTCATGATTATTCGTCAAATCGTATTTGATAGTTTCTTGCTTACAATCTATTTTTGCGTTCATTTTCTTAAGGAAATCTCTCCCAAGAATTAATGTCCGTAAATGCGTTTTCAATATCACAAAGTTGTGTGATAATGTTTCGTCATCAATTTTTATATTTAAAAATATACTTCCTACCATGTCCAATTTTTTTCCATCGGGTCCTGCACAAATTTTTGCGAGTTTACTTATACCATGGCCTGTATCGAGGGCCGTTCTGAGGTCGACCACTGAGAGGTCAGCACCTGTATCAACCAAAGCTTCAAAAGTCCCTATCTTGTCCACGTTAATTTTTAATTTGTATTTAGGGTCCAACTTCTTGATTCCGTTTATGGTCGACTTGCTTTGATTGACAGATTCAGGCGCGACGCTTAGTTTAAATCTTCCAACACGGAATATCTATTCCGGGTAGGAATATTTGTCTGTGTGTTATGACATACATCGGCATAAAGCCGAGGTCCTGATTTCTCTGATATTTCATTCATTTGGCATTTCTCTTCGACCTTCTCTTGGGTATCTGCTGGATCCTCTTCTAAGATTCTTATAAACTTGACCCTACAATAACGGGCCACGTGCCCTGGCTTGTTACATTTAAAGCAGATTGGTCTCCCGTCTTCTGTCCTATTCCTAATTGAATTTGGATTCTTATTGTATGTTTTACTTGGGTAGACCGGTTTTGGCTCAGGATTTGGTGTGTAAGATCGTCTAGGGGCAGATACCTGGGGCAGAGGTTTGTCCTGGTAGTACCTCGGAGTGGGGGCCTGGGGCTTGGAGGTGTTCTGGTAGTACCTCGGAGCGGGGGCCTGGGGCTTGGAGGTGTTCTGATATGGTCTTCTGAACGACGTAGCATTCTTCCATTGCTCTTGATGATGGGGACGAGGAGAGCGTGGTCCATTATATAGAGCTTTTGATTTTTCTGCACGTTCTTGGTAATTCTTTTCGAACAAATCCAGCTTCTTACAAATTTCTAGGAGTTCATTGGTATTTTTAGGAGGGTTTAGGTGAAGGGCAAAAGAGTATTCTTTCTTTAACCCTCCAATAACCCAGTTTATTTTAGTCTTTTCTTCCATTTGGGGGTCGACCTTGTTGCACAGTACAAGGATATCCTCTGCGAACCTGATTGCAGGTTCATTCAACTGTTGCATCCTGTTTAGTTTCATCTTAATTTCTTCTTTGTTGGCGTCTGAGGCAAAATCCTCAATTAGGCGGCTCTTGAAATTTTCCCAGCTGGTGAAACTTATCTTGTGTAGGTTCAGCCAGGTTTTGGCGCTACCAATCATATTCATGGCAGCATAACGAGAGATAATGTAGTCTGCCCAATGGTACAGGAAGCCAATTTCTTCAAGAGATTCAATCCATGGGCGAGGGTCTTCCGTTCCATCATACTTGGGGATGTCGATGTTGGGATTCAGGACAACTTGGTCGGAACTAGCATCTCTACCAATTGTTGCACCAGGTTGCGGCTTGGCAGACTCTTCAGCCTTGATTCTCTCCTGTGCTGGGTCTTGCATCTTACCAGAGCGTGTTTCAACCATCCTACAAATTTATATAAGGGAATAATGAGATAAGTCTACTTTAAGTAACCTCCAGAATCCTTTATTTATTTTCTCACATCAAAGAGAGCAGTGAAGTCACAGTGTACCTAAATACAAATGATGATAATCTAATCTGTTTAAAATAAATATCATAGAATATTTTATATAAAAATAAATAAATATATAATTTAAATTTCAAATATATTAAAAATAATATAAGAAATACGCCATTAATCATGATGTAACAATATACACTGCGTGACATTGAGTTTTGCAAATGATGTAAAATGCGCAGCTCTCGTGCGCACATGGAGTAAGATATAAGGGAAGGAACTTGCAGAAAGGACAGTATTCGTGTCGTTATTTCTTCAAGGAAAATCATTGTAGAAATTTCGTTCTTGTGTCAAAAGAAACGTGTAATAACAGAGAATGCCAGGTCATCGTAAACGGAGGCAGTTCAAGCAGACAGACGCTTTTACGAGGGGCATGGTGATCGGACTGAAAAGGGCAGGTTGGTCCATACGGCAAATCGCAGCTGACACACACCTTGGTGCGTCCACGATGCACCAACTGTGGAGAAGATGGTTGGAACAAGGAAATGTGGCAATTTATAGGAATGTCGGTGCAACCAGAGTGACGTCAGCACGTGTGGATCGGCGTATCCTTCGACAAGCAGTGGCGGCCCCACAAGCCACTTGTACCGCCATCCTGCAACATGTGCAAGACTACTAGATCATTCCATCTCGACCAGAACCATTTCCCGTCGATTGGTTGCTAATGGCTTGCACTCATGCCGTCCGCTAAGAAGACTGCCATTGACCCCACCGAATAGGCGCCAACGTTTGGAATGGTGCCGGGCTAGATCGACGTGGATGACGGAATGGCACAGGGTCGTGTTCTCAGATGAGTCGCGTTTCTGCTTGTCCAGTGATAGTCGCCGTGTACGCGTGTGGCGTCGACGTGGAGAAAGGTCCAATCCGGCAGCAATTGTGGAACGCCCCACCGTGCGACAACGTGGAATCATGGTTTGGGGCGCAATCGCGTATGATTCCAGGTCACCTTTACTTCGTATTCAGGGCACTATGACGGCCCAACGATACGTTGATGATGTGCTGCGACCGGTGACACTCCCCTACCTTCAGGGGGTACCCAATGCCCTTTATCAGCAGGATAACGCCCGACCGCACACTGCTCGCATTAGCCAACAAGCTCTGCAAGATGTACAGATGCTTCCCTGGCCACCGTACTCTCCTGATCTCTCTCCAATCGAGCACATCTGGGACATTATTGGACGTCGTTTGCATGCCTTGCCACAGCCGCGTTCAGAAGACGAACTGTGGCAAATGGTTGAGAGGGAATGGAGAGCCATCCCTCAGGACGCCATCCGTACTCTGATTGACTCTCTACCTAGACGTGTTGCTGCGTGCATCGCCGTCCGCGGTGGTCCTACTTGCTACTAAGCCGACGCCGTTCTCGCTCTGTATTATGACTATCATTTTGAAATAAAGATCACTTATTGTTCGTCCCTGTCTCTCTCTGTCTGCCGAGTTTCATCACTTTCTGGCCACTATTTCTTGGTGTTCCATTTTCAATGTCACGCAGTGTATATTTAGATAAGATTTTTTTTATAATTGTTTGTTATTAGCATTGCCTATTTGTTTATATCAGCATAATTTAATCTAATCTTTGATAGAGGGCGCTGTTCGTGAGCTAAGTAGAATAATTTGAATATATAGTTTTGAAAATTGATTTTTATATTTTTTAAAATAGCCTATCGTCTTCCCCGTATTTATTTACCTATGTATATAAATTTTGGTTTGAATTAATGAACTACTGCGAATTTGTATATCGGACATACAAACAAACAAACATACAAACATTCATTTTTATATATATAACTAGCGGACCCGCCCGGCTTCGCCCGGGTTTTACCCGAGTGAATGTTTGTCTAACGAACATTTGTTAAAACAATTCTCTTTAAACTTATAAAACGTACTCGGCTTCGCCCGGGGTTTTACCCGAGTAGAGGTTTGTCTAGCGAACATTTGTTAAAACAATTATCTAAAAACTTATTAAAAAATAAAAAAAGATATATTTGATAATTTGAAACTCGTAAATTTGAATCTCTCGATAAAGTGAACATTTTTTCCCGGTCCCTGTGTGCCTTGTCATCCTGAATTTTGTCTTTCCTAATTTTCTACATTAGAAAATCATAGTTTTATCTAGTGAACATTTTTTCCCGGTCCCTTGAGAAATACTCGATAAGTTGAATAAAATCAATATTAATTGGTTCCCTCGGTAATTGGAAGTTAAAGGAATAGTATCTTCGCCTTGGAATTGTATCATTATTCTTGTCGCAAATAAATTGCCGTGTCATCCCGAGATAATCTTACTTTTGATAAATAATATTTAAGATAACAAACTTAGTGATAAGAAAACTTGTTATCATCGTCACAATGGGGGCGCTGCTTGCGAGTTAAATCTACAAATCTGCAAATAACTCTAAGGATATTCAAGATATTCATGAAATTATTTTTCAAAAACCTTCCCGGTGATATACCTAATAATATTCCAAAATTTCACGGCGATTGGATGTATGGTTTTTGAATCTATAGAGTACAGACAGACAGACATTCAATTTTATATATATAGATTAGCAGTAATTAAACGTAACAGTAAGAAAATGTTGATTTTAATATATGTAAATAGAGTCTCTTAAGAAAGACCACCTAAAAACATGACTCAACTTGTTTCTCCTGTAGGTGGTCTCTCATTGGAGGTTCTAATTGATATTAAAGAATCTCTAATAGACCTTTAATAAGAGACTGCCTCTCGGAGAGACGGTTTAAGCTACGATTTTAGGCATCCTCTCAATGGAAGCTCTACTGTATCTACTTTTTCACACTGTTTGGCTTAATAAATGCCATTTTAACCATTTTAAATGTGTATCAATCGAGTTTTTTTTTTATATTTTATATCCAAAATCACTTCATTTCAATTCATAGGGAATTCTTAACATTTTATTTTTGTCTTCATTCAGCTCACTTTCTATTATATTTTAAGCCATTGTTCCATTATACATATTCAATACCGTTTACACTGTTTTACTTTCAAAAATGTCGATGAAATGAGTAGTTTGGTCCAGCATAAAGAAGAGGCATATAATCATTTTTTTCTATATGCATGATAATATTATTTCAATTTTATATATATAGATAGATAGAGATTTACTCTTCATTGTTGGCTTTTTATCTTACATTCATTCTTCATTGTTGGCTTTTTATATTAAATTTACTCTTCATTGTTGGCTTTTTATCTTACATTCATTCTTCATTGTTGGCTTTTTATATTACATTTACTATTCATTGTTGGCTTTTTATCTTACATTCACTCTTTATTGTTGGCTTTTTATCTTACATTCATTCTTCATTGTTGGCTTTTTATCTTACATTCACTCTTCATTGTTGGCTTTTTATCTTACATTCATTCTTCATTGTTGGCTTTTTATATTACATTCAATTCTTCATTGATGGCTTTTTATATCATATAGAAAATCATAGTTTTATCTAGTGAACATTTTTTCCCGTGTCACATTGCCGTGTCATCCTGAGATAATCTTACTTTTGATAAATAATATTTAAGATAACAAACTTAGTGATAAAAAAACTTGTTATCATCGTCACAATGGGGGCGCTGCTTGCGAGTTAAATCTACAAATCTGCAAATAACTCTAAGGATATTCAAGATATTCATGAAATTATTTTTCTAAAACCTTCCCGGTGATATACCTAATAATATCCCAAAATTTCACGGCTATTGGATGTATGGTTTTTGAATCTATAGAGTACAAACAAACAGACAGACAAACAGACAGACAGACATTCAATTATATATATATAGAAGATAATAATAATAATAATATATATTATATCTATATCTATATCTATACATATATAAAAATGAATGTATGTGTGTGTGTGTGTCTGTCTGTCTGTCCTTTATGCCTGACCAAACCACTCATTGGAACGCCATGAAACTTTGGGAAGTTATTTAGTATAGTACTGGGAAGGTTTCTAGCAAATATAATTTTTGAAATAACTTTTCGCCTAGAAATAATCAAAATAAATATTCTAATTTATCTGTTATAATTCAACAATCTGCTCTAAATATTATAATGATGATACGATGATTTTGTAATGTAGAAAATTAGGAAAGACAAAATTCAGGATGACACGGCAATTTATTTGAGACAAGAATAATGATAAAATTCCAAGGCAAGATACTATTCCTTTAACTTCCAATTACCGAGGTAACCAATTAATAATGATTTTATTCAACTTATCGAGTATTTTTCAAGGGACCGGGAAAAAATGTTCACTTTATCGAGAGATTCGTTAGACAAACCTTTACTCGGGTAAAACCCGGGCGAAGCCGGGTACGTCTATATAAGAATAATGATACAATTCCAAGGCAAGATACTATTTCTTTAACTTCCAATTACCGAGGGAACCAATTAATAATGATTTTATTCAACTTATCGAGTATTTTACAAGGGACCGGGAAAAAATATTCACTTTATCGAGAGATTCGTTAGACAAACCTTTACTCGGGTAAAACCCGGGCGAAGCCGGGTACGTCCGCTAGTATATATATAAAAATGAATGTTTGTATGTCCGGTATACAAATTCGCAGTAGTGCACTAATTCAAACCAAAATTTCCATACATAGGTAAAAAAAAAATACGGGGAAGACGATAGGCTATTTTAAAAAATATATAAATCAATTATTAATAACAAACAATTATTTAGAAAAATCTTATCTAAATATATATCACTCGGGTAGATATGCACACTGGTCAATCCCGGGGCGAAGCCCGGGTCACCCGTCTAGTAGATAGATATATATATATATATATTTTTACAAATATTTATTGAATGTTTAAATAAGATATTTTCACGTTTTTGAATTTTATATAATTAATTATTTCTTTTTTCTCAATCAATTATGCTTATTAAATTGAAATTCATTTTTGTTATCATCATCACATACAATGTAATTTTTTTTATATAAACAAACGATAATAAATAACAACAACTCAAAAAATCATTTATTTTGGTTAGCAGCCCTGAAAATAAAGATATTTTCTCTCATAACAACAACTTGAATGGTAATTGGCTAACTTTACATTATTAAAAAAAAAAAAAAGATGCAGCCTCTTGTAATCAAATCAACGATCGGCCCAGCTGGCGAAAAGGTCAGTAAAATCGAAACCAACATACTTTTGAAAATCCTTGAAAGATGTGGCATCGAGTACAAAGTAGAAGAAACTCCTTCAACAAAGAAACGAAATCGCGAATCCCCATCAGATTCAACATCACGTAGCCAAAAGACACAGCGAATGGAAGTTGTCTCACAGAATAATGAAAACGATGTCTCCAGGAACGAGGTAACTGAAGTCCCTCAAATAACGTCCGCAGCTACCCCTCCTCAAGTTAACGGAAAAAACATTGATGAAGATGGTCCTTGGACAAAGGTTACACATGCAAAAAAAGCCAAGAATACCACCTGTAATAGCAGAAAATGTAACAGACTGGAAGTTGCTCTGCCAAGAGCTGAAAGACCTGTGCACAGATAAATTCCAATGCACGATCTCAGGAAATAAGCATTATCAAGGCCAAATACAGGGTGATCCAAAAGTCCCGCACAACTTTAAAAATTAATAACTCCGCGAATATTTGCGCTAGAGCAATGCGGTAAACACCATTGTGTTCAGGATGCAATGGGACTTTTTATGGCAAATAATGAAAAATTCGAAATTGATTTTAGTTACAACTTTATTCGCTAGATGGCGCTCTACCAGAATCAGAGATTCAGCGGCCAAATTGTTTGATAAATTGAAAAATATAACTGAACGACACGTATTTTTCCTTTTTGAATACCAGGAAAGAACTCTAATAATATCAAATGATAAATTAATAAAACACCATTTCGCCAAAAGTTAGAAGAATTGGTTGACGATTTTTAAATACAATCTGAGATATGTAAAATAGGTATATGCAAAATAAAACATGTAGCAAAAAATATTTATATTTTAGATGGAGTTTTGTGAAATAAATTGAATGCTTGAAAATAACTACTGATATCAATACACGATTTTTAAAATGTTAATATAGTACCAAAAATTATTATGGCACTATTAATAGGATTTCTTGCTATAAGAAATGTATAGTTTCTTGACTAATTGTCGACACTTGACTATTTAACTGGATATTTGTCATGATCCAAAAATGAAATATAGAGGGGAGTGACAAAATATATTTGTTGTACTTTATTCCAAATTTACTATGGGTTTGTCAAATGTTATCATTGTTTATTATACTGTACATAATTTTGAAAATGTATCCCCTCAAAAAAAATCATTTTTGAATCGACCTTTTGCGTTGAAAAACGTGGTAGTAAAATCATTTTGTATTATATTTTGCCCAAAATATCTAAAGTAGGGGGGATACAGAGATTATTCCTTATGCTATTTCTTCTAATGAGCGAAAAATCATAAACTAAACATAAGGGGTAAAATTGTGTATACCAGTGTTATTCGAGAAGTTATAACACTTTGGCCTGCACGACATAAGATGTGGGCAAATGACAAACAAAAAAATTACTATTCACAGAAAAAAAAAAGAGTTAAGATGTGAGGACAGCATTTATTATTCCCATAACCCAAAACAAAGAGCTGCAAAATATAACACATGTGGTAGCTGCCTTCTCTTTTGTATTAGGTCACAATCCTTGCTCAATGTAGCGCCCTTCATTCTCAAACACCGCCTGCAGACGATAGATGACAGAAGGGTCACAATTAAATAGTTGAAATTTATAAAACGTGCCATCTGATAGAAGCCTTCAACATGGCCAATGTGGTAGGCCGGCATCGATAAAAACGCGACTTAATGAACCCCCATAACCGAAATTGTAAGGCGTCAAGTGTGGTGATATTGGAGGCCACTGGTATATAAAGTGGCGACTTATCAACGAATTACACCGAACGTATCCTTCAGCAATTGTTTGGCACCGCGGGAGATATGAGGAGGTTCTCCATCTTGCATGAATGTTATTTCGCTTAGTGCTTGTCTGTCCTGCAATATGGGAATAACCTTTTCTCTCAAAAGTTGAACATAACGTTCACCAGTTACAAAAACGGCTTTAAAAGTTCTTCCATTGATTTTTTCAAAGAAAAATGTTCCAATAATAAAAGAAGAAGTGAACCCACACAAAACTGTAACTCTGTGCTGATTCAGTGGTATTTCTGTAAAAATCCTAGGGTTTTCTGTTGCCAAAATGAGGCAGTTTTGAATTTTAAATTCTCGCTTTAGATAAAAGTGAGCATCATCTGTTCTTAGAGCATTTGACAGCCAGTTTCCATCAATATCAATTTGCCGGAAAACCCATGCAGCGAATTCTTGACGCTTCTCAAAATCTCTGACTTTCAACTCGTGAAAACTTTGAATTTTGTTAGGATATTTTTATAGAAAATTCTAAATGTGTGTTCTCTCCAAACTGTTCCATACGAAATCCCCGTTTGTCGAGAAACTTGTCTAGCACCTACTTCTCCATACGTGGATAACGTTTCAATAGCTTCAGCATTCTGCAAAACCGTAACAGCCACTGACTTGCATGTCGATGGTCTTCCACTCCGAGGTTTTGCTTCCAGAGATCCAGTTTCCTCAAAACTTTTAATCAATCGCTTTAGAGAGTAGAAACTCATTGGTCCTTTACCGCTTCGAATATCTTTAAAGGAACGAAACGCTCGTAAAGCTTCAGTGGCAGATTTTGAATCACAATTAAAAAATTTCACCAAGAGTGCTTTATATCCTGTAGTGACGGCATTCCAGGCGGAAGGGGAGAAGTTCGACCACACCTCCTTGCGGTTACCCCTGGACCCTTAGAATATTTGACCAAATTCTGGTTCGTTTCCAAGATGACTAACGTTGCAACGGCACCCATTTTCAAATGAAGAGCAAAACTGATATCTCCAGTAATGCTACCGCGTCCGGGGTAACCGCCGCGTAAGGAGCTGCAGCTCGAGCTCATGATGAGAAATCTACTACGAGGACACAATTCAATCTACTACAACTCAATATAAATGGTACCCAGAGGAAAATAAAGAGCTGACTTGTCTTCTCTGTAACAACAATGTACATATTAATTGTCCTCAGGAGACAAAATTGAATCAGAATCTGAGATTCAATATCAAAGATTATATAACACTACGAATGGACAGACCGGGAAAATTCGGAGGAGGACTTGCCGTTTTGATTAAAACTCTAGAAATAAAATTTAAGGAAATCGCCTATAATCAGAGTAAGCCTAGAGAAAGCACGACAGAAGCTCAGGCAATAGAAATCTATCTTACAGATAAAACAATTCCAATCATAAATGTTTATCACCACGATAATACTAGCATCAATACAGGCCTGAAAGAGACATTAAGTGAAGCGTCTTCGGATATCGCAATCATACTTGTTGATTTTAACGCCGAAAGACCAACTTGGGGATCACCTGTCCAGGATAACAAAAGTCAGCAGGTTGAGGACATGCTAACCGACCTCGACCTTACGCCGTTAAATAACGAAAAGAACACCTATCTATCCAAGTCCACAGGCACAGAATCCGCAATAGACATCACAGCGATAAATTACAACATCGCACCCACAACACAATGGAAAATTCTGAAAAGTGCAATCAGTGACCACAGACCAATTTTAACAACCCTAAAATTCAAAATTGAGAATTTCCAACAGAATAAAAGAACACTGGAAAAATATTTACAGAAAAGCTTGAAGAACTGTGCAACGAAGAATTAAATCACAGAACGATTGACAAAAAATTGGAAAAATTCTCTTTGAACATATCCAAAGCTGCAAAAGTATCGATACCTAGAGGTAGACGTAAAGACCTGTGAATACTTTACTGGAAAGACCACAATATCGAGGAAATGATTGCAGAGAGAGATAATAAAAATGAACTTCTTAAAACAAATAAAACGGAAGAAATCATAAAGGAACTCATTGAAATTAGTCACAAAATAGAACAAGAAATTTGGATATTCAAACAAGAGAGGAAAATGGGCAGAATTCTGCGAAAATAAATGGATCCAAAAAAGGAAAGCCATCACTGGAATATAATTAGTGTTATAAAACAATGAAAACCAACACTAATCCTCCAATACTCTAACCGATATGAACAGCGAGAACGAACAAACAGATGGCTGACAAAATTGCTGAATATCTTTCAAGCACTTCCAGACTCAGCTATACGAATGAAGGCAGGACTCTAAAAAATAATATAAACAAGTTAGTTAAACAAGCAAGAAATTACCATCAACAAGATATTTACTCGAGAGACTTCACACTGAATGAGCTAAATTCATCAATAGGAAAGTTAAATCCAAGATGTCACCTGGGGATGCTCTAATCTTTGGTCAAATGATTAAACACTTTGGAGACGAAGCTAAAAATCAACTCCTACGAATACTGAACATTTCATGGCAAACTGGTAAACTACCAAAGAATTGGAAGATATCAATTATAGTGCCAATACTGAAACCAAACAAAGATGCTAAGGAATGCAAGAACTATCGGCCAATTGCTCTTACCAGCATACTTTGTAAAATAACAAAATGAATTATCCACTCTAGGCTCATAGTCTGGCTCACTAACAATAATAAAATAAACTTCTACCAAACTGCCTAAAGATCAAGACACTGTACAACTGATAAACTGTTCTACTTCTGTCAATCAATAATAGATTTCTAGGAAAAACCGCCAGAGAAGACAACGGCCGTATTCCTGGATATGACCTCAGCTTTTGATCGAGTGTAGAAATTATTTGAAAGGCTGCACAACATCGGAGTAAGAGGAAAAACCTTAATCTGGATTGCAGACTTCTTAAGGGGAAGAAGGATAAAGGTTCGGGTCAATGGAACATTTTCCAAGGACCGATGAACATGGGCTGGTGTACCTCAGGGATCTGTGCTCAGTCCTCTACTCTTCTCGCTATATATTAACTGTTGTTTATCTAAATAGATTAATATTATTTGTATTATTTAAAGCCTCATTATGTAAAAATATATGTGTATATAAATTGGACATTTTTTGTTGGCCAAACGAAAAGAATCTAAGGCTATTTATTGGACACGACCAAAAAAAAAAAAACAACAACGGCATTCCAGAGTAAAATAAATCATCAGAGATAGATAAATATTTTTCAAATGAATTAAAATAAATATAATCGATACTGAGAGAGAGTTTAATTTTAAAAAATAGAAAATTATTATTTTCGAAATATAAATAGCTGAGAGGATTCCAGCAAACCGCATCTAAAATATCAGTTTTTTTTTTGCTACATGTTTTAATTTGCATATACCTTTTTACATATCTCAGATTGTATATAAAAATCGTTAACCATTTCTTCTAACTTTTGGCGAAATGGTGTTTTATTAATTTATCATTTGATATTATTAGGGTTCTTTCCTGGTATTCATAAAGTAAAAATACGTGTCGTTCAGTTATATTTTTCAATTTATCAAACAATTTGGCCGCTGAATCGCTGATTCTGGTAGGGCGCCATCTAGCGAATAAAGTTGTAACTAAAATCAATTTCGAATTTTTCATTATTTGCCATAAAAAATCCCATTGCATCCTGAACACAATGGTGTCTACCGCATTGCTCTAGCGCAAATATTCGCGGAGTTATTAATTTTTAAAGTTGTGCGGGACTTTTGGATCACCCTGTATATTTCAGACTTAAAAAATTCAGGGAAATCGTTCAAAAAAAAAAACAATGGCGGCTACTCTTATAGACTCCGAGAAGAAAACCCGCTCAAAGTGGTATTAAAGGGCGTGACAACAGTCTACAAGACTGAAGATATAGCAATAGAACTTGCAACAATGGGCTTCATTGAGACCTCTATGAAGAGACTTCATAGACAAACACCTAAAAGGCAAATGAATTTTGTACTGGTAGAATTACCGAAAAATGAGCACAACAAGAACATTTACGGAATAACTGAACTTCTACACCAGAAAATTGCAGTAGAATCTTTCAGAACAACAAACCGTGTGACTCAATGCTTCAACTGCCAGGGTTTCGGGCACGGTCAACTTAATTGCTTCCTGAAACCAAAGTCCGTCAAGTGTGCTGAGTAGCACCATTGGAAGGACTGTCCAAGAAAGTCAAGACAACTTCCCCCAAAGTGTGCAAACTGCGAAGAAGCGCACACAGTCAATTACCGCGGATGACCAAAGTTTCAAAGAGTTCATCAGTAACAGCTAAAATACCCTGGTCAGTACAAATCTAAAAACCCAATTCCGATTTCAAAAAGATCCGAAACACTGTCGAAAATAGTAGAACAACAAAACCAAAGCAATGCTGAGGTTGTGACAAGAAAAACTTCTTGGTCTGAAACTAAGGGCCTGTGTGAAAAATTGATGCAAGTAATCAAAACATACCTACAATGAATTGCAAATTACCTTTTAAAATTATTGCTTGGAATTGTAACGGAATCAGATCAAAGAAAGAAGAATTATTGTACTTTTTAGAAGATAACTCAATAGACAATGCTCTGCTCAGTGAAACTCACCTTAAACCCTCAATTGATCTAAAGTTCAGGAACTATCAAACCATTAGAACTGACCGAATAACAGGAAAAGTTGGGGAAACAGCCATCATTATAAAATCCTTTTTTAAATATAAAAATAGGCCGATTCATACTTAAAACTTAGAAAATACTTTAATTTTGATTAGACCAGATGGAAAAACCCTCTTGCAAATCTCAGCAATTTATAAAAAGCCTGATGCACCATTATTGGAAGAAGATTTGAACCAACTGATAAAACACAACCACGCAATAATCGCTGCAGGAGACTGGAACTTCAAACACCCTCTTTGGGGATCAAGGACTTCTAATAACAGTGGAATCGTGCTGCACAATTTCTCTGAAAGAGAAAGCCTCGATATTATAGCACCTTCATCACCCACGCATTACAGTCCACTCGGCAATCCGATTTCCTAGACTTCGCTGTTTTTAAAAACATTCCCTGAGCCCCAAAGTCCAGAACCACCGACGATTCATCATCTGACCATCTCCCTGTAATCTTGGAATTTAATTATCCGAAGGATAAATTCACAACCCATCTCAGCCGAGAAAATAATTGGGTTCATTTTCAACCAGATCTTATCTCTACCACGTCCCCCAGACTCCCCTTAAAAACTGAAGTAGACATTGATTCAGCAATTGGAAATTCAAACGAGAAAATTAATATCCGCTACTCGAAAAACACCATAGTCTCATCTTCCAAATTAATAAAGAACCAAAATACCAAAGCCTTAAAAAGGAAGAAAAATAGAGCTCAGAAAAGATGGCAATCAACGTGGGATCCAGCTCATAGAGCTACTTACCTCAATCTCCAAGGAAAGGTAAACCAACCCCTTCAAGCAGAGAAATCTGAAAATTGGAATAGTTTTATAAGCAAACTTGAATCGAGCCCAACAGACTTCTGGAAAAAAACAAAACCCATCAGGAGAAAAACTGACAAAATCACTAGTTTAAATGCAAATGGAAAAACCTTGCTGACCGACAAAGAAATTGGAAATGATCTATCAGAGCATTTTTCCGACTTTTCTAAGGTGGGGGATGAGGTTCCGTCTTACCTAACAGATAACACTCGCCAACATCTCCAAATTAATATACTATCAATGACAACGCCAAATGAAGTCAAGGAAGCGATTAAGAACCTAGGTAATCACAAAGCTCCAGGCCACGACAATATTACACCGCAAATGACTAAAAACCTCCCCATCAAATGGATAGTTTTCCTCGCTGGGATCTTCAATGCTTCATTACACCTATGCTACTTCCCGAAGACATGGAAACATGCCATTATCATAACCATTCCGAAAAAATCACCTGTCAAATCAACTGACGATCTCAGACCAATCAGCCTTCTCTCTACCATCGGTAAGGTATACGAGAGGATTGTTTTTCGCAGATTGCAGACATACATGGATTCTATTAACTTTATCATTCTTTAACAATTTGGATTCAGAAAAGGACACTCCACAACCCACCAGCTAATCACAGTAATAGACTACATCCAAATAAGAAAGTCCCACAAGGAAGCAGTAAGTGTTGTTTTTCTAGACTTTACCAAAGCCTTTGTTAGAGTATGGCATGATATATGGCTTGTTAACAAAAATAACAAAAAATCAATTTCCAAGCGATTTTATCAAATTCTTGAAAAGCTATCTCCAGGACAAGACCTTTTCAATTAAGCATGGGAATTATATAACCACGGCAAAACCAACCCAGATTGGAGTCCCTCAAGGTTCTATCCTTGGACCCTACCTATTCAACATCTACATCGACGATTTCCCTCCATATTCAAAATGTCAAACAAAACTTCTCGCAGATGACGCAGCAATTTTAGCAAACTCCAAATCAATAGAAATAATAACTACACAACTCCAAAATTTCATAAACAGTATAACCAAATGGTGCAAAGATTGGAAACTAGACATCAACCCAAAAATGTCTCAGGCAATAATTTTTCTTACACTAGACAATAGAAAATTCAACCAACAATCCATCCTAAAGGTAAACCAGAGCCCTGTTAACTGGACTGACAGCGTTAAATATCTTGGAGTTACCTTAGACTCCAAGTTGAAATTCAACATGCATGCCAAAAATATCATAAAGAAAGCAAAAATCACAAATAATAACATTATCAAGTCTGTTCAACTAGAGAAGCAAATTGACTACAAAACAAAGGTTTACTCAATACAAAAGTTGTATCCTCCCCATATTAATATACGCACTCCCAGTTCGGTGCAAATATATATTACAACCACAGACAAAAATAGGATTAACGCATTCATGAGAATCTGCCTTCGGACAAGTATAGAAGCTCCATTCAACCTATCAAACAAGATACTGAAGGAGGACTTTAACCAACCCAATCTAAAAGATATGTACCAAACTTCCGTTAAGAAATTATACCTTCAAATGCAAAATTCAAATATAATCCAACCATACAAGATATTCTACAAAATAAAGGAGATATCAATCCCCAATTCCGACGACCCGGCCCTGACGCTTAGCTAAGAGCTCATCGCCCTAACAGCTGCCCTCCTGCAAGGTCCGGGGGGACCACCTCTACTCCACCAACAAGGTGACTCGCGAGCTGTGCTCGAGACGAAATAAATAAAAAACAACAATTAATTTGCATCTTCATTTTTATAAAACAACAACAAATAAAATTAGCAATGAAACATTTATTTTAACATTACAACATTTTAACATTTAACACAAACACGTTACAATATTTTCTTTAAATATATTTTAATATTGAAATGCTTAGTTTTTTTACAACGTCATTGGAATATCATATCACTAAATTCTCAAATTGAATTTAGTATACTTTGAACATATTTTAGCATTTTTACAATTTATAAAAGTAATTTCACCAGAAACCGCGAGAGGCGGTGCTTGCGTGTGAAAGTAGAATATTTGCAAATATTATTGCAACAAATATTTATTTCAAATCAAATTCAAACCAGAAACCTTTCGAGTAGTATATTAAATAACTTCCTAAAGTTTCAAGGCGATTGGATAATCTTACTTTTAAAAACATTCATCGTGTAAACAAACTACGTGCAAAATTATTAACCGATCAAATTCTTTTATCGTCTCGACCAGTGCGGCGTCAAATGGTAAAAGGCTGGAACTAACACTTTTTGTGAAAAAAATAGTACAAATGTGATATTGTACTGGGATAAGGTGCATATATAAAGAAAAAGGCATCTCCTTATCGTGCAACTGAAAGTTGCTGATGGTTGCGCCATCTATCGGAATAAATATCAACTATTCTCGTTGATTTCTGATTATTCCAGAATTGGCCAAATACCCATTCTTGATTAATCAAGAAAAGCTAACCACGGACCCGTTTCGGGCTATTGGCCCTCATCAGCGTGGTGCAAGCTTGCCTCAACGACCAAAAAATTGGTCATTAAGGCATCCTGAAAAATCATGAAACGGGTAGTTAAAGCCAGAATTGCGTGAGACCGCGACATAATGTGAAAAAAATAGTACAAATGTGATATTGTACTGGGATAAGGTGCATATATTAATAAAAAGGTATCTCCTTATCCGCAGAAGGATGGCGCAAGCCATCAGCAACTTTCAGTTGCACGATAAGGAGATGCCTTTTTCTTAATATATGCACCTTATCCCAGTACAATATCACATTTGTACTATTTTTGTTTACATTATGTCGCGGTCTTACGCAATTCTGGCCTTAACAACCCGTTTCATGATTTTTCAAGATGCCTTAATGACCAATTTTTTGGTCGTTGAGGTACAGCTTGCACCACGCTGATGAGGGCCAATAGCCCGATACGCGTCCGTGGTTAGCTTTCTTGATTTATCAAGAATGGGTATTTGGCCAATTCTGGAATAATTAGAAATCAACGAGAATAGTTATTATTTATTCCGATAGATGTCGCAAGCCATCAGCAACTTTCAGTTGAGCGATAAGGAGATGCCTTTTTCTTAATAACACTTTTTAGTTTTACATTTTTATAAAAAAGCACATTAACCTTTTTAGTTTTTGAATAACCTATATGTTAAACGAAATCATCAGCTACCTACATGCGAAATTTCATAATGATTGATTCTGTAGATTTTGCGCAACGCGATAACAAACATCGATTTTTGATATCATTTATATATATATCTATATAAATAAAAATGAATGTTTGTATGTTTGTTTGTTTGTTTGTATGTACGGTATACATATTCGCAGTAGTTCACTAATTCAAACCAAAATTTCCATACATAGGTAAAAAAATACGGGGAAGGCGATAGGCTATTTTAAAAAAATATATATAAATCAATTATTAAAACTATATATTCAAATTATTCTACTTAGTTCACGAACAACGCCCTCTATCAAAGATTAGATTAAATTATGCTGATGCAAACAAATAGATAATGCTAATAACAAACAATTATTAAAAAATCTTATCTAAATATATATCACTCGGGTAGATATGCACACGGGTCAATCCCGGGGCGAAGCCCGGGTCACCCGTCTAGTATTAATATATAGTTATCAGCGTCATGCGTTCTTAATTCTGTCACCGTTTGCTTTTGGTTCAGTGGTAGAATGCTCGCCTGCCACGAGGGCGCCCCGGTTTCGATTCCCGGCCGATGCATTTTTTTTTTACAATTTTTAAAACTCATTTATATATTATAGTGGCGGGCGTCCCGGGTTCGATTCCCGGCCGATGCATTTTTTTTAAACAATTTTTAAAACTCATTTATATATTATAGTGGCGGGCGTCCCGGGTTCGATTCCCAGCCGATGCATTTTTTTTAAACAATTTTTAAAACTCATTTATATATTATACAAGAATGACATCCACGGCGCCAATTTATAATTGTAACGAATAGTATTTGAATAAAAGCATTTAATGCCCGGGTCATTCGGCTAGTATATATATAGTTATCAGAGTCATGAACAATTCTGTCACGTTAAGTCACGTGTAAGTAAAAATTTGTTTACGGTAAGTAAGAATTTTAAAATTAAAAAAGATGCCGAAACCCGGGATCGAACCAGGGTTTTTGATCTTCGGTCTAACGCTCTCCCAACTAAGCTATTTCGGCCTATATTTGTTTAATAATACCTTTTTCTTCATAACACTTTTTGGTTTTACATTTTTATAAAAAAGCACATTAACCTTTTTAGTTTTTGAATAGTCTATATGTTAAACGAAATCATCAGCTACCTACATGCGAAATTTCATAATGATTGATTCTGTAGATTTTGCGCAACGCGATAACAAACATCGATTTTTTGATATCATCTATATACACTGCGTGACATTGAAAATTGAACACCAAGAAATAATGGCCAGAAAATTATGCAAATTTCAGGGTAGACGCGCCTAACCGAGTTATGCAAATGATGTAAAATGCGCAGCTCTCGTGCGCACATGGAGTAAGATATAAGGGAAGGAACTTGCAGAAAGGACAGTATTCGTGTCGTTATTTCTTCAAGGAAAATCATTGTAGAAATTTTGTTCTTGTGTCAAAAGACACGTGTAATAACAGAGAATGCCAGGTCATCGTAAACGGAGGCAGTTCAAGCAGACAGACGCTTTAATGAGGGGCATGGTGATCGGACTGAAAAGGGCAGGTTGGTCCATACGGCAAATCGCAGCTGACACACACCTTGGTGCGTCCACGATGCACCAACTGTGGAGAAGATGGTTGGAACAAGGAAATGTGGCAATTTATAGGAATGTCGGTGCAACCAGAGTGACGTCAGCACGTGTGGATTGGCGTATCCTTCGACAAGCAGTGGCGGCCCCACAAGCCACTTGTACCGCCATCCTGCAACATGTGCAAGACTACTAGATCATTCCATCTCGACCAGAACCATTTCCCGTCGATTGGTTGCTAATGGCTTGCACTCATGCCGTCCGCTAAGAAGACTGCCATTGACCCCACCGAATAGGCGCAACGTTTGGAATGGTGCCGGGCTAGATCGACGTGGATGACGGAATGGCACAGGGTCGTGTTCTCAGATGAGTCGCGTTTCTGCTTGTCCAGTGATAGTCGCCGTGTACGCGTGTGGCGTCGACGTGGAGAAAGGTCCAATCCGGCAGCAATTGTGGAACGCCCCACCGTGCGACAACGTGGAATCATGGTTTGGGGCGCAATCGCGTATGATTCCAGGTCACCTTTACTTCGTATTCAGGGCACTATGACGGCCCAACGATACGTTGATGATGTGCTGCGACCGGTGACACTCCCCTACCTTCAGGGGGTACCCAATGCCCTTTATCAGCAGGATAACGCCCGACCGCACACTGCTCGCATTAGCCAACAAGCTCTGCAAGATGTACAGATGCTTCCCTGGCCACCGTACTCTCCTGATCTCTCACCAATCGAACACGTCTGGGACATCATTGGACGCCGTTTGCATGCCTTGCCACAGCCGCGTTCAGAAGACGAACTGTGGCAAATGGTTGAGAGGGAATGGAGAGCCATCCCTCAGGACGCCATCCGTACTCTGATTGACTCTCTACCTAGACGTGTTGCTGCGTGCATCGCCGTCCGCGGTGGTCCTACTTGCTACTAAGCCGACGCCGTTCTCGCTCTGTATTATGACTATCATTTTGAAATAAAGATCACTTATTGTTCGTCCCTGTCTCTCTCTGTCTGCCGAGTTTGATCACTTTCTGGCCACTATTTCTTGGTGTTCCATTTTCAATGTCACGCAGTGTATATATACTAGCGGATGTGCCCGGCTTCGCCCGGGTTTTTACCCGAGTAAAGGTTTGTCTAACGAACATTTGTTAAAACAATTCTCTATAAACTTATTTAAAAAAGAAGATATATTTTGATAATTTGAAACTTGTAAATTTGTATCTCTCGATAAAGTGAACATTTTTTCCCGGTCCCTGTGTGCCGTGTCATCCTGAATTTTGTCTTTCCTAATTTTCTACATTACAAAATCATCGTTTTATCTAGTGAACATTTTTTTCCGGTCCCTTGAAAAATACTCGATAAGTTGAATAAAATCAATATTAATTGGTTCCCTCGGTAATTGGAAGTTAAGGGAATAGTATCTTCGCCTTGGAATTGTATCATTATTCTTGTCTCAAATAAATTGCCGTGTCATCCTGAGATAATCTTACTTTTGATAAATAATATTTAAGATTTCATTATATATATTATATTATATATATATTACACGTTATTTGTTTTCTTGGCCGACTGTTTTACATATGGTGTTATCTTAAAATTGCTTGTTTTGAATATTTTTTTAGATTGAGATTATTAGCTAGTATGTAAAAAAATTAACTCTGTTGAAATTTAATTTTGTATTTATATATAAATAAAATTAACTCTTAAAATACAATATAACGCGGCTGATGATTGTAAAACTGTTGATTTTTTTTGTATTTAATCGATAAAAGCGAAGTTACGCATGTTAATGTTAGGGAAAAATATTTTGATGTTAAGCAAAACCTGCTCCATCTCGTTTTACATAAATGTTGAAAATTTGGTTGAAATTGATGCATTGTAACGAAAGTTTTTAGTGATGTACACTTATGAAATTTGCATTTTATTAATATAGATAACATATACAAGTATCAGAGTCATCAATCAACAATTCTGTCACCGTTTGCTTTTGTGAATGGAATAAATACCCAAATATGGCCATTTTTATAAGCATCGGTGGTCCAGTGGTAGAATGCTCGCCTACCATGCGTGCGGCCCGGGTTCGATTCCCGGCCGATGCATTTTTTTTTTTTACAATTTTGTGAATGGATTGCTTTTAGGTAAAATACGTAACTAACATGACTGAAATATAAGCAGTATGTTTATTGAATCTAGAAAAACTTATATTGAATATATCAGGTCTCTATCCCGAATATTCTTCGAGATATTTGCAAATTTGCTCTTTCCTCGCAAGCAGCGCCTCTAGCGGTGAAGATGGGAGGTAATATCAGCTGACCTAATGTACATATAAAACGTGTTTTAACAGGACATAGAAAAAAATATGGAAGAGGTATTTGTCGCATTTTTAGCCAAAAAAAATTGAAATTAACAGGTTCTGGGCAAAAATAGTTATTTTATTTTAGTCATAAAATGATGATGACAATATTGCTGTATCATATTTGATTATCAGATACAAATCTATATCCGGAAAAATTCCAAAAAGCAGAGACAACGGGTGAAGCCAGTTCATTTTTAGTATGCAGGAACAAAATTCTAACAGAAAAACATTCATTCAAGCAGAAGACACAAAGCCAGATCATCTCTTCATAAAAATATCGCTTCTCAGACACAAAGTTTGGAGCGGGACGTTTCACAAGAATGACATCCACGGCGCCAATTTATAATTGTAACGAATAGTATTTGAATAAAACCATTTAATCGGGTAAAACCCGGGCGTTGCCTGGGTCATTCGGCTAGAATATATATAGTTATCAGAGTCATGAACAATTCTGTCACGTTAAGTCACGTGTCAAGTTACGGCAAGTACAAATTTAAAAATTAAAAAAAGATGCCGAAACCCGGGATCAAACCAGGGACCTTTAGAACTTCAGTCTAACGCTCTCCAAACTGAGCTATTTCGGCCTATATTAGTTATTTCTATAGAAGCTTCTATCTTTATAATTATGTATATTTTCAAAAAGTCAATTCACACTTCTTCGCTGGAGACCATGGGAATACTGACTAATTCATTATGCTAACATAATTAAAATATACAAGTATTAGAGTCATCAATCAATTCTGTCATAGTTTGCTTTTGTGAATCGAATAAATACCCAAATATGGCCGTTTCTTATAAGCATAGGTGGTTCAGTGGTAGAATTCTCGCCTGCCACGCGGGTGGCCCGGGTTCGATTCCCGGCCAATGCATTTTTTTTTACAATTTTTAGAACTCATTTATATTATCCCTATATACAAGGTGCGTTCATTAATTTCCAGGACTGCTCTGTATCTTTGAAAAAATAAAACAAATAAAAAAACTAATTTAATATTTTTCAAAATATGCCCCTCCTGCCTCAATACACCCGTTCCATCTTTTTTTTCCAATTGTCGAAGCAGGAGATAAAATCACTTTTTGAGAGGTTCCTCAAGGTTGCCTTCGATTCAGCTTGTATCATATCAACGTTGTCAAATTTCCGTCCTTTCAAGTTCATTTTCAATTTAGGATAGAGGAAAAAGTCATTGGGGGCTAAGTCGGGAGAATAGGGTGGATGAGGGATCTGTATGGTTGAATGTTTGGCCAAGAACTGCAAAACAACATGGGCGGTGTGCGGCCGCGCATTACCGACGTGAAGTATCCAGTCATTGTTTTGCCATCTTTCAGGTCTTTTAAGGCGCACTGCCTCCCTTAAGCACCTCATTATCCCCATATAAACAGATAGTCCAGTCTCTGAAGATAATTCTTCTGTTAGATTTAATTAACTCCTTTATTTTGAGCTTGTTTTCCTCGCAACGAAATGATCTTGGACGCCCAGTATGCTGATCATCGTTTACCTTTTCCCGACCTTTTTGGAAGCGTGAAAATCATTCAAAAGTTCTTAAAGGGATAAAGCTGCATCGCCAAAAGCTTCTTTAATCAATTCATACGTCTCAGTAGCACTTTTCTTTCAATTTAAAACAAAACTTAATGCAGATTCTCTGCTCTTCGAAAATGGCCATTTTAAAATTAGAAATGCGAACCTTACAAGGAAGTTGTTTTGTTCTAATTTTAGATCGGCCCGTGCGCCACGAGACTCGTGCTTTCAGTCAGGTGTGGTCGAATGTCCAATATTCAACTCTGTAAAAAATATTTTCTCTAGATTTTTTATTTATTTTATTTTTCAGCCAGTCCTGGAAATTAATGAACGCACCTTTTATATAAAAGCCAACGTATGTATGTATGTATGTTTGTCGGCTATACACGTCCACAATACGTTACTAATCTAAATAAAATTTAACAGTATATAGAGTAGAATATGTTTAAACTTATAGTGAAAATTTCAGTTCTCTATCCCGAATATTCGTCGAGTTATTTGAAAATTTGCCCTTTCGCTCGCGAGCAGCGCCTCTAGCGGTGAAGATGGGAGGTAATATCAGCTGACCTAATGTACATGTAAAGTTTTGAGCGGGACACAAGAGTGATATCCACGGCGCTAATTTATAATTGTAACAAATAGTATTTGAATAAAAACATTCAATCGGGTTAAACACGGGCGTTGCCCGGGTCATTAGGCTAGTATTTATATAAAGGAAAGGATATAGAGCAATCCATTTATGATAATTTAAAAAAAAAAAAGACATATTTTGGATCAATAAATTTATTAAAATTCAATATTTCAATGAGGCTTTTCGCCTCTCTTCTTCTAGGAAAATTCCAAACTCCTTGTAAGTTTATTATCCGCGTGATGCGCGCACGAGAAGTGTTGTTTTATATAACATATGTTATATAAAACAACACTTCTCGTGCGCGCATCACGCGGATAATAAGCTTACAAGGAGTTTGGATTTTTCCTAGAAGAAGATAGGCGAACAGCCTCGTCGAAATATTGAATTTTAATAAATTTATTAATCCGAAATATGCCTTTTAATTTGAAAAATGTATATATATGTGGTATTTCGGTAGTCTGGTCTGTTGTATTGAGTCGTGGGGAAAGATGATGATTGCGCAGTCGTGATGGTGGTGAGTGGTAAAGCACACAGAGACGAATTACAGGGGAATCCGAGGCATCAGAGAGAGGGAACGCAGAGACCAAGTTGCGGCCGGCGGGCCACTTACTAACGATCTGTCTCCTACTGCTGTCTGCTATCTTGCGTCTGCTGAACTCACTGACTCGGCTGCGGGGCAAGCCCCTTTTATATGCTCAAGTGTTACGTCACCGGACGTCTGGCGCCGCAGTGTCGCGACGGTTGACCTCATGTTTGCGGGGTAAGCTCTGACGTCATCGGACGTCTGGCGCCGTTGTCGGGGCGATTGACCTCATTGTCTGCGGGGTAAGCCCTTTTGGTTTCTACGTTCCCTCTAGATGTACCTCTTTATTCAATTGAACACATAAAAACGATACATACAAAGTTAAATTGATTAAACAAGGATTGGGTACCATGCTTAAAAGTCCATATTAGAGTAGGGGGTGTAAAGAAGAGATTTGAGTATTTACACAGGTGTTTATGATTCTTAAATTACCATATATATATATATATATATATATTACTAGACGAATGACCCGGCTTCGCCCGAGAATTTCCTCGAGTGCAATTTCCTTCTCACTGAAAGTACATCAATAATAAATAGTAGAAGTGCCATAGAATAGCAATACAGAAGTAACACATAAACCACAGGCAAAAAGTGTGTGTGATGGCAAAAATTGTATTATATTTGCTTTTAGGTATTTGATTTAATTATTTTTTTTTGCAATACATTTAGTTGTTTCAAGATCAATATAGTTTAAATAGATGGCAGCTTTTCCACCCAACCCCCGAGGTACCTGCCCCAGCGCATTAACCCTTGAAATGGTCTGATTTGAGTAAGTGACTGCGATGGATCTTGACTGCGTTGCCCATTTTCTCAGTAAGAATAATATTAAATAGGTTTGTAAAAAAATTAATCCAGAATACTGGCATGTAAATATTTTTCTTTAAAAAATAAAAGAGCACATGGAAATTAGGCAAACATATGTATTTGCTAATGACTGCGGCTGCATTTTAAACGATTTTCTTTCAAAAAGGGAAAAAACAAAACAAAGACCAGAACAAAAATTAATAAAAAATACGAAAGCCATTATTTACATACAGTAACGCTAATTTGGTAAAGTATTTTTCCAAATTGCATTGTGTGCACTTACCATATATTAGTAATACAAATTTCTCTCTCAATACTCAATAACTTTGTAAAAAAAGTAACACTCTTTAAAAATATATTTCAAAAAAGTACACAAGCAACTTGAAAAAAAGCAGAACGCTCATTGGTCGCTTAATTGGCATGGTGTTGTTACTTCGCCTCGTATTTACTCCGCGTAAAAAAAGTTCTTCAAAAAAATGAAAAAAATTAATATCCAAAAATACTAATCAACATGTAGCCAAAAATTTGCTCAGGTTTATAAAAAGCGACATGCAAAATTTGGTACCAATTGGTTCAGTAGTTTTTGAGTATATCGCGAAAGAGACAACAGACATCGACTTTTATATAAAAGGAGATATATTAAAAACAAACTAGGCATATCTTGGGCATTAAGATCATTATTTTATATATATACTTGTATATATGAAAAAATAATTAAAAAATGAAAAATTAAAAGGTCAGGTGTTGATATTAAAAACATATTAATATATATAGTCACGACCGTCTTTCCTCAATTCCTCATGTCACGGATGCGCGCGCATCATCATTATGATCATTATCTTCTATAGAAGCTTCTATCTTTATAATTATGTATATTTACAAAAAGTCAATTCGCTCGCGCCTCTAGCGGTGAAAATGAAGCGTAATACCAGCTGACCTAATGTACATGTAAAGTTTGGAGCGGGACGTTTCACAAGAGTGACATTCACGGCTCCAATTTATAATTGTAACAAATAGTATTGGAATAAAAACATTCAATCGGGTAAAACACTGGCGTTGCCCGAGTCATTCGTCTAGTTAAGCATATACTGACCACTAACATGGGCGTTTCTTAGATGGCAGAGCGCCATTCAGTGAAATAGAAATCAACAAAACGTTGATATAACCTATTCCTTGATATTTGGCCAACACACATTCTTGAAAATTAATAAAAGCCAACTGCGAACGCGTTTCGGACTGTTGGCCCTCCTCAGCTTGGTGCAAGAAGTACCTCTACAACAAGAAATGTATTGGTCCCAGAGACCTCTTGAGAAACCAAGTAATGTATATTCAAGGCCAAATTTGCGTAAATGCATTAAACATGAGAAAAATAATTTTAAAATGAAAAATAAACGACGAGGAACAACAGTCCGTATTTACCGTTATTTGATTTATCAAAAAAATGGGTTGGCCAAATATCAAGGAACAAGTTAAATCAACGTTTAATTGATTTATGTTCCACTAGATGGCGCTCTGTGCCTAATTTCTATATATATATATGTTGCATAAAAATGTTATTTCATTTTAAAATTATAATTATAGAACAAATATTACTCTGTTAAGTCGACCACCAGATGTCACGCTTTCCCTATATAAACCTATAGTTGTTGTTGCCCTTTGGTTGGTAGGTTTTTTCAAACGCTCCGACCCTCTCCCGCCATGGATTCATGCAAGAAGAGGAAGAAGAAAGCCAACAAGCCCTCTCAACCCTCGGTTGACATCGCGGCTCTTGTTAAAGAAGAGAACATGGTTATCTCCCGCCCCTACCAAATCCTTCATTCCCTCGGCCAGCCTTCCCTAGCAGCTCTTCACCTGGCCCTTGTCTGCTTTATTGAGCAGCGGACAGAACTAATCAAGTGCCTAGTTAGGGATGTGAAGAACCTCGCGGGCACCGTGAATGCCTTCATGGAGCTGGATGAAATCATGGATGCCCAAGAAAACCTGCCAAATCACTTAAACTGGCCCTGCTCCCACCTGCAAGGACTTTAGCGCTCAAACCGAGCCCATCAAGCCTGCCACCCTCGCTCCAGCTGCTGTCCCTGTGGCAGCTCCTGCTCTAACCAAGAGGAAGCAGCCAGAGGCGTCAAACCCGCCCGCTTAGAGAATCAAACCACTGGTTCCAGCCAAGCCTGCATCTTTTCGCGCCCCCAATCCTGCCGTTGACAAAGGCACCCTCAATGGGGAGAAATCTGCGGCCCACATCGTGGTTATTGCAGATAACCCGCAGGCTGACCCACGGGACATCCTCAAACCTGTCCGCGCTGCCCACATTCTGCCCCAAGGCGTCTGGGCGTTTCTGCGTGCCAGGGGAAAACTGGTTCTACACTCCAACACTCCAGAGGCCATTCCTGCCGTCAGCTCTGCCCTGGACAACAAGCTCCAAGGCCTGAAAGTCCGAGAACTAAGGCAATTCCTCCCAAGAATCTGCCTCTTCAACGCGGAGGCGGAAACCGCGGATGAGGACATTGTCAAGGCCTTCCTCTTCACCGATGCCCTCAGCCAGATTCCTGGAGACAAGTCTGTCCGAGTGGCACACAGATCTCCGACCAGAAATGGCACCTGCACGGCCTTCATTGAGCTGGACTTGGCTTCCTACAAGGCCATTGGAAGACGCGGCAGGATCATTGTGGAAAAAGTGATCCTGAACTACGAGGAGTCTGTCCGCGTCTGCTACCGCTGCTATGGCTATGGACACAACGCCGAAAGGTGCACCAAAGCTACGGTCACTTGCTTCCACTGCGCTTCTGGTGACCACCAAAGCCGAAGCTGTCCAACTTTCGCCAACCCGCGCACGGCCAAGTGCGCAAACTGCTCAGCCAAAGTCCTCTCTGCCGAACACGAGGAAAGATCAATGTCTTGACAAACTGCCAGAGCAGGAGCTGCAAAGTTCTAGTCCTCTCGCCTTCTTCCTGCCTCCCGAGCTCCGCGGACCCAATTCGGCCTAACCTGCCTCTACCCTATCGGAGATCCTGTCCTTCTCCTCCCCAGCCTCGTCATAGTGGTTTATATATATGTGAGAATCGGTGTGAATCCTGTCGACTCTCTGTCGGATCCTTGTGTTAAGTTGTGTAAGATCCTATCGACTCACTGTAGGATTGGTGTTTACCTTATCGGATTGCTGTTGACTCTCTGTAACAACCCGTTTGAATCCTAGTGAGTCCTGGTGAATTGTGTGGTTGGGTGGATTTTATTGGATAGGTGATTGATGGCGCAGTCTTGGACGAATGGTGGGTTTCCAGAGGGGAATAACGAGCACACCTGGATGGGATAGGAAATAGACCTTGCGTAAGGGAGAGAGTGATGAGACTGGAGGAGGTACTTTGCCTTTCACATGATGGAGCGAACCCTACCTTGGTTGGAGCCTAATTTGACAACACCTTGCTTCTAGCACGGTCACCTACCTTATTTTTTCTTGTCCGAGATCATCGTCATTAACTCTCTCGACTTCTCATTGGTGGAGATCCTTCCACGTTTTTCGGCTGATTCGCTATAAGTTGGTCATGCTTAATGGTGATTGGTTGTGAATTTGTCATGCTTAACTGTGATTGGCTTAGTACCTCTATTGTGGCCATGATTGCAATCTTCCAGGAAGAAGGTCTTTAGACTTAAGTTTTATGGGGGGGTCCTGGGCAGTGACCTTTACTTCCTGGATGATGCAATCCTGTTAATTGTTATTCCCTTTTTCGCGAAGCTTAACTTTCATTGAATCTTTTGACGATACATTACATTATCACATATATTCCACTTTACGCGGCCATTGAGGCTCAAAAATCATTTAATTTTGGTAGGCAGCCCCGTAAATAAAGATATTTCCATTTCCCGTTGGTACGTGGTAAAACTTTCATTCTATTAGTTTTTTTTTTTTTCATTTTTAAAATTATTTTTACTGCTCTTCTTCAACGCTCCGACGCTCTTCCGCCATGGATTCCTGCAAGAAGAAAGCCAGCAAGCCCTCTCAACCCTCGGTGTACATCGAGGCTCTTGTTAAAGAAAACAACATGGTTATCTCCCGCCATTACCAAATCCTGCAATACCTCGGCCAGCTCTCTCTAGCAGCTCTTCACCTGGACATTGTCCGCTTCATTGAGCAGCGGACGGGAATAATCAAGTACCTAGAAAGGGATGTGAAAATCCTCGCGGACACCGTGAATGATTTCCTGGAGCTGGATGATATTGTTGCGATGGTGTTCTGGGGTGCCGCGAGGAAACATGGAGACAGCGGGAAATAAATGTTTATTTTACAACCGTCCACTGGACAAGTCGAGGAAAAATCTAATTTAATGATTGTTAAGATGGAATTTATAATGGTGAAAAAATAAGAAACATGTAAAACAGGCGAACAAAGAAAATCAAAAGCATAAATGCAAAATAGGTTAGGCAAATTTACAATAATGGATAAAATAAAATGCACTTTCAAACTCTTCTTAACATAACTCTCCCCCTTGAAAAAGACTTGTCCTCAAGTCTGGGGTCCGGTACAGTTTCATTTTTGACACATGTACAATTTTCTTGCCTCTTCCCGTGACTTCTTTTACTTCATAATTTACTGGTGATGTCTTCCTAATTATCTTGAATGGTCCGATGTAATTTTTTTGTAGTTTGTCCGCTCTTCCAACTTTTCTTATCGGTGTCCAAATCAGTACTAGGTCGTCTGGTGAAAAGTTAACTTCTCTGCGATGTTTGTCGTATACTTGTTTGGATTTATCTTGCCGTGCCATTGTTCTAGCCATTGAAATCTTTTTTGATTCTTCAACTATGGTTAGGAGATTTGATATGTAGTCATCAAAGACTCCGGGTTTAGGCGGTACTTCCGGCCAGTCAAATGTAGAGTCCAGAAATGTCAACGGTTCTCTTCCGTGAATCAGAAAATATGGGGAATAGCCGGTCGTCTCTTGTACCGAGGAATTGTAGGCGAAAGTCACAAACGGGAGAATCTCGTCAAATTTTGGTGCTTCTCGTCAATGTACATTGATATCATATCTGTCAGCGTACGGTTCATTCTTTCCGTTTGGCCATTTGTCTGTGGATGGTAACTTGTCGTTTTCTTATGTATCGTATTGCAATTTTTCAAAACTTGTGTGAGTAGTTTGCTCAAGAAAGAACTCCCGCGGTCAGAAATTAAAATTTTCGGTGCTCCATGTCTTAGTACTATTCTTTTCAAGAAAAAATCGGCAATTTCTGTGGCAGTTCCTCGAGGTAGCGCGGCTGTTTCAACATGCCTTGAGTAATAGTCTGTGCAAACAACGATCCACCTATTTCCGTTGATGGACTTGGGAAATCTACCCAAAAGGTCTATTCCTATTCGTTCGAACGGTCTAGACGCTGGTGGTATCGGTTGCAATTGTCCCGATGGTTGTTGGGATGGGGTCTTACGAAACTGGCATTCAGGGAAACTGGAAACATATTTCTCCACTGTTTTGAACATTGAAGGCCAAAAATATTTATCTTTTATTCGGCTGTATGTTCTTTTTATACCCATGTGGCCCGATGTAGGATGATTATGCATCTGTTCCAAGAGTTCTAGTTGTTTGGTCTTTGGGATGACCAGTAACCACGGGTTGCCTGTTGGGGTAGGATTATTTTTATAAATTTTTCCGTTATGTTTGGTGAAGTTTTCTCCGTAGCTGTTTGGGTGTTGGTCGATCATGTTGTTAATTTTCTTAATGTAAGCGTCGTAGTCTTCGGTGTTATAATTAATTTGTAAAATTTTAATTTTATCTGGAATTGGGCACCGCGATAATCCATCAGCATCTAAATGTGTTTTTCCAGATTTATAATTTATAGTAAAATCGTAGGCTTGCAATTCCAACGACCAACGCGCCAAACGTCCAGATAATTTTTTTGCTTTGGCCATCCAGCAGAGACTATGGTGATCGGTATGAACGATGAATTTACGGCCGTAAAGATAAGGCCTGAATTTGCCAATTGCCCATATAATAGCCAAGCATTCCTTTTCCGTAGTTGAATAGTTGGTCTCAGCCTTCTGCAATGTTCTGCTGGCATATGGAATTGGACGCTCTATACCATTGTCTTTAACATGAATGAGCACTGCCCCAAGTCCTTGATCGCTTGCGTCGGTGTGGAGGCCTATGGGTTTATTTGGATCATAATGAGTTAGGACCTCCGGTGAACTCAGCTTTTCTTTTAAAGTTAGAAAAGATGATTCTTGTTCTTTTCCCCATACAAACGGCTGGTTTTTACGAGTTAGAATTTGTAATGGATATGCTATTTTTGAGAATTCTTTAATGAACCTTCTATAATAAGAACATAGTCCGAGAAAAGCTCTGACATTCTTAATTGTTTTGAGGGCTGGGAAATCTTTTATGCTCGCAATTTTTTCTGGATCGGGTGTAATTCCTTCTTTTGACACAACGTGCCCCAATAAAAGGAGCTCTTCATAAGCGAATCTGCATTTTGAAAGATTGAGTGTCAATCCTGCTTTTCTTAAGCATCCCAAAATGGTCTTCAGTCTTGTCAAATGCGATGGTAGATCTTCAGAGAAAACTATCACATCGTCAAGGTAGCACAAGCATATTTTCCATTTATGGGTCCTCAATATATTATCCATTAGTCTTTCAAAAGTTGCTGGGCCGTTGCATAAACCAAAAGGTAAGACGTTGAAGTGGTAAAGTCCGTCAGGTGTCACAATAGCAGTTTTCTCCCGATCTTGTTCTTCAACTTCCACTTGCCAGTATCCTGAACACAGGTCCAGTGATGTGAAGTATCTAGATCCATGGAGAGAGTCGAAGCAGTCGTCTATACGAGGAAGCGGATATTGATCTTTAACAGTGATAGAGTTTAAATTTCTGTAGTCCACACAGAATCTAAATGTTCCGTCTTTCTTCTTAACGAGAATTACAGGAGATGCCCATGGACTCGATGAATGAGAAATTATACCTTTTTTCAACATCTTATCTCTTTGATTATTAATTATTTCGCGTTCTCTCAAAGACACTCTGTAGGGGTTCTTTCTTATGGGAATATCGCTGTTTGTTTTGATTTTATGTCTGACAAGGTGAGTTCTCCCTTTGTAATCGTCTGGTGCGGCGAACATTTCTTTGTATTCGTAGAGTAGCATCAAAACCTGATTACGTTCCTCGGAAGATAAATCGGGATTTATGTCAAAATTAAGATCAATGGAGGAAACTGCTTGATGGTCTGTCTTGTACGTCCTGTCTACTTCCGATATTATCCCTATTTTCATGTGCCGATGAATTTTTATAGGTTTTGAAGAAGGGTTCAAAAGCCAAATATCAGGGAACCTTGTATTTTCCAGCAAAGATCTTGTTGTTATCAGGCCATATTTCGATGTTAGCGATGAGAGATTCTCTATCAATATTTCCTTGTCATCAGTAGTTGGTTCGCAATAGCCCTTAACCAGACATAGGCTAAATTCAGGAATTATTCTATCTTCAACCGCCCTAGCATATTTTAAACCTGTATCATCTTGGTCCATATTATTTGGGGATTCAATCCATAAAGTATTGTTTCGGCAGTTTATTAAGGCTTTGTAATGGCTTAAGAAATCGTCTCCCAGAATTATTTTGGGGTTACATTTTTCTAACACTATCATCTGAATTGTATATTTTTCCTGATCCATATTGAATGATACCATTGACCTTCCTTTTGCATTAAGTTTCTGATCACCTGCAGCTTTCAAATTCAGATTATTATCTTTGACAACTTTTAATTTTAGTTTATATGAGAGTTCCTCGTCAATACAGCTAACCACCGCTCCGGTGTCGATTAATGCCTCAACCGTATAATCATTGATTTCTATCTGAGTCGTTTTATTTCTTTGAAGATTCATCACCAAGTTTATTCGACCACCAGAAGCCCGAGATCCATTCAGTCGGGTTAGTTTTTTGACGCTTCTCCCAAAGTAGGAAAATCGTCTTCGCTATTCACATCAAAGTCCGGTTCCTGTTGCCTCGAATCATCGATTCCTCTACAATTTTTTAAATAGTCCTCATTTACAGAGTTGGTTTCGTCTCTCTCTCTCTCATTTTTTTATTATAACCATCATCCTCATTATTAGTGCGGACTGTGCACTTTACATGTATTGACAGGATGTCAATAAAAATATGTCAATTGTCAAAATTGTCTCTCTCTCTCTCTCTCTCTCTCTCTCTCTCTCTCTCTCTCCATGGACCTTGAAAACTGCCGCTGTATTGGTCTGATATTGTAAGTCGGTCGTTCAGTGTTACGAGGGCAATACCTCGATATGTGTCCCTGTTCGGAGCAGTTCCGGCATATTCTTCGATCCTGGTATAATGGCCTTTGATAACGCCTGTTACTTGGGGGCGTCGTGTACATCTGCCTCCTGGGATACTGCTCGGGGGTTCTGTTGGTTGGGGTTGGTGCTGAGCTCCTATAATTGTTTCCAACCGGTTCCATCCCTGTGTCATTAGGTCTAGCCCTCTCGAATCTACCTGGGGCGAAGGTTGGTCTAATGTCACTTGCGATTGGTCTTCTATCATTTGCGAACGATCCTTTTTGGAATCGAGGTATGTCGAAACTACGACTATGGTCTGTTTGGTTGTTGTAGTTTCTCCTAGGAGGGAATGGTCTGGTCGGGCGGTTAATTTGTCTGAAGCTTCTTCGCTGCTCAAAATCCACTAGATGTCGATCTATTCGCCTCGCTAGTTACAAAAAGTCTTTGACCGTGCTGCAAGGTGTTATCATCATAATGAGTGACAGGTATTTGTTTAGACCAGTCTTCATGTAGTATAATTTATCGTCCGTTGTCATTTTGGGGTTGACCTTGTTACAGAGGTTGAGCACATCCTCGGCGTAACGCAGAGTTGACTCATTGGGCTGCTGGATTCTGTTTTGCAGGTCCATTATTAATTTAAATTTGGCAGTATCTGCCCTCCTGAAATCTCTCAGGAGTGCCTTTTTGAATACACTCCAGGCCGAAAAAATGTGATGGCTGTTGAGTTTTGCCCATTTCTTCGCAGGTCCGTCCATGTAGCTCCGGGCATATGCCAGCATGACATCGTCTGGCCATCGTTGTTGTCTTGCTAACAACTCTATTTCTTCCAGCCATTCTGAAGGATCTTCGTCTGAGTATCCGCCAAATACTTCCAGACTTGGAGGAGGTGGCTGGCAGAAGAAAATGTTGTTGCAAGGTGTAGCGTCATCTTTATTTACAATGGCGCGTCTTGTTGGAGAGGCACTGAAGGATCTCATTGGAGGTTGTCCTCGTAGACGACGGCTTCTTCTTAAGGTAGCTTCATTTTTGATGGTAGGATCAGCATCTCCACCAGTGTTGCGATGGTGTTCTGGGGTGCCGCGAGGAAACATGGGGACAGCGGGAAATAAATGTTTATTTTACAACCGTCCACTGGACAAGTCGAGGAAAAATCTAATCTAATGATTGTTAAGATGGAATTTATTATGGTGAAAAAAATAAGAAACATGTAAAACAGGCGAACAAAGAAAATCAAAAGCATAAATGCAAATTAGGTTAGGCAAATTTACAATAATGGATAAAATAAAATGTACTTTCAAACTCTTCTTAACAATATTATGGATGCCCAAATGTCCAAGAAAACCTGCCAGACCATTCAAACTTGCCCTATTCCCATCTGCAAGGACTTTAGCGCTAGACTGAGCCCATCAAGCCTGCCACCCCCCGTTCCAGCTTCTGTCCCTGTGGCAGCACCTGCTCCAAAGAAGCCAGATCCTGCTCTAACCAAGAGGAAACAGCCAGAGGCGTCAAACCCGCCCGCTATGAGAACCAAACCACTGGTTCCAGCCAAGCCTGCATCTTTCCGTGCCCCTAAGTCTACCGTTGCCAAAGGTACCCTCAATGGAGAGAAATCTGCAGCCCACATCATGGTTATTGCAGATAACCCGCAGGCTGACCCACGGGACATCCTCAAAGCTGTCCGCGTTGCCCACTGTTATATATTCATATTTTCATAGAGATTATTTATCATCATCATTTGCTGTATAAATACTTTGTTTTTAATTAAAAGAGTGGTATGCAAAAATGGCTATCGTTGCGTCATAATATTTTAAAGTAGATACATAATAATTGGCGATGAAGGTAAATCTTTTATTGTTACTAAGTTAAAGCTTTTATTGTTACTAAGTTAAAGCTTTGGTAAGTTGAATTTTTTTTTTTAAATGGCGAGTTTTGGAAATATAGAATCTTTTGATCCAAAAAATCCAGAGAAATGGAAAGTGTACTTGGAAAGAATGAATTTTTCCTCCTATTGCCGTATTTTCTGTTTCTCTTTTCAGAAGACTTAATTTAGTTATTTCTTGTAAAGCAGAGATTGTTGACTTTTCTTGTGTAAATCCATGTTGAGCAGGATGCATAACATTATTACTATTAATATGATTTAAAAGTTCAATATGAATTAGACTTTCAAAAATTTTACCTAAATTAGAAGACAAGCTTATAGGGCGGTAGGCTTTCGGATCTTTATAATTTTCTTTATTAGGTTTTTTTATAATCATTTCTGCTGACTTTCTCCAGGCCTCCGGATAATAATTAAGTCCAATACAAGCATTGAACAATTTTGTTAACACAGGAGATATATGATGAACTGCCGTTTTGATCATCTGATTGCTTATATGATCTATTCCTGGAGCCTTGCCATTTTTAAGTTTTTTAATTATTGAACAGATTTGAATATTATCAAAATAAATGATTTTATCATTAGAAAAAGTATAACTCTTGTCTCTGATTAATTTATGATAGTTTGTGTCAGAAGATTGACAGTCATTCGGAAATAGAGAAGATAAAAGATTTTTCATTTCTGATTCGAGCACATCTTGAGATGCATCTAGAATTGGTAAATCAAAAGACCTAGGAGAAATTTTTTGTTTAAAGGTTTTGTAAGTATTACCAAAAGGAGATGTATTTTCAACTTCCTCCAGGAATACCCTCCAGCTTACATTTCTTGTTTTTTCAATAATATTCATATACTTATTTCGTATTTCTTTATACAATTTTTCATCAACTAGCTGTCTATTAGACCGTTTACCCCGATAATATAGATTTCGAACATATTTAAAATGATTTTTAAAAAGTTCCAGTTGATCCGTCCACCAATTAAATGGATTATTATTTAAATATTTTGGTTTTAATCGTAGAGATGCATATGCAGCTTCAATTAATATGTCAGTTATGAGAGAAACTACACAGTTTATATCGTTTATATTTACTATTTTACCTAATTTCATCATTGCCTCATTTATCCTAGACACATTGATTGCCTGCTCATATTTTTGCCAATTGGCTCTTTTTTCTTGAAAATACCATGTAGAATTATTTTCATGTAATAAACTTTCTGTTTCCAGACTAATGTCGAATGAGATTGCGTGATGATCTGTGATTTGCGAAAGATTTAACGTTTTCCATCCATTAACAAGTACATGAGCATGACTATTAGTAATAGTAAGATCTATTATACTTAATCCTCGACATTTTTTGTTTCGATTGTTATGTATGAGCATATTGTGAAAATCAATTATAGGTTAAAGTCTTCTACAGTTTTGATTAATAATATTATCAAACCACATCTGACTTCGAGCGTTAAAATCTCCAGCTAAAATCAATGGATTTGTGTTAAAATTTTTAATTAATTTATCAAGGAATTGAACATGACAGTTATCCATTTTATTAGGGTGTATATAAATATTTGAAAGAATAATTTGCCGTTTAGTAGTTTGTACTGATATAGTGGTTGCAAATGAATTTGAAAACTCTTTAATTAATTTACATGATAAGAAAGGGTTTGTAACGATTGTTGCGGTATATATTGGAACTCCCGGTATATTTGCATAATATATTTTTGAACGCATATTAAAGATTACTTCATTATTTATACTATATGGTTCTTGAACTATAATCATATCATATTTTTCTTTAGAAATAAATTCCCTTATTTCATTATTAACCAAATTGCTTTTCCGCGTGTTTTGTTGTAGAATTTTTAATTTGAACATTGACCAAAAAAAAAAACAAGAATAAGTCTATTCTAATCCAAAGTAACAATATCATGATCTAAATCTGCATAACATGTTCTTTGTATCTCATATTTCATTTGTTGAAGGAACACAGGACATAATTTGTCATTAGAACGATGATTATTGCTATTCCTATATTTAGGATGTGTAGAGCAATTTATGCACTTGGGCAAGGATTGACAGTTAACATGTTGGTCATTGTCTCCGCAATTTTTACATTTTATGATGTTACATGAATTTTTACTATGACCATAACTAAAACAGTTTTGACATTGACGTACAAGCACCTTATCCTTCATATATGTAACCTGTATGTCTGTATATATACGTTGTAATTTCTTCATAATTTGGTATGTTGCCGGGGAAATGCGGAGAACAACATCCTGTACATCAGTATTTGATCTCATAGCGAACAGAACCTTTATCTTCTTCTCTCGACCTTCTAACTCTGGGTTCATATTGCATAAAATCGAAGGCAATTCCTTAATATCTGTAGATTTAGTAATTGACTTAAGAACAATTGTAGGATCTAGTGGTTTTGGTGCATAAATTAATGCTTTTTGATTTACCTCATCAATCTTTTTAAACTCTTCAATCAATGTATTCAAATTTTCACCTGAATCAACTTTAAGTATTACGCCAGATTTTGATTTTATCATTTTATTTATTTTGACTTTAGATCTATCATTTCTCATCTTTTTAATACCATTATTTACTTCGCCTAATACTTCAGCCGGGGAAACATTTAACTTGGATTTAAATATTATTGTTTTATCCGTTACGTTTTGATTTTGCATAACTATTTTATCGTCTTCACTAGTAACTCTCGTAGCTTGAGCATATGACCTATTATAAAATTGACTTGAAGGAGATATCTTCTTTATTGATTCGTCCAGATTTCCAAGTCTATCACAGATAGAGCCATTGATTACAGCGATATCTCCCATTGTATCCATCAATATATTCAATTGCTTTAGCAAACCCTGTACAATTGTAAGATCATTTTGATTTATGCTTTTATCTGTAGATGAGTACTTTGATTTTAATGTGTCAGCAATTTGTTCCGAGATGATCTTATGCTGAATCCTACATTCCTCAGTACGTTTTTCAATTTTATCGACCATATTGTTCTAACAAGCGGCAAGCGGTCGCGCCGCGCCGTCTGCTGATATGCAAATCAGCTGTATATAAAATGTTTAAGTATACTTAAGAGTTGGTTATTATATGTATAATAATATAAAAGTAAGGTATAAAAGATTTTAAATTTCAAAAACAACTCTAAAAACAAATTTGAAGTAATATTTACCGGAATTCGCGGAGCGCTGCAAAAACACGTCCGCCCGACACCTTTCAGTAGCAACGCTCTTGGATAAGTTGAGTGGAGGCAAATTGTTTACTAAAGTAGATATGGCTCAAGCGTACCAGCAGTTGAAGGTTGATGAGGAATCTTCAGAAATCCTGGCTATTAATACACAAAGAGGCTTATATAAAATGAAACGTCTACCTTTTGGTTTGAATTCTGCCGTTGGAACTTTCCTGAGGTTTATGGACACTCTTTTGAGTGGAATTGATGGAGTAGCGGTATATTTGGATGATGTCCTTATCGCAGGAAGTAATTTTGAAGACTTAAAAAAGAAAACTGAAAAAGTTATTTTGCGTTTCAAAGAAGCAGGACTTCGGCTTAAAAGAGAGAAATGCAAATTCTTCGTGTCTGAAATCGATTTTTAGGACTAAAAATTGACTATAGAGGAGTTCATCCATCTGATGAAAAGCTAAGAGCTATTAAAGACGCTAGACCGCCATGTAATAAAAAAAAGTTAATGTCTTTCCTTGCACTTTTGAATTACTATGAAAGGTTTTTAAAAAACAAGTCCACAGTGGTTGAACCGCTTCATAGACTGTTGGATAGTAATTCACCTTGGAAATGGAGAAGAGAACACCAAATATCTTTTGATAAGGCTAAAGATTTGATTAGTTCTGAATCGGTGTTGGCTCTTTTTGATGACAATTTACCTATTTTAATCAACTGTGACGCATCAGAGTATGGCATTGGCGCCATTTTGTCTCAAATACACCATGGAGTGGAAAAACCAGTTATGTTCGCCTCCCGGACTTTAAATAAAACCGAAAGAAGATAGGCAGTAATTGATAAAGAGGCATTAGCGGTTATTTTTGGTGTATCAAAATTTTCACAGTATCTTCTAGGGAGAAAATTTAAAATATTAACTGATCATAAGCCCCTAGTTGGAATATTCAACCCAAAAAAGCCGATACCTCAAGTGCTATCGCCGCGCATGTTGAGATGGTGTTTGACTCTGGCTGCGTATACTTATACTATAGAGTATAACCCGGGAAAAGTAAATTGAAATGCCGATGCATTAAGTAGACTTCCTTTAAATGAATATCAAGTGTAGTTCCGAACCCTTCAGAGGTGTTTTTTATAGAATCGGAACATGCTGCAATTAATTCTTCGGAAGTGGCAAAACTAACTAGTAAAGATCAAATCCTTTCTAAGATTAAATTCTGGGCAATGAATGGGTGGCCTGAAAGGAGAGTTGATGATAAATTTAAAGATTTTGTCTCCAAATCTAATGAAATATCAGTTCATAAAGATTGTTTATTGTGGGGAAGCAAAGTGATTATACATGAAAGATTAAGAAAATATATTTTAAATCTGTTACATGATACTCATATTGGCATAGTGGGGATAAAAGCGTTAGCTCGAGGATTATGCTGGTGGCCCAAGATGGATAAAGATATTGAACGGATGATTTCCAGTTGTGCAGTTTGTTTGTCGTGTAGTCACGATCCGCCAAAAACTGACGTATATCCTTGGTCTACAACATCTACTGAAACTACCATCAATAGTGTAAAGGAAATATTCGCGACTCACGGGTTGCCGGATGTGATAGTTTCAGATAATGGTACGTCCTTCACAACGTAACTTTTCAATACTTTCTTAAAAATAAATGGCGTAAGGAACATCTTGTCTGCGCCTTATCATGCAGCGTCAAATGGGCAGGTGGAGAGAGCTATTCAGACGCTTAAAAATCTGCTAAGAAAGAACAGCTCGGGAAATTGGACGACTAGGTTGTCTAGATCTTTGTTGTCGATGAGAATAGCGATAAACAGCACGACGCAAAAATCCCCAGCTCAGTTGTTGATGGACAGAAACCTGAAGAGTCTCATAAATAAATTTCATCCTGAAAGTGTGTCGGAGGGAAGGATGCGACAGGAAGACAGGTTTATAAGAAATTGGAAACCCCATAGAGTAGTAAATGAAGGACAGGCAGTTATAGCACGAGGGTACCATGGCCCCAGATGGCTACCAGGTGTAGTGCAAGAAAAACTGGTCCTGTTTCTATTAAGGTAGAGACAGATGACGGAGAAATTTTAAACCGGCATTTAGATCAAGTTAGAGGTTGTGGAGAAAGTGAAGCAACTCCGTCTACATCGTCAACTCCACAAGAGTCAACTAAAATTGAAGACCCCCAAGCTGGTCAGGAAATATATCGTACTGGTGAAGCATCGAGTCCTATTTTGAGAAGGTTCTCAAGATTAAGAAGGCCTTCGAAGTTTTTTGAAATGTAAATTTTTGTTGTGGGGAGAAGTTGTTATATATTCATATTTTCATAGAGATTATTTATCATCATCAATTGCTGTATAAATACTTTGTTTTTAATTAAAAGAGTGGTATGCAAAAATGGCTAGCGTTGCGTCATAATTCTTCAACACTCCAGAGGCCATTCCTGCCGTCATCTCTGCCCTGGACAACAAGCTGCAAGGCTTGAAAGTCCGGGAACTGAGACAATTCCTCCCAAGAATCTGCCTCTTCAACGTGGCAGCGGAAACCGCGGATGAGGACATTGTCAAGGCCTTCCTCTCCACTTATGCCCTCAGACAGCATCCTGGAGACAAGTCTGTCCGAATGGCACACAGATCTCTGACCAGAAATGGCACCTGCACGGCTTTCATTGAGCTGGACTTGGCTTCCTAAAAGGCCATTGGAAGACCAGGCAGTATCATTGTGGACCAAGTGATCCTTAACTACGAGGAGTAGTCCGCGTCAGCGTCTGATACCACTGCTGTGGCTACGGCCACAACGCCAAAAGGTGCACCAAGGCTACGGTCACCTGCTTCCAATGCGCTTCTGGTGACCACCAAGGCCGAAGCTGTCCAACTCTCGCCAACCCACGCTCGGCCAAATATGCTAACTGCTCAGCCAAAGGCCTCTCTGCCGACCACGAGGCAAGATCGATGTTTTGCCCAACTGCTAGAGCTGCAAAGTTCTAGTCCTCCCGCCTTGTTCCTGCCTTCTGACTTCCGCGGACCCAATCCGGCCTAACCAGCCTCTTCCTTTACGGAGATCCTGTCCCTTGCCTCTCCAGCCTGGTCATAGTGGTTTTATATATTCCGCTTTACGCGGCCATTTGGGCTCAAAAATCATTTAATTTTGGTTAGTAGCCCGTTAATAAAGATATTTTCTACTCCTCCTTTCCCCTTACCCCCCCCCCCCCCTATTACTCCGCTCCCTGTAATATTCATGCTCTTTTCTTCCACGTGGCATACTATACAGATGGTTCCAAAAGCAGAGATGGAGTTGGCGCCGGCGTGTACAGGTTCTCTTGTCTCGATTGTGCACCTGAAATACGTGAATCTCATGTCCTGAACCCTCATTGTTCTGTCTTTCAGGCGGAAGCCCTTGGATTGGTTAAGGCACTTGAAAACGCAACCACTTTACCAAATCATCTAACCTTAGGGTTCTTCCTGGACAACCTCTCAGTCGTGATGTCAGTTCTGAACTCTAAAACTGGTTATTACCTTATCGACAGAGCTCTGCTAATGATTTCGCGAATATATCGCAATGGGAACAGATGCACCATACAATGGATCAAGGGCCACAGTGGGATCGTGTGTAATGACATTGCGGGCACACTCGTAAAGCGGGGTGCTGTGTCTGCTGACCCAAGCTGTTACAAACTCGCTCCTTTGGCGTTTGTAAAATTGTAAATCCACGGCCGGGCTTGTGAAGCTTGGGAAAGCAGATTCCTCTCTCTAGCTCCCTCTTTCCACACCAGCTTTAACCTTACTCCAATTAGTCTTTTAGACAAAAGGTATGCGTACATCGTTCCTAACGAGCTCATTGCGGTTGGACTGCTATCGGGGCACACGTGGACGGACAGTTTCGCCCACAGGATAGGCGTCATTGACGATCCTTCGTGCCCTTACTGCGACGCTGACAGGGAAGAAACTCTGTCGTACATTGTGCTTGAGTACAGCAGCCTTAATGCCCTTAGAATCCCCCTACTTTCCACCTGTGCAGAAAATTTAGGATACACTCCGCGGTGTCACTCAAAGACATTATTTTCAACAGGAGCACTTGGCGAGCCTGCCTGGAGTTCCTAAAGGCCTCTGATAGACTTAAGCCACTTGTCTGCGCGGAAGATTCCAATCACTTGATTGACTCGGACTCCTCACCTCATGGTTAACACCGGTCATTAACGGCCGCTCGTAGACGCAAATCTGGAAAGTGCCGCTGTTTAAGATCGGTTAAGCGACCTATCCTGCGTATGTGATCGCTCCTGACGCTGTCTCTGTTACCCAAAGACAGAGGGAAATGGTTTGGCGATTCGACGGCGTGGGCTGCTCGAGAAATCGACTTACGCAGTGACCCATTTGAACGCGCTATGCAATCTATGGTGTACTTTTCTGGTTGGTTGTCTTAGTACTGGTACCCTAACTAGTAATCTTATCTAAAACCTTTTATATATTTATTTTCACAAAAAGAAAATTTATCTTTTCCCATCAGTTGCTGAATCATTACCTTTTTATCCAATATTCCTATTTAAACAACAGCTGTCTTTCTTTTATCTTTCCTGGCCTGGGGAATCTAACCTTTTTGAAAAACCTTGTTAGCGTGCAGCACCTTGGTACTTTGATATAGTGCATTGCGGCTTGTCTGCTTGCCACATTATTTTGGGCTTAAAAATCATACACTCAAAGCATTGCGGTATGTCTGCTCTCCACGGTCACCCATGGGCTCAACACTATTTGACCCGTCTCTGCCTCCCCCTTAATCTCCGCGGATCACCACCCTGCCCCCCTGATCCTTCTCTACATCCCGGCTCTCCTGGCCTCACCTGGCGATGATCCCCCGGCACCCATCCCCAGGCTCCTCCAACTGTGCTTTATATATATTCCGCTTTATGCGTCCATTGGGGCTCAAAAATCATTCATTTTGGTTGCATCCCCGTAAATAAAGATATTTTCTCCTTTCCGGTTGGCGTTCCGGGGCTCAAAAATCATTCATTTTGGTTATCAGCTCCGTAAATAAAGATATTTCCGTTTTCCCGTTGGCATTCTCTGCCGACCACGAGGCAAGATCAATGTCTACCCAACTGCCAGAGCTAGAGCTGCAAAGTTCTAGTCCTTCCGCCTTTTTCCTGCGTCCTGACCTCCGCGGACCCAATCCGGCCTAATCTGCCGCTTCCCAAGAGGTGATCCTGTCCCTAGCCTCACCAGCCTGGTCATAGTGGTTTTATATATTTCGCTTTACGCGGACATTGGGGCTCAAAAATCATTTTATTTTGGTTAGCAGCCCCGTAAATAAAGATATTTCCTCCTTTCCCGTTCACCGATGGCCCTATCGTTGTTCTTTCCTGATAGCGAATATATTTTTTTTTGCTGTGTCAACCTGAGTTAGTCGCAAAAAAACTGCTTTTTCATTTATCTATTCAGAAATTAAAATATATATATCGTAATTTAAACAATGTGATATGTAAGTAATAAAGTATGACGTCCTTTCTAGTCGTCTCAAAGTGACACCAGCTTGCGGCCGGACACCTGGGGGATCCAGGTGAGGGGGAAAAGGGCGTAGGTCCAGATGTTGACAGTTAGTTAGGTTACAGGAGATTTTTCGGACAGCCCCGCTGAGTGGTCGGCCATCATCATCTCACGACGGTCCCCGCGGTTTCAGGTTGGACGCCGAGCTTTTCCTCAGTGAATCCTCAACTTTCCCTTGGTCCTGGTGCCACGTGAGACGTACTAGGAGAGCGTCTTTTGACCCCAAACTTTGTCGTTACTGTCCCGTGCGGTCATCCCACTCTGCACGCCTTGCCACTCAACCCCGAATGCTTCCAACTCACTTGTTGGCTTACCCGGGTTTACGACATATATATTTTTTACAACGATTGAATACTATAACAACCACGTGGAGACAAGAAAGTCTACACTTGCCTGCAGTCGCGGGCCATGTCAGCTGACGGGAAGGACCCATTACCACCTTTGGAACCCTCCAAAAACCTCGGACCGTGGCCGAAGAGCTCTCCGCTTCTATTAATAGGACTGCCCAAGGTAAGATCTCCCAGGCTCCTACTTCCATTCCTTCTTGCATCCATTCTGGATCCTCTGACTGCTTAGAAGAGATAGATTCTCTTTTTAACAAAAAATTTCACGAGGTAGCGGATATCGCTGCCTCTAACCCTTCTGCTATCACCCGCACTGGGCTATCAGACTCAGTGAAAGATGACGTAAGCCGCATTTTCAACGCTTTAGAGACTGATTTATTTTTAGAATTTAAAAGAAAAATGTAAAAATAGTTGAAAATGAGGTCACTTAACTTAAAAACAGGTTGGCCAAGCCTCTCTCTCTCTTCCTAACCTCGTTAGAATGATCTCCAAACCAGCTACTTCTACCATCCAACTTAGGTCCAACCAACTCACAACTGTACATCCTAGAGTGCCAGCGCGTTCAACCTACGCGTAGACGCTAAAGAACAGTGTGAACCATGTTAAAATTTCCTCTGACAACTTATCTTTCGAGGCCATCAGAGGCAAAATTGCCAAGACTCCACAGTTGAAGAGTTGTGATGTGACCGCAGTAACTGGGAAGGACAAAAAACTTGTACTTCACTTCCCCAATTCTGCAGAATCAAAACGGTTTGTGGACGGAATTAAGACCGCCAACATCGACGGTCTTAAAGTCCTACCAAATCCGACATTGAGGCCCAGGTTGACCATTTTCGGCATCCATGTCGAAAAATCTGAATCTGATCTGGTCTATGATCTGATGGAAAACCCTGTGATAGCCCCACAGTTAATCAATAACAGCGGCGGCTTGAAGCTGGCTAAATTGATTAGGAAGGAAGGTTCGCTTTCCACAGATATCATAGAAGTTACTAAGGGTATCGAGGAAGCTCTCTTTGCACGCGGTCGCGTCACTGTTGACTTCCTGTCTCCCAGGCTCGCCCGGGCGAAACGCGTCTTCCCATGTTGTAAATGCGATAACCTCTCTCACAGGACGCACACTGATGGTTAAAAGTGCACACTTTGGGCAAGATCCTTTAGTGTATAGTTCTTGCTAGGCTGTCGTGGATGGCCGATAGGATGTGAAAAGCGCCTCCAAACCAGTTCGGATTTAAGCCTTGTAGATCTACTATAGCCGCACTCTTAAATCTAAAATCTACTATAACCCGGACGATTAAAAATAGGAAATCCTGTCTTCTTCTTTCTTTTGATGTTGAAGGCGCTTTGACAACGTGCTCCATTCCAGCATCTTGAGAGCGTTGCACAAAAGCGTTTGTCCCAGAAACATTTATAATCTGATATACTCGTTTCTATGTAGCCGTGTTGTGAGACTGTCTATGAATGGTTGTACTGTGTCGAGACGAGTTTCCAAAGGATGTTCCCATGGTTCAGTTCTCGGCACTTTCCTTTGGAATATTGTCTTTGACGAACTCCTCACTCTGGTTTACAGGAATAATGTTTTCCCGCAAGCCTACGTCGATGATCTGGTCGTGGTGGTCTCGGGATGTCGACATAGTCAACTTCCCGCGGCCCAACACACCATAGATATGATCGCTAGGTGGTGCAGTTTGCATAAACTGGATTTCAGTGTGAGGAAATGCCAGGCTATGGTTCTCCTCAGACCACACAGGAGACTGCCTGAACCGCTTCGGGATCTGGTTATCCACGGACGGCCGATCCAATGGTGCGACTCAATTAAGGTGCTGGGAGTGAGATTTTATCAACGTCTATCTTTCCACCAGCACGTAATTGTAGTCTGCGCCAAGGTCCGCGTCATGTTGCTGAGTTTGACCGCAGCCGCTAATCTCAACTTTGGTTTTGGTTACCGCGCCTTGAGAACTCTGTATATGCAAGTGGTTGTTCCAGCCATTGCCTATGCCTCGGCGGCATGGTTTGCTAATCTTTCTCAACACTCCTTAAATGTTCTACTGAGTGCTCAAAGGTCTTTCCTAGTGAGGTGCTTGTAGAGCTTTCAGATCAACCAGCAACGCTGCTCTTATCTCCCTCTCTAGAGTTCTTCCTCTCGATCTGGAAATCTCGGCTAAAACTGAGATATACCTTAAAAGTATGGATTGATTGACGCTTAAATTCCACTCGAGCCTCCCCCCTTTCCACATCCTCTCCCTTACCCCCCCCCCCCCCCCCCCCATTTCTCCGCTCCTTGTAATATTCCTGCTATTTTCTTTCACGTGGCATACTACACAGATGGTTCCAAAACCAGAGATGGAGTTGGCGCCGGCGTGTACAGGTTCTCTTGTTTCGATTGTGCACCTGAAATACGCGAATCTCATGTCCTGTCCCCTCATTGTTCTGTCTTTCATGCGGAAGCCCTTGGATTGATTAAGGCACTTGAAACTGAACCACTTTACCAAATCATCTAACCTTAAGATTCTTCCTGGACAACCTCTCAGTCGTGAAGTCAGTTCTGAAATCTAAAACTGGTTATTACCTTATCGACAGAGCTCTGCTAATGATTTCGCGAATATATCGCAATGGGAACAGATGCACCATACAATGGATCAAGGGCCACAGTGGGCTCGTGTGTAATGACATTGCGGGCACACTCGCAAAGCGGGGTGCTGTGTCTGCTGACCCAAGCTGTTACAAACTCGCTCCTTTGGCGTTTGTAAAATCGTAAATCCACGGCCGACTTGTGAAGCTTGGGAAAGCAGATTCCTCTCTCTAGCTCCCTCTATCCACACCAGCTTTGACCTTACTCCAATTAGTCTTTTAGACAAAAGGTATGCGTACATCGTTTCTAACGAGCTCATTGCGGTTGGACTGCTATCGGGACACACGTGGACGGACAGTTTCGCCCACAGGATAGGCGTCATTGACGATCCTTCCTACCCTTACTGCGACGCTGATAGGGAAGAAACTCTGTCACACATCGTGGTTGAGTGCAGCAGCCTTGATGCCCTTATATTACCCCTTTTTTCCACCTGTGAAGAAGAATTAGGATACACTCGGCGGTCACTCAAAGACTTTATTTTCAACAGGAGCACTTGGCGAGCCTGCCTTGAGTTCCTAAAGCCTCTGATAGACTTAAGCCACGCCTCCGCGCGGAGGATCTCGATCACTTGAGTGACTCGGACTCCTCACCTCATGGTTAACACCGGTCATTAGCGGCCGCTCGTAGACGCAACTCTGGAACGTGCCGCTGTTTATGATCGGTTTTGCGACCTGCCCTGCGTGTGTGATCGCCCCTGACGCTGTCTCTGTAACCTCAGGACAGAGAGAAAATGGTTTGGCGATTCGACGGCGCGGGCTTCTCGAGAAATCGACTTACGCAGCGACCCATTTGAACGCGCTATGTAATCCTTGGTGTAATTTTCTGGTTGGTTGTCTTAGTACTGATACCCTCACCAGTAATCCTTGTGAAAGATCTCAATTTCAAAAATTTTATATATTACGAATAGCAATTTTCTTATCTAAAACTTTTTATATATTTATTTTTACAAAAAGAAAATAAGTGCATTGCGGTTTATCTGCTTGCTACATTATTTTGGGCTTGAAAATCATACACTTTAGGCAGTGATGTATGTTCGCTCTCCACGGTCACACCTGGGCTCAACACTATTGAACCTGTCTCTGTCTCCCCCTGATCCTCCTCTACATCCTGGCTATCCTGGCCTCACCTGGCGATGATCCCCTGGTCAACGATCCCCAGGCCCCTCCTACTATGCTTTATATAAATTCCCCTTTATGCGTCCATCGGGGCTCAAAAATCATACATTTTGGTTAGCACCCCGTAAATAAAGATATTTCATTTCCCGTTGGCCGGCTTTATCCTTTTGTAAATATGTAAATATGTAATATTTTATTTTCTCTTCTTCATGCCTTAAATCAGGTATTTCTTCCTCAATTATGCCATTCAGCACAATAGAAGCAAATTGTAATTCTGATATAAACATTTTAAAAATTACTTTTACATATACTGCAAAACAATATCACAAACATACTCATGTATCCTAAAAATAATCAGCATCAGCAACTTGAGCAAACTCTATATTAGATTAATTTTTCATAATATATATTTATAAATATTAGGTAAAATGATTTCTGCTGTTGATTTTGTAATATTTGAAATGAAGTTTTGCTTTAATTCAGCTTATTAAAAATATTTAAACATAAATTGAGAAAAGTATTGCCTGACTTAAGGCGAGTAGAATAAGTAAAACAAAAGATTATTTACATAATTTATAACGGCCAACGGGAGATTTATTTATTTATTTGGTCTCAATTTACAGGTGTTACATTCAAGCACACTTCGCGAGTCACCTGGCGACAGTCACCTGGTAAATACACATGGCGAATTGGTGAAGTAGAGGTGGTCCCCATAGACCTTGCAGGAGGGCAGCTGTTGGGCGATAAGCTTTTAACTAAGCGTCAGGGCCGGGTCGTCGGAATCGGGGATTGATATCTCCTTTATTTTGTAGAATATCTTGTATGATTGGATTATTTGAATTTTGCATTTGAGGGTATAATTTCTTAACGGAAGTTTGGTACATATCTTCTAGATCGGGTTGGTTCAAGTCTTCCTTCAGTATCTTGTTTGATAGGTTGAATGGAGCTCCTATACTTGTCCGAAGGCAGATTCTCATGAATGCGTCTATCCTATTTTTGTCTGTGGTTGTAATATATTTGCACCAAACTGGGAGTGCGTATGTTACTATGGGGAGGATACAACTTCTGTATGGAATAAACTTTTGTTTTGTAGACAATTTGCTTCTATGGTTAAACAGACTTGATAATGTTATTTTTGCGATTTTTTCTTTCTTTATTATATTTTTGTCATGCGTGTTGAATTTCAACTTGGAGTCTAAGGTAACTCCAAGATATTTAACGCTGTCAGTCCATTTAATAGGGCTCTGGTTTACCTTTAGGATGGATTGTGGCTTGAATTTTTATTGTGTAGTGTAGGAAAAATTATTCCCTGTGACCTTTTTGGGTTTATGTCTAATTTTCAATCATTGCAAATTTGGTTATACTGTTTATGTGATTTTGTAGTTGTGTAGTTATTATTCCTATTGATTTGGAATTTGTTAAAATTGCTGCCTCATCTGCGAAAAGTTTTGTTTGACATTTTGGATGTGGAGGGAAATCGTTGATGTAGATGTTGAATAGGTAGGGTTCAAGGATAGAGCCTTGAGAGACTCCAATCTGGGTTGGTTTTACCGTGGTTATATAATTCCCTTGCTTAATTGAGAAGGTCCTGTCCTGGAGATAGTTTTTCAAGAATTTGATAAAATCCCATGGAAATTAATTTTTGTAATAAAGCCATCATATCTAAGGCTTTCTTTTTTGGATGTAGTCTATTACTGTGATTAGTTGGTGGGTTGTGGAGTGTCCTTTTCTGAATCCAAATTGTTGAGGAATGATAAAGTTAATAGAAACCATGTATGTCTGCAATCTGCGAAGAACAATCCTCTCGTATACCTTACCGATGGCACCGAAGGCTGATTGGTCTGAAATCTTCAGATGAATTGACAGGTGATTTTTTCGTGAATGGTTATAATAATGGCATGTTTACATATCTTAGGGAGGTAGCACAGGTGTAATGCAGCATTGAAAGTCCCGGCGAGGAAAACTATCCATTTGATTGGGAAGTTTTTAGTCATTTGCGGCGTAATATTGTCGTGGCCTGGAGCTTTGTGATTACCTAGGTTTTTAATTACTTCCTTGATTTCATTTGGCGTTGTCATTGATAGTATATTCTGTTGGGGATGTTGACAAGTGTTATCTGTTAGGTAAGACGGAACCTCAGTGTTCAGAAAAATGCTCTAAAAGATCATTTTCAATTTATTTGTCGGTCAGCAAGGGTTTTCCATTTGCATTTAAACTAGTGATTTTGTCAGTTTTTTTCCTAATGGGTTTTAATTTTTTCCTGAAGTCTGTTGGGCTCGATTCAAGTTTGCTTATAAAACTATTCCAAATTTCAGATTTTTCTGTTTCAAGGGCTTGGTTTAGTGCGTAGTTGTGTTTTATCAGTTGGTTCAAATCTTCTTCCAATAATGGTGCATCAGGCTTCTTATAAATTGCTGAGATTTGCAAGAGGGTTTTTCCATCTGGTCTAATCAAAATTAAAGTATTTTCTAAGTTTTAAGTATGAATCGGCCTATTTTTATATTTAAAAAAGGATTTTATAATGATGGCTGTTTCCCCAACTTTTCCTGTAATTCGGTCAGTTCTAATGGTTTGATAGTTCCTGAACTTTAGATCAATTGAGGGTTTAAGGTGAGTTTCACTGAGCAGAGCAATGTCTATTGAGTTATCTTCTGAAAAGTGCAATAATTCTTCTTTCTTTTATCTCATTCCGTTACAATTCCGAGAAATAATTTTAAAAGGTAATTTGCAATTCATTGTAGGTATGTTTTGAATACTTGCATCAATTTTTCACATAGGTCCTTAGTCTCAGAACGAGAATTTTTCTTGTCGTAACCTCAACATTGCTTTGGTTTTGTTGTTCTACAATTTTCGGCAGTGTTTCAGATCTTTTTGAAATCGGAATTGGGTTTTTAGATTTGTACTGACCAGGGTTTTTTAGCTGTTACTGATGTACTCTTTGAAACTTTGGTCATCCGCGGTAATTGGCTGTGTGCGCTTTTTCGCAGTTTGCACACTTTGGGGGAAGTTGTCTTGACTTTCTTGGACATTCCCTCCAATGGTGCTCCTCAGCACACTTGACGGACTTTGGTTTCAGGAAGCAATTAAGTTGACCGTGCCCGAAACCCTGGCAGTTGAAGCATTGAGTAACACGGTTTGTTGTTCTGAAAGATACTACTGCAATTTTCTGATAGAGGAGTTCAGTCATTCCGTAAATTTTCTTGTTAAGTTCATTTTTCGGTAATAAAACCAGTACTATATTCATTGGCCTTTTAGTTGATGTCTAAGAAGTCTCTTCACAGAGGTCTCAGTAAAGCCCATTGTTGCAAGTTCAATTGCTATATCTTCAGTCTTGTAGGCTGTTGTCACGACCTTTAATACCACTTTGCGCGGCTTTTCGTCTTGGAGTCTATAAGAGTAGCCGCCATTGTTTTTTTTTTTTTTTTGAACGTATTCCCTGATATTTTTGAAGTCTGAAATATTTTTGGCCTTGATAATGTGCTTATTTCCTGAGATCGTGCATTGGAATTCATCTGTACACAGGTCTTTCAGCTCTTGGCAGAGCAACTTCCAGTCTGTTACATTTTCTGCTATTAAAGGTGGTATTCTTGGATTTTTGCATGTGTAATTGGTGTCCAAGGACCATCTTCATCAATGTTTTCTTCGTTAACCTGAGGAGGGGTAGCTGCGGGCGTTTTTTGAGGGACTTAGGATACCTCGTTCATGTAGACATCGTTTTCATAATGCTGTGAGACAACTTCCATTCAGGTGTCCTTTGGCTACGTGATGTTGAATCTGATGGGGATTCGCAAGTACGTTTCTTTGTTGAAGGAGTTGCTTCTACTTTGTACTCGATACCACATCTTTCAAGAATTTTCAAAAGTATTGTTACGTAGAAAGAAAAGCACATTCCAGAACGGAGAGAGAATGTTTTAGAACGTTCAAGAAAAATGTAGAAAAATCGGAGAACAACTGATTGGCCAATCTAAAGCGATTGCGCAAGCGCTTTGTGCTGGCGGCTTTCTGATTGGCTGACCAACCGTGACCGTTTTGGAAATATATACTCCGATATATATAGAGAGGAGAAACTCATACCGAGGAGAAAGAAAGATAAGAGAAGTCGAAGAACGAAGCTACGTGGTGTACTCCAAGCAAGCTGCTGTCTCAAGAGGTCGGACTGCTGCCTACCGCCGACGCCGGTGTACTTCTAGGAAGATTCTAGAAGGTTCTACGAACTTCTTTCTTCTGTTCTGCTCCTGCTTTTCCTCACCGTGCTGCAGTTGGTGAGTTTGTAACTGCTGTTTTATTTATTGTTGTTTTATTTTTGCACTCTTCTGTAATTATTTTATTGATTAGGCTTAAATAAAGTCCTAAAGATCCTTTGTACTCACGGAAGTTATTCTTTGTTAACCAACAACGCAACAATTTGGTGTCAGAAGTGGGATCTTTAGGTGAAGCCTGAATAATTTATGGTACTTACTAGAAAAATGGAAGAAATATTGAAAGCTATTCAAGTAACTCGTGAAGCTCTTCAAGTTCAAAACAAAGAAACTCGGAAGGCTATTCAAGCTGAAAACCAAGATCTTCAAGCTCAACATCAAGAGCTAAAAGAAAGCTTGGTGCTTAAATTCAAATGCTTAGAAGATGAAATCGCCTCTGTAAAAAAGGAAATGAAAGATAAAATATCTGCTTCAGAAGAGAGACTTGCAGCTGTCGACACGGGCCATCCCAGAACTACGGTTTTCCAGCAAGAAAATAACAATTCGGGTAGGCCTCTTGTCAAAGTTCCTACCTTTGATGGACAATCATCATGGACCTCCTTCAAAACCCAGTTCGAAGTAGTTGCCCAAGCGAACGGATGGAACGTTAGAGATAAGGCAAGCTTTTTGGCTGCTGCACTTCGTAGACCTGCAGTGGAAGTTCTCCAGATGTTTCCGGAACAACTTCGCCTAGACTTCAACGCCCTGATTGATGCGTTGGAGTCCCGATATGGAGAAAAACACTACCAACAGCTTTATGTAGTAAAGTACAAGAATAGACTACAAGATAAGAAAGAAAGTTTGCAGGATTTGGCCCACGACATCCGACGCCTGGCAAGATTAGCCTATCCAACATGCCCTCCGGAAATACAAGCTTTTATGGCCCAACATCAGTTTATAGATGCCATCGGAGACCCTGAAACCCAGAAGTTTGTCAGACTTTCAAGTGCGACTACTCTACAAGAAACCCTAGTCCAAGCCATGAAGTATGAAGCTGCCCAACAAGCCACAATAGAATGTTACCGCGTGGCTAGACAAATTAAATTGAATAATCCAGAAATAAAAAGGGTCGCTTCTGGATCTGTCGAGCACATGATCACATGTCTCCAACTTTCCCACGAAAAGTAAAACAGCGCAGTGATACAGGTTGCTGGAAATGTGGCCACATAAGGAAACACTGTCCATATAACTCTAAGGATAAGCCTGAAAGTAGAAGGGGTCGCTGCTGGACTTGTGGAGCCCATGATTACATTTCTCTAACTTGCCCCCGAAAAGTAAAATCACGCAGTGATACCGACTGCTGGAGATGTGGACAATATGGCTCAACGTGAAGACCGAAATCTCTTGCCGGTGATAAATTGGAAGGAATCAGATGAAAAACCATCCTGGGAAGATGTGGCCCCGCACAGTTCTAAAACCAAACGTCTCTGGCGCCTCTGGAATTAATTGACCCTGCGAGATGGAGTCTTATACAGGAAATGGGAGAGCGAGGATAAAAGCATGAATCCTGGAAGTTGGTGTTTCCCAGATCTCATGTACCTTTGGCTGTCCAGGAGATGCACAGCAGTCCCATGGGAGGTCACCTCGGCATCTGAAAAACATTGGCCAAAATTAGAGAAAGATTTTGTTGGCCAGAAAGTCGAGCTGATGTCGAAAAATGGTGCAGAAACTGTACACAATGTTCAGCGAGAAATGGACCGAAAACAAGATCCAGAGGAAAGTTGAAGATCTACAATGTAGGTGCCCCATTTGAAAGGATGCCGACCATTCACCAGTGGGCAGGAGAAAATATTCACTTTTCCAGTGAGAAAATGAAATACAGGTACAACGTCAAGACTTCCAACAAGACTTTAAAAGAGGGTGAAATGGTTTGGCTCCTTAATCCTCAACGGAAGAAAAGACTTTCTCCTAAATTTCAGTATCAGTGGGAAGGACCCTACAAGATCATCAAGTGCCCCAATGATGTCATCTATCGGATTCAGAAAACCTCGACGTCTAAACCCAAAGTGGTGCACTACAACCAGTTAGCACCCTTCAGGGGTACTGTTCCAGGGGCAGTGTTACGTAGAAAGAAAAGCGCATTCCAGAATGGAGAGGGAATGTTTTAGAACGTTCAAGAAAAATGTAGAAAAATCTGAGAACAACTGATTGGCCAATTTAAAGCGATTGCGCAATCGCTTTGTGCTGGCGGCTTTCTGATTGGCTGACCAACCGTGACCGTTCTGGAAAGATATACTCCGATATATATAGGGAGGAGAAACTCATACCGAGGAGAAAGAAAGATAAGAGAAGTCGAAGAACGAAGCTACGTGGTGTACTCCAAGCTAGCTGCTGTCTCAAGAGGTCGGACTGCTGCCTAGCGCCGACGCCGGTGTACTTCTAGGAAGATTCTAGAAGGTTCTACGAACTTCTGTCTCCTGTTGTGCTCCTGCTTTCCCTCACCGTGCTGCAGTTGGTGAGTTTGTAACTGCTGTTTTCTTTATTGTTGTTTTATTTTTGCACTTTTCTGTAATTATTTTATTGATTAGGCTTAAATAAAGTCCTAAAGATCCTTTGTACTCACGGAAGTTATTCTTTGTTAACCAACAACGCAACAGTATGTTGGTTTCGATCGTGCTGACCTTTTCGCCAGCTGAGCCGATCGTTGATTTGATTACAATAGGCTGCATCTTTCTCTCATTAAAGTAAACAAAATGTGAGAGAGATATTTATGCCAACGGGAGACAACTAAAACGTGTTATATAAAGGGAAAGCGCGACCTATGGCGGTCAATTTAACAGAGTAATTTTTTCTCAACATATATATATGTGTGTGTGTCGCAATTTATAAACGTTATCTTATGTATCCCGTAGCCCTGACCTGTGATATATTCTATCTCAAAAACCTTTCATGTTTGTAAATAAACCAAATGTGTGTCTCTATCTTATAAAAAAAACAACAACGGGTGGACAGAAGAACGACGAGATAGACCATCCATCCCACTACCCGACTAAAAGGAACTATCTCCCACAGCTGAAGCGAAAAAGGTAATCCATGCCTAGTGCACTGCGATGTATCGACGCTATGCATAGCATGCATTCTGAAACAGGTTCACCCTGATGGGAAGTCTTATCCCATCCAATACTCCAACTGCGCCTTGCGTTCACACGAACCTTTCTCTGAATTAGAATGTTTGCAATCGTTGAGAGCGTGGAAATATTCCGTGCGTACTTAATGGGCAGAAGATTCACAATATTTTCTAGCCATCACGCACTACAGTGGCTAAAGACAATCCAAATCCCGTCAGGCAAATTATTCAGATGGAGCTTGCGTCTGTCTGTCCAATCATGATTATAAAGTCCGTTAGATAAAAGGAGCACAACAGCTTGAAGTGGACCTCCTATCTCGCAATCCGTTCTGTGGCTTCTTAGACACCCCTCATTAAGTGCTATCAGCTCGCCCCAACTGGAAAATTAAAAATGTCTATTGTTCGCAACGGACTACACACCATTACTCGCAGGAATGTGTCCAAAATGTACATTCCAAACGCACAAACAAACTCCTCTACACAGTACACAAAATATAATCACTCAGGCATCTCCCAAATGATCCGACTTGCTCAATATCATAATGAATTTCACACCTAATTAATTATGAACAACTTAAACTATACAACCCCCCCCCTCTTAGTAACATACAACACTTACCATAAAGCATTATCGCAATGGCATGACTCGAATATTTTGACAAACTTAAACTCCCCATCCTACACAACACTGACTAACACACTTTACCACAAGTGCCCACCTGCTGTCACGCAGAAAAAATAGCAATGAACAAGCGCTCAATAATAATAAATCATGTATATATGTCTTTTAATGTCAATTTTTATATATTGACCATCTTCAACTCCAAATGTTCCAGATCATTCAACAACAATTAATATAAATGTTTTTCTTTATTCTTATATATATTCAATAATTTTTCAATTTATTCTGTTTGCTCAATTTTTATCATTACATACATCCAAATACTACAAATTCTACGTGTCAACCACAAAAAAGAACTGTCCAAAGTCTTAATGTCACTGTAAATAGTATTTTATTTTGACAATTATTCAGACACTGGGTTTTCTTATTCTTTTCCTTCCCCACTTATTTTGATTTCTTTTTACAATTTCTACATTAACCCCTTGCTCTCACTTCTACTTTTCAACCCGCTTGCATTAGCAAATCACTCCCGTGCATACGACTACTTTTTTTTTCAAATTTGTACCTTGAAACTAACTGGATTCCGCAATGTAACATTTCCCGACATTTGCGTAGATTAGAGTTAGCCAGGTATTTTTTCTCAACAGCCTATCTATGGAGTACCACCATCCCCATTCGTCTGAAGCGAAATTTTTCCCCCAACCCACCAGGTATAGCAAGTCGTAGCACACTTTGATTGGTTTCTCTTCACACGAATTAATCTTTCGCATTTTACTAAAGATTACCTTTTACCATTGATTTGAACATTTCAGTGATCAAACTTAAACCACACCATTAGCTAGCCTTTAAACTAAGTTTTTTTTTCTCCTTTTCTCAAACCAAATGGATAAATTGAAAGGAAATGCAGGTGAAACATGGCTTTAGATTTTTTTATTTCTCGCCATGCACAATATACAATATTGCACAAGATAGAGTACCATTATATTTGACCCTGATGTATCTATTTTTAAAGGAACTAATTTATCCAAGTGATAGCTTTTCCATCAAATTTGAAATGGTTGTATAATTTTGTAATTAACTTGTTTTTCCATACCTTGTCCAAAAGCTTGTGTAAGGCTTAAAAAAGCAGCAATGGTGCGGTTAGTTGGTTTTTCTGTTTTGTGCATCTTTTACCTTTCGTATGAAAAATAAGAGTTGGTCTATTGTCCCATGTCTTTTCCTAAAACCATATTGTTCTTCTGGTAAAAGATTTTATGTGTCGAGGTGGTAGGTGAGTCGTCTGAGTATAATTTTTTCCATTAATTTGCAGCAAATACTTGAGAAATAGATAGGCCGGTAGTCTTTTGGGTCATCAGCAGATTTGTCAAGTTTTTCATTAGGAACTTTTGTTGCATGCAGTTTTCCATTCTTGAGGCAAATTTCCAGTTTTTCAGTTGTTTTTGAAAATATCAAGAAGTCTTTCTTTGCCATTTTTGTCCAAGTTTGATATGATTTGGCCACGAATTCCATCTGGCCCAAGAGTCTTTGTTTTCTAATGCATAATCTAGCTCTTTCCTATTGTTTTTTTTTTTCATGAAAAATACTATTAGTGCTGGTGACATTTTTACAGTCATGAATAATCTTTCGGACCTCTTTTCAAATTTCTTATATTTTATTTCAATTTCGATTTTACTACTTATTTGATATGAATTACCTAAAATATTAGCAGCATTTTTGTCATTTGTTGCTCGGGTACCATGATGTGTTTTCAGTTTGTGGCTGAGTTCTGTCAATTTGTTTTGCCAAATGCCAAAGTTTTGTATTTGGGTTTCTTGGGTTCTGGTTTTCACAAGTTTGTTTCCATTTCCCCCTTTCCATATTAACGTACTAGCGGATGTACCCGGCTTCGCCCAGGTTTTTCTCGAGGGAATGTTTGTAGTCTAGTAATAAGAAAATATACCACACCTAAAAACTATCAGAGAAAAGAGAAACCACGGAAGGTGAACAGAAAAATGCTTACAATGGATGTTATGTTTACGATATCAAGTTATATAAAAACAAAGATAAAATTTGCATATGTTGGTCACTATAAATTTGTATATTTGTTAGGCGAAATTAGAAACATGATAAAACAATTGGGTATTTAAAAACAAATGTAGAAATAAAAGTTGAAGTATAATAAACAATGTTAAAGATTAGTTTTAATTATTAATCAAGATTGTGTGTGAATATGTGAGAAAGATGTAATATCGTTGTTGTTTTCTTGGCTGACTGTTTTACATATGGTGTTATCTTAAAATTGCTTGTTTTGAATATTTTTTAGATTGAGATTATTAGCTAGTATGTAAAAGATTTAACTCTGTTGAAATTTAATTTTGTATTTATATATAAATAAAATTAACTCTGTTGATTTTTTTGTATTTAATCGATAACAGCGAAGTTACGCATGTTAATGTTAAGAAATATATTTTGATGTTAAGTGTTGTATAGTTATTGTTGTATAGTTATTATTTAATTAAGCATTACTCACCAGATGAAATTATTATTACAAATTATTTATTACCTTTATATTCATATTTTTACATCAACACGTTGTTTACATTATACATCGTATATTATTATTGTTTATGATGATGATATATTCTATATTTTAAAACACAGAATACTACATTCCCTCCTTCCTTTAGATGAAAGGAATCATGTCTTTATATCTTGATGATGGCTTGACGACTCTTCCACTCCTGGTGATCACGGGTTCCTTGGTAGTCGGAAAGGGTGGAGAAACCTCTGGTGGCAACTGGTGAAGAGCCTCGGCAACAAGTCTATCTGAAACAACTGGGTTAAATGTAGACCCTGTTCTACTTGAACTTGGTCGGTTTAAAGAAGCGTCCTTGTCTTGGTTTGAGGAATTATCATCTGGTATTTGTACATCAGAAGAGTTGAGGTGTTCAATTCTTGTCGAATCTGAACTAAGATTTTCCTGGCTCTCTTCTGGAATCAAGTCAGAAATGCCTTGATTGGTCTCTTGAGTAGGAACATGTTTCAAATTTTTAGCATTTCTATGAATTATTTTCCCATTTTTAGTGATGACTAATTTAAAAGAATTTATTGAAGTGTTTTCAAGAATGACATGATGTTCTGATCTGAAATTTGAATCAAGTTTTCCATTATTTGGATTTGCCACATAAACTAAATTACCAATTTCAAAATTATGAGGACTAGCTTTCCGAATTATATCATTATATGTTTCATTTTTTCTTTGTAGACCATATTGAATTCTTTGATGTTGGATTCATCTTCTTCTGCATCATTAACAAGTGAGCTTAATTTAGTTTTGATTTCTCTTGAAAATAATAGGAATGCTGGAGTCTTTCCTGTAGATCTGTTTGGAGTAGTTCGGTAAGACATTAAAATTCTGGATAAATCTTCTTTCCAATCTTTCCCTTCTTCAGAACTTGAATTGAATTGTTTCTTTAGAAATCTATGGAATCTTTCTATCTTCCCATTACTTTTTGGGTAATAGGGTGAGGCTTTGATGTGCCTGATTCCACATTCTTTTAGAAATCTTTCCATTGATGTACTTACAAACTGTAAGCCATTATCTGTTACAACTTCATGTGGATAACCATGTCTTGCAAAAATCTCCATCAATTTTTTAAAAATTGTCTTGCTGGAAATGTCTTCTATTATCATTGCTTCAGAATATGAAGAATAGTAGTCGATCACTGTTAAAACATAATGATGGCCAATTGGACCAACTATGTCAATTCCAAGTTTCATCCAAGGTTTTGATGGTACGGAACTATTTGCAATGGTTGATCATTTATCAATGGTTGATTCCTTACACAAATTGGACAGTTTCTAATCAAATTTTCAATGTCAAAGTCCATGTTTATCCAAAAATATTTTTCTCTTAGCATTTGTTTGGTTCTTGTCATTCCTTGATGTGTTTCATGTGCAATTCTCAAGACTCTCTTTATTAGTTTTGAAGGTAGCAAAATTCTACTTCCTTTTAAGATAAGATTATCAAAAATTGAGAGTTCATCTTTAAACTTATAAAAACATTTGAATTCTTCATTCAAAGGATATGGCCAAACTCCCTTTTGAACCATATCTTTCAGTTTTTGAAACAAAGGATCTTGCTCTGTACAAACTTTTATCTCTTTCAAAGACAGTGCTTGAAGCTCTTCAGAAGTGATGGATAAGACTTTATGAACATAGTCCTCCAGCCATTTTTCATCACTTGTGTTAGAAAGAGGTTGTCTTGAAAATATATCTGCAATAATTTGCTTTCCTTGAATGAATTCAATTTCAAAGTCATATGGTTGTAATCTCCAACTCAATCTTTGAATTCTTGGAGGCAAAACAGCTCCATTTTTAGGATTCAGCATATAGATTAGAGGTTTGTGATCTGTTTTTAACACAAATTTCCTTCCCCAAATATAGGTGTTAAAATGTTCAATTGCCCATACACATCCCAATGTCTCTTTTTCTATTTGTGAATATCTTTTTTCAGTATCAGTTAAGGATCTGCTGGCATATGCAATGGGTCTTTTAATGCCATTTTGTTGTGTTTGTATTAATACTGCTCCAAGACCAATAGGGCTTGCATCTGTGATTAATTCAGTTGGTGAGTTCAAGTTGTAATATGCCAAGCATGGCTCTTTTGTTAGTGACTCTTTAAGATCCTGAAATGCTTTATTTGTTTTCAAATCCCAATTCCACCTAACATTTTTTCTAGTCAAATTATTTAAAGGTTCTGCCAATTTAGAAAAATTAGGTATGAATTTTCTTAAAAACCCACAAGTTACTAAGAATGACCTTAACATCTCAATATTTTTTGGTATTGGAAAATTTGAGACTGCTTCTATTTTCCTATTATCAGGTTTAATACCTTCACTACTAACAATGTGACCTAAAATATCCAATTCTTCCATGGCAAATTTGCACTTATTCCTGTTGAGCCTAATGCCTACTTTATCAAATCTTTGTAAGACTTTTCTAAGCCTTTCTTCTAGTTCTTGTCTTTCTTTGGCGTAAACAACGACATCGTCCAAGTAACAAATTACACCTTTCAAATCAAGCAAAATTGAATCCATTCCTTTCTGATATGCCTCTGGAGCACTTGATAGACCAAAAGGAACTTTACAAAATCTGTAACAACCACGGTGCGTGATGAAAGTTGTAAGGGGTCTTGATTGAGGGTCTAAGTCAACTTGCCAAAACCCTTTTTTTGCATCCAGCTTTGCAAATACTTTAGCACCTTTAAGGGCATGTAACATATTGTCAATTGTAGGAATTGGATGTCTTTCTCTCAATATTGCTTTATTCACTTCCCGAAGGTCTATGCATAGTCTAATTTCCTCACTATCCCTTTTTGGAACACTATTATGTTAGAAACCCATTCAGAACCTTGATGCACTTCTTCAATGATTCCATTCTCTAGCATCTTATCAAGCTCTTGATTTATTGCTTCTACCATTGCATAAGGTATACGACGGCATCTCTGGGCAATGGGCCTATAGTTGTCTTTCAATGTCACTTTATGACTATAGCCTTTTATAGTTCCAAGTCCATGGAAAAGATGTTCATGTTCTTGAACAAGAGTTTCTATATTAGTAGACATTGATTCATTTACATGATTCACCCTTTTAATTATACCTAGTTCAAAACTAGCCTTGCCTCCCAACAAAGATTCAACTTTTTTATCAATCACATAAATTTATTCTGAAACTGAATTTTCTTTCCAAGAAATCACAGCATTGAAATAACCATAACATGGAAGAAGTCTATCTTGACCATAGGCAAAAAAGGTTCGGGTGGTGTCATGTAATTTTGGCATAATTTTATGGCCATATAATTCAAGCATCTTATTATAGCTTATGAAAGTTCTATCACTCCCTGTATCAATTATCATATTTATTTCACTACCATCTATTTGCACTTTTTCTTTATTTTCAGCACCTGTATAGTAGGTATATTCATCTGAACTTTCACCTACTTCAGTCTTATTTTCTTCTTGTATGGTCTTAACTTTAGTTTGATTGAAATTTTTGTGGTTTCTATTATTATTTTGATTTGGGCTGTTCCTGCAAGCTCTAAAAAGATGTCCTAATTTATTGCAATATGAACAAGTCATTTTTTTAGCACCACATTCTTGTGCTGAATGTGTATCTAATCCACAGCGATAACATTTAGGCTTTGAGGTACCTGAAAATGATGGGGTACCTTGATTAGTGAATCTACCTTTGTTGAAATTATTAGCATTATAGTGCTTTTTAGGTTTATTTTGAACTCTATTTAATGTTTGATCATTTTGAGGTTCAAGAAGTCTAATTTCTTTTCTAGAAATTTCTAACATTCTAGCAATATCAATGGTTTTTGACGGTGTCAAATTTTCTTGTTGCAACAATTTTTCTTTAAGTTTTTTGTTGTTACATTTTTCAATTATTTGGTCTCTTATCATATCAGCTTCTAAATTCCCAAATTCACAAGATTTAGAAAGCTCTCTTAAAGAAATTAGGTAGTTGTCGATCGATTCATCATCTTTCTGGACTCTTTGTCTAAATTTAAATCTCTCAGTGACCACATTTTTATGAGGTGTGAAATATTTATCTAAAGCCATTTTAGTTTGTTCATAATTTTCCTTTTCATCTGGCAAGTTGAAAAATATACGCTGTACATTTGGCCCTAAACAATGCAATAGAGTTGCTCTCTTAATTTCATCCGATTTTTTTGAAATTCCAGATGCTATTTCAAAAATAGCATAGGATTCCATCCATTGCTTATATTCCGCAAATAAATTGCTTGCATTCATATTCATGGGTAAAGGTGGCGTCAGGTTGGCTGCCATACTTGTTTTTTAGGGCTACAGTTATATTTTCAAATTCTCGTCGCCAATTTATGTTGTATAGTTATTGTTGTATAGTTATTATTTAATTAAACATTACTCACCAGATGAAATTATTATTACAAAAATTATTTATTACCTTTATATTTATATTTTTACATCAACACGTTGTTTACATTATACATCGTATATTATTATTGTTTATGATGATGATATATTCTATATTTAAAAACACAGAATACTACATTAAGCAAAACCTGCTCCATCTCGTTTTACATAAATGTTGAAAATTTGGTTGAAATTGATGCATTGTAACGAAAGTTTTTAGTGATGTCCACTTATGAAATTTCCATTTTATTAATATAGATAATCTTTTTAATTTTGCATTCACAATGTTCAGTTCAGTTTTACTTTTTTTTTGGTTTTGTGCACTTTTTTGGTAGTTCATTTCTTTTAGTTATAGGTGTTTTAATATATTTTGCCTGGTGTGTATAATTAGGAATCCATTTCTTAATTTTACCTTTCGGAATCGAAACTTTGGCTGCTTTAATAATGGTGTTTTTCAAAGATATCCAATTTTGGTTCTAGATATTTTATTCTAGTGGGTTAGAACCATGTATCATATATAGCCTTATATTATAAACATTTGTCGATAGCTTAAGCAAGGCGTGGCGTGTCGATTTGGCATGAAGCGAATGGTGCACGTGGGAAAAATAAATTATTGTTTTTGAAAGCTTTTGTTTAATTTGCCTCCATGTCTGTCTGTCCGTCTCTTTGTCTGTCCACAAATCTTGTAATCGATTTTTAGCATACTTCTAGACCACCTATAATTCTGATATTTTGAACACTTATTAGAACTTGGTGACAATGCAAGTTGACAATTTTCCAGGCTTCTCGGTAAAAATTTTAAATTCAATTTTAATACATTTCCAGATCATATAAAAGTATGATTTTTTTACACTCACCCAGTCCAATAAACAATGCAAGTGTACAATAATTCAGACTTCTGGGTGGTCGGAGTAGCCAGGAATGAACAAATTTCTATATTTATTTTTTAAAGCTTTTATTTAACTTGCTTCCATGTCTGTCCGTCTGTCCACAAATCTTGCCATCGATTTTTAATATACTTTTAGGACCCGTAGTAATTTAAATTTGGTAAACTTTTCAGAACCTGATGACAATGCAAGTTGACAAATTTTTAGACTTCTGGGTTGTCAGGGTGGCCGGAAATGGACAAATCTCCTAATTGCCTTTCAAATTTTGTAAATTAATTTTTAGATATTCATCCAGATCACATAGAAGTATGAAACTTTTAAAATTAATTCAGTCCAATTAACAATGCAATTGTACAAATTTTCAAACTTCTGGGTGGTCGGAATGGCCAGGAATGAACAAATTTCTATATTTATTTTTAAGTCTTATGATAGGCCCATTATAAAGAATTGACCAATCCGCCGCGATAAGGCTTCCGTCTATTTAAGACCTAATCCCTAGTGAACTTTTGATTCTGAGCATTCTAAAATCATGACTGAAAACTTACTTAATAACTGATAAGTAGAAATACATTTTTTAAAAAGCTTTTATTTGAATGCACTAAAAAGGAAAAAATAAAATATTGTATCTTCTGTCATTGAGCAATTAGATGTATCTAAGTGAAAATAAAAGCCGCGGGGAACGATCATATTTAGAGAAGAGGTAAAAATATTATCAAAAAATGATGAAAATCGTTAATCAGCTGCTACATATTAAATCACATTTGGTTCGAAATTAATGATTATCGTCCCCCGCCTTTATTTTCACTTTACACAGATTGCTCAATGACAGAAGATATCTTAATGTTTCCTTTTTAGTGCATTTGAATAAAATATTTTTTAAAAATGTGTTTTATTAATAATTATTCGTAGTTTGTTAGTCTCTCAAACCTCCAAAGCTCAGTTGGCAAAGCGGAGGACTAGGTACTTCAACCGTGATCCTTATGTAGTTAAACGCTCTGGGGATTCCCTTCAACCATGCATTATGAAGTGTATTTATAGTTTTTATTTTTAGATAAAATAATAATAAATTATCTGGCTCCTTAAGAGATTGTGTTTGTCCTTAACTAAATTACAACGGCAAGTTATTACAATACTAATTTGCATATTAACATTTGTAACAACAAACATTATTACCCAAGTAAAATTCACCTGTATGATATGATATGGATACACTGATTAATAATCTATATTGAATTAAATATTTAGATATTTTCAGATTAATACGAAAGTAATGAAAATATCTAGGTAAATATGATACAAGATATTTAAAAGGAATTAGACTAGAATGTAACAAAATACAGAAAGGCTTGGAAGGGAGACTTGACCAAATTGTTCCTGCAGAGAAACTGAACAAACTGCTCTTAACCTTATCTAAGACTGTCCGAACTTTGCAGAAGTGAGACATCGTTTGTCCCTTAATCTAAATAATTTAACTCTCTTACATCTGCCACTCTGTCCATATAATATCATTTAACTCTCTTACATCTGCCACTTTGTCTATATAATTTTTTTAACTCTATCGAATAATACATGTAAATTTGTAAATATTCAATTATAAGTTATAATTTGTTTCTTCTTTTGTTTTGTTTCCTCTCCAAAAGCCAGAAATAGTTCAATATTGCGCCTTGTTGATTAATAAAATTGAAAAAAGGGAGACTTGAAATTTCCAACATTAATAAAGATACATATGCAGAAATAGTCAAAATCAGAGTAGAGGAATCTATTCAGAAGGAAGGATATAAAACCAAAGAACAAACTATAATAATGATAGCTAATGAAAGTCGAACTATATCTTCTGTTTACCAAAAAGTAAGCGATTATGTAAAACAGCTACGCGAAGAAGAGAATAAAGCAAAAATAACTAGAATTTTCAATTCAAAGAAAGGCGCGATCTTAAAGTTATCTAATGAAAAAGACATTGGTCAGTTGATTGAGAATTTTAAGAAAGCGGATGAAATCAATTATTTTTCAGTAGAATTTACAAACATAAGATGCGCGCGCGAGACCCAACATTTCTATATACAGTACGTAAAAGCGAAATTTCATAAGTGAGGTTATGTGAAAACTTTCGTTAGAATGCATAAATTTTAACCAAATTTTAAAGACTTATATAAAACAAGATAGAGAATTTTTGCAGAACATCAAATATATGTAATTTAGCTATTTTAGTAAATTTTAAATAAAATAAAAAAATTACAATAGAATTAATATTTTTATTTAATTACGAAACGTAAACATTGTAAATGTTCAACATCCATTATCACCCTTCTCTTTGATAGGTTTGGGATTTTATTAATTTATTTTATATCAGCAGTTTGTAAATATTAATTATAGCACAATTTGGTTCAAGTCTTGCTCACCGTGAAGTGATATCTGTGTTTGCTCGCTAAACAAAACTGGCACTATATAACCTATGTCTACCAAATATTTAGTTTAGTTAACCATTTCAATATAAGTGAACATCTAGCACCCAATCAAGAGGCCTAAACAATATGCTAGATAAGTTTTTAAACGCTCAACAATAGCTCGTATTATGGTATTAAAAAAGACCAGGGTTTAAGTTTGGTAATCAGAAAATGCTTATAAATTATTAATTTCTTTTGAAAGGACTTCTATTATTTTTTGGGTAGTTTTACATTTGTTAAGAAAACTATTTATTGGGAAAATTTCCACTTGGGTACTTCCCGGGCGGAGCCGGGCCGCTCGGCTAGTCGGTCAATAAAATTACCGACATAATAAATTTGCCAACGATTAATATGTGAGATGAATTTAGTACTAATGAATTCAGAATTCAGAACAAATCACATTTGAGATAAGGCCCTCAGCTAATATTCTTTATTATAATTTCGGAATTTTAATTTAGCTAGCGTACTTCCTTCTGCATTTTTTAAATTGAGGGTTAGTCGATTTGTAGTGTCCCGTTCTGTGGAATTCTTTAAAAAATAGGTGTATTTTTTCTTGTGAAGTAAAAAGTTTTCTCAATACATTTTTCGTGGCGCCTGATAGCTTCCTACTTAATTCCAACTTACAAGCTGATGACAAAGGACGAAATGAGGCCCTGGCACCTTGTATATGCAAAGCCAAACTTTCTTATGAAGATGTTGGAGTATTGATATTGTAACGTGGAAAATTAGGGAAGACAAACTTCAGGATGACACGGCAGTTCATTTAATGTAAACCAAATTAAAACTAATTATATAGCAAAGAGGCAATGAAAATATTTTACAGTGTATCAAAATACAGGGTCCATTATGAAAGTAATGAGCATAATGTTATTGTGACGCGACGATAGATGGCAGCACGGTGAAACCGTGGGAAATGTGGTGGAGGGATATGCCCTTTCAATCCATCCAGTCGTCACTTGAGTTCGAGCAGTGTGAGGGGAGATACATGCCTCCGCTTGAAGTGCGTTTTCAACTTTTGTAACATAGCGCGATGGAGCGTTCGCTTGAACAACGATACGCCATAAAGTTTTGCGTGAGGCTTGGAAAAAATGCAACTGAAACATTCCAGATGCTGCAAAAAGCCTTCAAGGACGATTGCATTTCAAGATCACAGTCTGGGAAGTGGCACAAGGCATTCAAGGAGGGCCGGGAGGAGGTCGCCGACGAACCCCGTTCAGGACGCCCAACAACGGCCAGAACTGACGAGAACGTGGATCGTGTGCTCGAAGTTTTGCGTACCGACCGTCGATTAAGCATCCAGCAAATTGCTGACACATTACACATCTCCACATTTGTGGTACATGGGATAGTGACCGAGGATCTGCAAATGCGTAAGGTCTGTGCGAAGCTTGTGCCGAAAGTGTTGACGCAAGACCACAAAGAACTTAAGAGTTTTGCGCTGTCAAGAATTGTTGGATTTTTTTTTTCAAAATGAACCGGACTTTCTGAACTCTGTAGTAACCGGAGACGAATCCTGGATGTTTGAATACGACCCAGAGTCGAAAAGGCAGAGCTGTGCATGGCACACAAAATCATTCCCACGCCCCAAGAAAGCGCGAATGAGCAAGTCGCGCATCAAAACGATGATCATTGTCTTCTTTGACATCCGAGGAATAGTCCATTGTGAGTTTGTACCGCAGGGACAAACTGTAAACTCAGTCCTTTACCTGGAGATGCACAGGAGATTGAAACGCCGGATCTCACGCGTGAGGACTGACATTAAAGACACGGTCAAGCTCCACCATGACAATGCCACCAGCCACACAGCCTTCATCATAACCAACTTCCTGGCCCGGAGCAACACCCCGTTGATCCCTGACCCCCCTTACAGTCCCGGCTTAGCTCCATGTGACTTCTTTTTGTTTCCTAGACTCAAGAGAGATATGAAAGGAAAACATTGGGAAACCGTGGAAAACATCCAACACCATGTTACAACGTTACTGAGGAGCATTCCTGTCGAGGAGTTTCAGGGTGCCTTTCAGGCGTGGCAAACGCATCTCCGCAAGTGTATTGATGCAGGAGGAATGTATTTTGAAGAATATTGAACATTTGCACAAATTACGATCAATAAATGTATTTTGCCAGTAAATGCTCATTACTTTCATAATGGACCCTGTACATATATCGAAATTAAATTTTTATCTCATAAAATAATAAATAATCTGCTACAATATTTCAAAGTAAGAACAGTCATAAACACTTTTCCTAACATTAATATTATGAAATATATTACGTTACATTTTCTAAAAGTTGAAAAATGCTTTTTGCAAATGTGGAAATGATTGGGGAAAATGATCTGGATGAAGATGTCTGCGATTTCAGAAATCTATTTCTACATTAACAAAGAAATATCAATTAACTTGTGCTAAAAATAAATGGATATTGAGAGAAAATAAGAGCACTAAAATGTGAATTTCACACAAATGGGATCCGCGAAAGACTAATTTACATTTAAAAGGGTTCTTTAAGGAGGGGATAGAATATTCATACAGCTAGGCTATAAAAAGAAGTAGATAATTTATCTTTTAAATAACTCCAGTGTCACCAGACCTTGTCTCAAGGTTGCATGGCGACCTTGTTGTCATCCTGATGATTTGCGAGGGATTCATACCTGCTCCACTGGATTTCCCAGCTTGGACTTGCCATTCTCTTTTTATTGCCCTAGAAATATTCCTGGTGCTTTTGAAAGCTTTTCAAAATTTACTTTCATATGTAAATTATTATACTCTCCTAGTTGCTCAAGTTACTGAATAGTTGCTGCCTGCAGTGCACTATAGAGATCCGTATAAAGAGAAGATTAATTTCAAATTATTTGTTGAAATAGATATTCCATAGTCGTCCAATTCTCTCACAATTAGAGCATTATCCGGGAATGCAAATAACAAAACATGAAACTTTGTTAGATGAAGAGAAAGAGTTAAAAATATTCTACTTGTAGAATCAAGTGGCGTGATTTGATGCAATGAAATATCTCACCATTATTTATCACAGCCTAGTATTACTTAACTTTTCTTGTGAGTTTCGTAAAATGTTTAATATATATATATGTTTTAATTATACACTAAATCTATATGAACAATCATGAAGCATACCATGTACTACTCATTAATTATGTAACCATATTTAAAGGCATGTAAAGCTTGTTCCAAAACTTATATCATGTGGTGTTAAAAGACAAATCTTCAAATATACTTTGTGGGGCTTTTCCAATCGATAGAGGTCAAATATCTCGAACTTGTTAAGATCCTTCAAAAAGGCTATTAGTCCTGGAACGTGCAATTTACGTATTTCACGTCAATTAGTCCAGGTCTAAAGAGAACTGCCCACTTCTGAACATCATCAAACTCCTTTAAATATAAGCTATTGGTCCTTGAGCAGCCGCACAACCACCAAAACGACAAGAGCTGGTCCGATGAGGCTCCCGGCACGTCGGCGATCATCGAACACCGCAAAAATCCGCAGTTGGTTATGGTATGGGCCGAAATTTGGTAAGACACCCTCGTTTTCGTTGATCAGGGGGTCAAAATCGACCAATTTTTTTAGAAGTGTATCGCCGCCATTTTCGAGGCCTTCGTACTCACGTGGGTTCAACAGCACTTCGGTGATGCGTATTGGACGTTCTAGCAGGACTCAGCGCCGGCCCACAAGCCGAAATTGACTCAGGACTGGTGCAAGGACCATTTTCCGTACTTTCATCACGTGGCAGAATGGCCGCCCTACTCACCCGATTGATGTATATAGTTGTTTATTTTTTTGCATATTTTTCATTTATAAATTAATCTCATAATTTAGTCTGTGAAAATAAAAATATTGGACCGGTGACGAAAACAAAACTAAAAATAGATGGATTAATGTTATGTAGTTATGATATATATTTAATTGTGATGATATATATTTAATTTATATAAAAAATAGACACTTCGGCCAGTTGGAGCTTTTTATTTTCTCAACGTTTCGACAAAAATCGTTTGTCTTCGTCAGGAGAATTAAATAAAAATAAACATTCGGCAAGGCGTTAAAAATTGTTCTGAGGTTTGCAAGGGCGTTCTCACGTGATTTTTCGAATTTAGTACAACATCTAAAGCGCGAGTCAAATAACAAATATTAAACTCGTCAAAGACTATGATCTTGGAAATAAAAATATATAATAATAAAATTATAATAAATTAAGTAAAAATAAATAAATAAAGTAATATAATAATAATGATCACAAAGAAAATTATATAGATTTCTAACTATTATATCCATTTTATCTAGCTTATTAACTACTTTTTAAATTTAAAAATGAAGAATATTGTTGCGGAATATCTTCAAAATTATTTATAGTTCTTTTCCCAAATTCTCGTGATACCCATCCCTCTAAAAATAATCTTTCCTTTTTAAATTTTATATTCCTGTGAAATATCTCAATATCATTCCAATTTGGCCTATGTCCTGAAAATAATGCATGTTCCCCAATTTTGCTTAACGCCCTTCTCCCCAATAAACCCTGTTGGTGTTCCTTAATTCTGGTCTCTAAATTTCGGCCGGTTTCTCCTACATAAATTTTGTCACATTCTGTGCATTTAATCCCATAAATTACGTTATTTGGTTTTGATGTGCTTATGTTATCCTTCATTATGTTATTTCTAGTTAAAAATTCCCTTTTTGTTCCAGTCTTGTACCAAATATTATATAAATATGAATGCCGGCCAGGCAGCCTCTATCTTTACGATATATTTAATTGTTATGTTTATGTAATTTTGAACTTCATTGAATAAAATATATAAATTTTAAATATGTTTTAAACTTTAATAACAAGCAAAAAACAACTGGCGACGAGGAAAAGCGAATTTTTTTAAAGAACAAAGAAATTGGTCTGGCTTCAGGTACGTTTGAGAAATTTGATGAGAATTTAGAAAATGTGGAAAATTATATATATGGCTTAAAATAATAATGGTAATTTCTAAAACAAAGGAAGATTTTAAGACGCCATTTCTTATTTCAAGTATAGGCCCTAAATATTTTAGTATCTTGCGAAATTTAGTTTTTCCAGAGGAAGTTACTCAAGTTCCTTTTGATAAATTATGTGTGATCTTATTGAAACATTTTAATCCAAAAACTAATATAATATATGAAAGATCCATATTTCAGAAAATGGATCAAATGTCTGGAGAAACTATTTCTAAATATATGATACTCCAAAAAGACCAAGCTCAAAAGTGTTCTTTTGGAGATTTTTTACAATAATTCTTACGTGACAGATTCGTTGCTGGCATCATAGATTCAACTACCCAAAAGAAACTCCTACAAAGAGAAAACTTAACTTTTGATGGTGCAGTGCACATAGCTCTGTCTGCGGAATCAGCGGATAATGAGCTACATAATATCAAAGGATCCGAAAATTCCCATCAGTCCCTACAGTATCTTCACGCCAATAATAATACCTGTAAACACTGTGGTAAGACTAACCATCTTCATTATAATTGTTTCTTCAAATCTGCTACTTGTAAAGTTTGCGGTAAATTAGGTCATATTTCCACAATATGTGACGCGAAAATGGGTATTTTTGGGTCAACCGAGCCCGGCAACACTGCACCCGCTGAGCGAGAAAAAAAGGATTAACCCTCGCAAAGTTCCGGTAAACAAACTGTTTCGACGCTAACGTTTGGTTTTGACAGGCCTGAAAAAGAACTATCTCTCATAAATTTTAATAATTGTTTTGAATAATATTTGTATTAATATTAATTTGTATGATTTTTAAATAAATATTTCTTTCAATAAGTATTAATTATTCATCACTGTTTTCTAACTTAGGCCTCGTCATCCACCGTTGTGACTCAACTTCTACTGATCTCTGCAACAAAGGTATTGATTTATCAATTTATAATTTTCAAGTCAGTTTCCAGCATTACTGTAAAGCTAGGAGCGTTTAGTTCAGGTTAAGCCATCGGGACCTTGTATTGTCTTTTTTTCCAAATTTAAGACAAAGACAACATTTTGGCGCAGTCGACAGGATACAGATTGAAGAATTACTGATTACACAAAGGTGCAACTGTGAACCAGTGATTACTTCTCAGGATAGCTGACCAACCAGTTAGTAGTGCTGAACTGAAAAAGCTTAGGACGCCAGTGCGTGCAAGGTTCACCAAGGCGTTCTATGAGCTCGAAACAGAGATCAAGAAGAAGGAAGTCAAGAAAGCAGATGTAGAGAAATCCTCCGCCGACTCCAGACCCACCATGAAAAGCTTTCAATATTGAACATGAGGATGGAAGAAGCTCTGCTACGAGAATCAGCATCTGAAGACATTTTCACTGCTGAGTACGAATCCGTTTGTGAGTACGAAGATAATTTCAGTAACATTATGACTGATTACGAGGCTCTTGCGGAAAAGGATGACGTTAGTACAATCAGCGGCACAGCAGCAATGAACTATCAACTACCGAAGCTGGAGTTCAAGAAGTTTGGGGGAGAACCAAGAGAATGGATTACATTCTGGAGTCAGTTCAGCACGATTGACCGGGATCCACAGATGCCTCCAGAAACCAAGTTTCAGTATCTCTTTCAAGCCACCGCCGAGAACTCCGAGGTAAGAGAAGCAGTCGAAAGTGTTCCACCGAGTGCCGACAACTACCCTAAAGTCATCGAGTATATCAAATCACGTTTTGGAGAGGATGAAATGCTTGTTGAGATTTATGTACGTGACCTGCTTCAGAATGTGAGAGCCGAAGGTAAGATGTCTGTAGTGAAGCTTTACGATAGACTGGAGACACAACTGCGAGCATTAGAAACATTGGGCGTCGCTCGTGACAAGTTTGCGGCTATGCTCTACCCACTCGTCGAATCAGCGCTACCAGAGGACACCCTGAGAGTATGGGAACGAAGTCAAGATACGGTGAGCGGAAGAGGAGTACAGGATAAGTTGACACAACTCATGACGTTTTTGAAGACAGAGGTGAAGGGCGAGAGTCGAGTGAATATGGCCAAAGCAGCGTTCAAGACCGACAACAATCAAGATGCGAAGGATGATCGATCAAACAGGAAATCTCTTTCTAAGAAGAATACTGGAAGTAAAATGCCGACGGCTACTGACCTCGCCAACACCACTCAGATGCGAAACAACTGCATCTTTTGTGGAAATGGTCACCCGAGTCAAGAATGCTACAGTGGACAGCGGATGCATCTACCAGAGAAGAAAGATAAGGCTAAAGAGAAGAATGTTTGTTTTTGGTGCCTGCTTCCTGGCCACGGATTCAAGAAATGCCGGATTAAGCCACGTCGTCCTGTCTGCGAAGGGAAGCATTACCCCATTATGTGTCCTACTTTGGAAGCCCAGAAGACTTCTCATCTCCAAAAGGCGGATCTAAAGGTTTCAGGGGAAAGTCCTGCAACAAAGCAAGATACCGCCAATCAATTCACGTCAACAACTTTAAACAACGCTTCTGTGGGAGGAGTCTATCTACAAACTCTGATAGTCAAGATAAGCGGACCAAAGGGGAAGCATAATGTTCGAGTGTTGCTTGACTGTGGATCCCAGCGGTCCTATATTTCAAAGAGAATGGTGTACGCACTGGGCCTAAAGAGAGTGCAGCAAGTTACACTTACCCACAATCTGTTTGGAGGCGGAGAAATTCGTCAAAAGAAGCACAATGTGTACAAGGTAAATGTTTCCAGCCTCAACAACGAATACTTGGATGATCTCAAATTCTTGGAACAGGAAGTAATTTGCGGACACATCAGTCAAGTACAGGATCATACTATACTCAATGAGTTAAAAGCTCGAGGGATCAACTTGACTGACACATGCCAAGGTGAAGAGATATCAATCCACATGTTGATTGGTTCAGACTTGCTTAGCAGCATTCTGACAGGCAGAATGCAAATATTGCAAAGTGGAGTTGTGGCGACAGAAACCAAGCTGGGGTGGACAGTAATGGGACCAGCAATAGGGAACGACATGGAAAATTCATGCCTGATCGTGACTTTACTTCACGTTAATAGTTTTGACGTACAGGATTTATGGAATTTGTAAGTGCTCGATATCATGGATGCAGCAGAAGCAAAATATAGGAAAGGTCTGATCGAAACCTCCAACACTCATGTCAAGGAGATCACAACACTTACGAAGAGTGAAGATTGGAACCATGTCGCAGGGGAACACAATCCAGCAGATCTCCCATCCCGTGGTGAATCCCCATCGAAATTCACAAATTCCGGATGGTGGGAGGGACCAAAATGGCTTCAGGAAAAGAAAGAAGACTGGCCAGTATTAAAAGTACAGTATGATCTGGAAGCCATTGAAGAAGAGAGGAGGAACACTGTGATGACTGGTTTTGTAGCCAAAAAGCCCGAGGAGAATCCATGGTATCTGAATCTATACGAGGGAAAACGTGAAGTGACTCTAACTCAAATACTGAGAGTAATCGTGTGGATGCTACGTTTTAAGCCCTCTGAATACAAAGGAGATTTCATCTCACAAGAGGAGCTAGACAGTGCTGAAAACTCCCTAGTTAAGATAATACAGAGTGAATCGATCGGTGAGGAAGATCCCAAGATGAAGCAGCTACACGCGTTCCAAGATAAAGAAGGATTATGGAGAGTGAAGACGAGGATAGTGAATCGAAATGACAATGAACTGTTCCGATTGCCAATTTTGATCCCAACGAATCATCCGGTCACAGAGCTAATGGTGAAATCAGTCCACGAGAAAATGTACCACTATGGAGCCCAGACGCTGCGATCAGTACTAAGAGAGAAGTTCTGGATTCCAAAAGCTCGACAACTAGTTCGTCATGTAATTCATAAATGTCCTCGCTGTCGACGATTTGAAACCAAGCGAGTCGACGTACCAGAAGCATCGTTGCCTCAATATCGCGTACGAGATGTTGTGGTTTTTGAGGTGACAGGAATTGACCTCGGAGGACCTTTATATCTGGAAGATGGACAGAAGGTTTGGTTCGTCATCTTCACCTGTGGCGTATACCGTGCGGTCCACCTCGAACTGGTGACTTCCTTATCGACGGAAGCATTGGTGGGAGCAGTAGAGAGGTTTGTAGCAAGACGAGGTTGCCCTGCAGTCATCTTCTCAGATAATGGGACGAATCTAGTTGGACTCCGGAACGAGCTATATCGAGTTAATTTTGGAGTGAAATGGAAACTCAATCCTCCGGCAGCACCGTGGTGGGGAGGTTGAATCGAGAGAATTGTTGGACTCACCAAAAAGCTGCTTCGAAGATTGCTGGGAAAACGTGTTGTCAACTACGAAGAAATGGTGACGATCTTCGAAAACTGTGAACGAGTTATCAACGCGCGACCACTCACCTACATTGCTGAGGACAATGATGACCTTGTGCCATTAACCCCAGAGATGTTTCTTCGAGAAACAAGAGCTGAAGGAGAGATTGATCTAAATGAATTCAGGTGTAACTTTGGGAAGAGCTATGAGAAACGCAAACGACTCCTGAAGGAATTCCGTAAGAGGTTCAGAAGCGAGTACCTAGGATTGTTGGTGCATCACGACAATCGCAAGAAACAATGACAGTTAAAAGTTGGAGATATCGTCCTTATGGAGGTTGAAAACAGGAAGCAAATAAACTGGCCTATGGGAAAGATTACGAAGGTTTTTCCTGTAACTGACAATGTGCGAAAACTTGTGGAAGTTAAGACTAAGTCTGGATTCATGAAGCGTGCAGTGCAACGATTGTTCCCACTTCAAGTACCATCTGAGGACGTAGAGCAAGGCGACGGAGAGCTTAAGCCAGCGGAGGATGAGATCGTCAGGGAGAAAACATCCGGTGTGGAGTCCGCGTCAGTGCAAGAGAAAACTACTCCAGTAAAAGTAGGGAAAGTTTACACGCGTTCTGGAAGAAAAGTCAAGTTACCGATTAGGTTTAATTGAAGTTTGAGAGAAAATTTAATCATAAAACATTCTGTTAGATTTGAGATAATTCCTTCTTTGTTTTTTTAAATATTAATATTGACCTTATAGCAAAGTTCAAAAGGTCAAGGTGGGAGAGTGACGCGAAAATAGGTATTTTTGGGTCAACCGAGCCCGGCAACACTGCACCCGCTGAGTGAGAAAAAAAGGATTAACCCTCGCAAAGTTCCGGTAAACAAACTTTTTCGACGCTAACGTTTGGTTTTGACAGGCCTGAAAAAGAACTATCTCTCATAAATTTTAATAATTGTTTTGAATAATATTTGTATTAATATTAATTTGTGTGATTTTTAAATAAATATTTCTTTCAATAAGTATTAATTATTCATCACTGTTTTCTAACTTAGGCCTCGTCATCCACCGTTGTGACTCAACTTCTACTGATCTCTGCAACAAAGGTATTGATTTATCAATTTATAATTTTCAAGTCAGTTTCCAGCATTACTGTAAAGCTAGGAGCGTTTAGTTCAGGTTAAGCCATCGGGACCTTGTATTGTCTTTTTTTCCAAATTTAAGACAAAGACAACAATATGTTATAAAAAGGGCATTAGGTCTGACCATAATTTGCCTATAAATTCTAAAAATAATTTTAATAAATTTAAGTCGCAACCTGATTTAAATAATCCTTCAAATTCTCAAAATAGATTATCATTGTATAATATAAATTTACATCCCCCTTTAAATGAAACTGTATGTAAATGAGATTGAACTTTTAGCTAATATTGATACTGGTGCAGCCATTACTACTTTAACTAAATGTGTTTACTTTATATATTTTAAAAATATTGAGTTACCATGTGATACCATCTAAACAGGCTATAGTGGCTCTAAAATACCTATTTCAGGTAAGGCTAAATTTGAAATAAAATTTAGAAATGTTTCTAGGGTGATTGATATACTCATAACTGATTTAAATTTCTCTAAATTTCTTTTGGGAAGAGATTTCCTTAGTTCTTTTGATATTTCTTTCAATTATTTACATAAATTAAACTCTTTCAATTTGGAGGCGCTTATAAATGATTATAAATTCATTTTTGAATACAAATCTGGCCCTATTAAAGGTATCAAATGCCATCTTGATGTAAAGGCTGACTTTATCCCAAAGTTTTACAATTTCAGACAAGTTCCTTTTGCCTTAAAACAACTAGTGGAAGATGAAATTGATGAATTGGTTGATTTAAATATTCTGTCTCCTATAGATATAAGTTATTTTGCTTCTCTACTTGTTTGTGTTGCAAAACCAGATGGCCAAATTAGACTTTGCGCTGATTTTAAAAAGAGTTTAAATCCTTACTTAGAGGATGTTAAATAGCTTATCCCTAACAATGATTCAGTCTTAGGTAATTTTCAAGGAAATAAATATTTTACTAAATTAGATTTGTCAAAGGCTTACCATCAAATTGAGATGGATGATAATTCAAAAAAAGTATTTGGTTGTCTCCGCTCACAGAGGTTTATATAAATACAGGGTGATCCAAAAGTCTCGCACAACTTTAAAAATGAATAACTCCACGAATATTTGCGCTAGAGCCATGCGGTAAACACAATTGTGTTCAGGATGCAATGGGAATTTTATGGCAAATAATGAAAAATTCGAAATTGATTTTAGTTACAATTTTATTTGCTAGATGGAGTTCTACCAGAATCGGAGATTCAGCGGCCAAATTGTTTGATAAATTGAATAATATAACTGATCGACATGTATTTTTCCTTTTTGAATACCAGGAAAGAACCCTAATAATATCAAATGATAAATTAATAAAACACCATTTCGCCAAAAGTAGATGAATTGTTTGACGATTTTTAAATACAATCTGGGATATATAAAATAGGTATATGCAAATTAAAACATGTAGCGAAAAGAATATATATATTTTAGAAGGAGTTTTGTGAAATAGATTGAATGTTTGAAAAACACTGCTGATATCAATGCACGATTTTTTGAAATGTTAATATAGTACCAAATATTATGATGGCACTACTAATAGGATTTCTTGCTATAAAGAATGTGTAGTTTCTTGACTAATTGGCGACACTTGACTATTCAACTGGATATTTGTCATGATCCAACAAATGAAATATAGAGGGGAGTGGCAAAATATATTTGTCGTACTTTATTCCAAATATCCTATGGGCTTGTCAAATGTTATCATTGTTTATTATAATGTACAGGGTGATCCAAACGTCCCGCACTATTTTAAAAATTAATAACTCCGCGAATATTTGCGCTAGAGCAATGCGGTAAACACCATTGTGTTCAGGATGCAATGGGATTTTTATGGCAAATAATGAAAAATTCGAAATTGATTTTAGTTACAACTTTATTCGCTAGATGGCGCCATACCAGAATCAGAGATTCAGCGGCCAAATTGTTTGATAAATTGAAAAATATAACTGATCGACACGTATTTTTCCTTTTTGAATACCAGGAAAGAACCCTAATAACATCAAATAACAAATTAATAAAACACCACTTCGCAAAAAGTATGAAGAATTGGTTAACAATTTTTAAATACAATCAGAGATATGTAAAATAGGTAAATGCAAATTAAAACATGTAGCAAAAAAAAATGATATTTTAGATACGGTTTGTTTCCGAAGATAATAAATTTCTAATATTTTTAATTCAACTCTCTCTCATACTGTACACAATTTTGAAAAATGTGTCCCCTCAAATAAAAATATTTTTTGAATCGACATTTTGCGTTGAAAAACGTGTTAGTAAAATCATTTTGTATTATTTTTTGCACAAAATTTCTAAAGTTATTGGTGTACAGAAAATATTCCTTATGCTATTTCTTCTAATGAGCGAAAAGCGAAAAACTAAACATAAGGGGAAAAATTGTGTGTACCAGTGTTATTCGAGAAGTTATAATACTCTGGTTTGCACGACATAATATGTGAGCAAATGACAAACAAAAAATTACTGTTCACAAAAAAAAAAGTAAAGAAGTGAGGACAGCATTTATTATCCCCATATCCCAACACAAAGAGCTGCAAAATATTGGTAGATAATATAATACATGGCAGCTTATATAACACATGAGGTAACTGCCTTCTCTCTTGTATTAGGTCATAATCCTTGCTCAATGTAGCACCCTTCATTCTCAATCACCGCCTGCAGACGATAAATGGCAGAATGGACAGCATTAAATAACATATCTGTTGAAATTTATAAAACGTTCCATCTGATAGAAGCCTTCAACATGGCCAATATGGTAGGCCAGCATCGATAAACACACGATTTAATGTACCCCCATAAACAAAAATCGCAAGGAGTCAAGTCTGGTGATCTTGGAGGCCACTGGTATATGGCGACTTATCCCACGAATTTCACCGAACGTATCCATCAGCAATTGTTTGGCACCACGGGAGATATGAGGAGGTCCTCCAACTTTCATGAATGTTATTTCGCTCAGTGCTTTTTCCCTGCAATATGGGAATACCTTTTCTCTTAAAAGTTGAACATAACGTTCACCAGTTACAAAAACGGTTTTAAAAGTTCTTCCATTGATTTTTCAAAGAAAAATGGCCCAATAATAAAAGAAGAAGTGAACCCACACAAAACTGTAACTCTAGGCTGATAAAGTGGCATTTCTGTAAAAATCCTAGGGTTTTATGTTGCCCAAAAGCGGCTGTTTTGAATGTTAAATTCTCAGTTTAGAGAAAAGTGAGAATCATCTGTCCACAGAACATTCGACAGCCAGTTTTCATCACTATCAATTTGCCGTAAAACCCATGCAGCGAATTCTTGACGCATCTCAAAACGCCAACTTTCAGCTCGTTATATCTTTGATTTTTCTATGGGTACACACAATAGAGACATTAAGTGAAGCCTCTTCGGATATCACAATCATACACGGCGATTTTAACGCCAAAAGTTCAACTTGGGGATCATCTGTCCAGGATAACAAAGGTCAACGACCTCGACCTTACACCATTAAATAAGGGAGAGAACACCTATCTATTCAAGTCCACAGGCACAGAATCCGCAAAAGATATCATAGCGATAAATTTCAACATCGCACTCACAACACAATGGAAAATCCTGAGAGGTGCAATCAGTGACCACAGACGAATTTTAACAACCATAAACTTCAAAATTGAGAATGTCCAATAGAATAAAAGAACATGGAACTTTAGGAAAGCTGACTTGAAAAAAATCACAGAAAAGCTTGAAGAACTGTGCAACGAAAAATTGAATTACAGAACGCTGGGCAAAAATTTGGAAAACTTCTCTTCGAATATATCAAAAGCTGCAAAAGCATCGATACCTAGAGGTAGACGTAAAGACTTGCGGATACCTCACTGGAAGAACCACAACATCGAGGCAATGATTTCAGAGAAAGAAAATATCAATGAACTTCTTTAAAAAATAAAACAGAAGAAAAGAGAAAGGAACACATTGAAATTAGTCACAAAATAGAACAAGAAATTTGGATATGCAAACAAGAAAAATGGCAGATTTCTGCGAAAAAATGGATCCAAGAAAGGATAGCCAACACTGTAATATGATTAGAGTGTTAGAAAACAATCAAAACCAACACCAATCCTCCAATACTCTAACCGATATGAATAGAACAGCGAGAAAACGAGAACAAACAGATGGCTAACATAATTGCTGAATATCTTTCAAGCACTTCCATACTCAAATATACGAATGAAGACAGGACTCTAAAAATAATATAAACCAGTTAGTTAAACAAGCAAGAAACTTCCATAAACAAGATATTTTCTCGAAAGACTTCACACTGAATGAGCTAAACTCATCAATAAAAAAATCCAAGAGGTCACCAAGAGATAATCTAATGTTTGGTCAAATGATTAAACACTTTGAAGACAAAGCTAATAAACAACTCCTACGAATACTAAACATTTCATGGTAAACTGGTAAACTACCAAAGAAATAGAAGATATCAATTACTGTGCCAATACTGAAACCAAACAAAGATGCCAAGGAATCCAAGAACTATCGGCCAATTGCTCTCACCAGCATACTTTGTAAAATAACAGAACGAATTATCCACTCTAGGCTCATAGTCTGGCTCACTAACAATAATAAAATAAACTTCTACCAAACTGCCTATAGATCCCAGCACTGTACGACTGATCAACTGTTCTACCTCTGTCAATCAATAATAGATTCTTTCCAGAAAAAATCGCCAAAGAAGACCACGGCTATATTCCTTGATATGACCTCAGCTTTTGATCGAGTATGGAGGGAGAAATTACGTGAAAAGCTGCACAACATCGGAGTAAGAGGAAAAACCTTAACCTGGATTGCAGACTTCTTAAGGGGAAGAAGGTTAAAGGTTTGGGTCAATGGAGAATTTTCCAAGGAAGGAAGAACATGGGCTGGTGTAACTCAGGGATCTGTGCTCAGTCCTCTACTCTATCTGCTATATATTAACGACATCCATTCTTACCTCACTGTAGACTCAAAGGTTGCATGTTATGCAGACGATATAGCCATATGGCACACAAGTAGCAGCATAGAAAAATCGTAAAAAATACTGAACACATCAATGAGAGGACTGGAGAAGTGGGCAATGGAACTCCAAATGACCATAAACCCAATAAAACCAAACCTATGCGTCTTCTCCACTGACAGGGAAAAAGGCATAAATATAACCACAAAATAAGCATAAACAAACAAATAATTGATAAAATTAGAAATCCAAAATACCTAGGTGTGATACTGCAGTCCTGGATCTTTCCAGTTGGTCTCGAGGACCACGCCTTCACCATCTCCTAAGCGGCAAAGTCCGCGATCTACGTTTTCATCGTAGATCGCAAAATGCGTGGTGTTGCTGGAGACCCACTGGCGATTCTCCACCAAACTCTGCAGCGCTGGCAGAGGCGCCATATTTATTGTACATAGTGTATATAATGCATATTATATTTTTTAAATAGTGCAGACTGTGCACTTTGCATGTATTGACAAGATGGCAATAAAATTATTTTAACTGTCATTGATGAGGAATTGGAATTTTCAAAACACATAATTAGCACCTCAAATATAGTTACCAGAAAACTAAACATTCTGAGATGGCTATGTGGAACAAATTGGGAAGAAAAACCCAGAATTCTCAGAACAACATATATCACCTTGATAAGGCCGATAATGGAATATGCAACAACGGTCTGGGCTCCCTCAAGCTCATCACTAAAAGTAAGACTAGACAGTGTTCAAGCAAAAGCGGCCAAAATAATCACTGGTGCTGTTTCATCCACCAACAATGAGAAAATTCAGAGAGAATGTGTTCTAGACCTTCTCGCTCGAAAGCATAAGATAAAATAAAAACAACTTGGATCGGCACTTCGGAAACGAGGAACCAGAGGACGAGATCTCTCTGAACACTTGTGGTTTGGTGGATACGCCCTTTTCTGAGAATGAGGTGAAACTGACGGCTTTCAAGTTCGGGAAAAGGAAATCTCCTGGTCCCGAAGGAATCGATAACACGGTCGTGAAAGCCCTGTTAAGAATGCACCCATCACTTCTTGCTAGGTTTTTCAATAGGTGTCTGGACACTGGTACTTTTCCTGAGGCATGGAAGGTTGCTCGAGTAGTGCTTCTCGAAAAGTCTGGTAGAAAGGGTAATTCTCCTAATGATTATCGTCCGCTTTCTTTACTAGTGTGTCTAGGTATGGTTCTGGATAGCCTACTAGCTCAGCGACTGAAGCACTGGCTAGAGAGTAATGATCTCCTTTCCTCTTTCCAACATGGTTTTAGGGAAGGGAACTCCACAACCACAGCTCTGAACGAGGTGTTAGAGGGGGTTGAGATGGGCTTAAATAAGGGTGCTTGGGTTCTTTTCGTGGCCCTGGACATTGATGGTGCGTTCAACTCCATGAGCTGGAACAAGCTGATGAGAAATTTGATGGACATGGGTTGTCCTGATAATTTGTGCAGCTTGGTTCGTGACTTCCTGAGGGATAGACGGATTAGCCTCAGTTTTGGTGGGCGGAAGTTGGAAAGAAACTGTGCTAGGGGTTGCCCCCAAGGCTCTTGCTGCGGACCTATTCTGTGGAATATCCTGGCAAACACCGTTTTCCAGGAGGAGCTCCCTGAGGGAGCCAGGCTGGTTCTCTATGCTGACGACCAGTTCCTCATCATTGAGGCTGCTTCAAGAGCGAAAGCTGAGAAGTGTGTTGAAGCTTCTCTCCAAATCCTCTCGAATTGGGCCCATGACTCTGGTCTTAAGTTCAATGTCTACAAAACTAAAGCTCTCAGCTTTAAACCTAGGGACATAAGAACTAAAAAGAAAGGGATCAAATGGGAGCACAAGCCGGCTATCCGGATGAAAGGACGGAGGGTAGTCATGGGGGTGGTCATTGATGACAAGATGGGTTGGCAATACCAGGCGGAGGAGATGGTGGCGAGAGGCAGGGAGGCGTTGTGCAGGACTCTCCTGGTTGGCTCTCAACAGGGCGGGGGGGGGAGAAGGAGGGTACTATTTTTAGGAACCTCTGCCTCTCCTGTGTCGAGCCAATCCTGCTATAACAGGGATCAGAAGGTGGCAAAACCTCTAGAGAGCGTGCAGAGGACAGCGGCACTCAGAATCACAGGGGGATATCGCACTACCAGCAGTGAGGCCTTTTTGGTCCTCGCTGGGCTTATTCCCCTGTGATTGAAACTAGAGGAGGAGACCATCAGACAGAAGATCTGGGAGAACAGGGAAGATGCCCTGGGACTTGAAGCGGGTGCCCTGGAATGGAAGAGGGACCCAAGGAAGCCTCCGCAGTGGTTGCCAAAGTGGAATTGGAGTCCTGGAGGGCCGACAGGGATTGGCACGGTGGTTTTCACTGATGGTAGTAAGTCTGGAACCAACACTGGAGCTGAAGTAGTGATTTTAACTAATGGAGAGCTGATCTTCCAAGAAAGCTTAACACTCAGAGTGGACGAATTGGTCTTTTCAGCCGAGCTGGTTGCGATCAGGGTAGCCCTCAGAGTGTGTGCCGAGAAGAACTTCAGCCCGGACCGCCTCTATTCAGATTGTATGTCGGCCCTCGTCGCCATCAATCTGGTGAAAGGGCAACTCGCGCATCAAATAATCCAGGAGCTGGAGATGACAACGCGGGCTCCGGAGCTCTATTGGGTTAGGAGACACAGCCTCATCGAAGGTAATGAGTTCGCAGACAGGCTCACTAAGGCAGGATGCTTTAGAGATAGATCACTGAGGACCCCAGTGACCAAGAAAGAAGTTTATAGGAGGATCAGGGGGCACGTCCAGGACTTATGGTTGGACAGATGGAGGAACAGTGTGAAGGGGAGAGAGGTGTATTCAATTGGGTAACAACACCCAAGTACCTCTGTAAGGTAATGTCCCACAAATCCATTAGGGTAGTTCGGGACATGGGCCCTTTCCCAGGAGTCTCCACAGATTTAAAATTAAGAGAAACCCTGATTGCGTCTATGAAGAAAGGGATGTGGATGCACGCCACTACGTCTTGGATTGTCCAAGGGTAGTGGGTGTGCAGGAACAGAGAAGGAGGGCGAGGGGCGCGATCGAGAGTAAGCTGCTGAGAAACCACAGCAAGCTTCTTGAGAAAGCCCACGACGTGGCAGCTGAGCTTTTCCTCAGCTGTTAGTGAACAGAGTCGACCGGGGGCCGCCTCCCCGCGGTCCCTGCTGGACACAGTAGATAGTGTCCTCTATTGCTGTGATTAAAGGCCACCGGTATAGAAATCCTTCCAGACACGTTGTCTGGGAGGTGGTGTTTCCAAGTACAATGTCCAAGCACCAGTTTGGATATCGTTACTTGGCTTATGAGTTGAACAGAATAGCAGCGAAGTGCATGCTTCGGATGCCGGCTTGTGGACCGAAAGGTCTAGGTGGCCATCTGCTTCTAGGGTGTACCAACTGTACTTAGGTGGGATCCTCCAGTTCTTGTTTATTTTTGTTTTGGCTACTGTTTCTATTTCTTTAAAAGTAAGTTTATTTTTCTGTAGCAAGGTTTCTTTTGTGCCTTTTTTCGCTAGCGCATCAGCAGCTTCATTGCCTTCAATGCTAACATGTAAGGGTATCCATTGAAGGTGAATTTTTGAGGTATTGAGAGTTTTTGGAGATAACCAATTATGTTCCTGCTTACTTTGTCTCTAAGTTTCCTTGTGTGACTCAAGTGTTGTATTGTACTTCTACTATCAGTAAGAATCCATATATCGTGATGTTTAGTGTTTCTGATGGATTTTAAGGCTTCATAGATGGCTATAAGTTCTGATCTGAAGACTGAGCAAAAATCTGGGTTTCTTCTGTTTATTTTCTCATTGCCATTTGTGGTTTTTAATGAGAGAGTCACTGTCAGTGTGTCCCAACTCGTCTCTGCTACCATCGGTATAGATAGTTATTACATTTTTAGGAATTTTATATTAATTATTTCTAATGATAATTGTTTTAAGTATTCTGGATTTTGGTATTGTTTGTTGGTGGGTTCATTTAAAGTGGCATTAAAAATAGCATTTTGTTAGTGATTCGCATGGGGATATTTTTCTGCTAAATAATATTTTTCCACTTTATATTTTAAAAATTCATTTCTTTTGGCCAGGTGGAGAGGGCCTTCTTTTTTGAGTCTTATATTGGATTCTCAATTAAGTATGCAATTGGATGTTCTGTGTTTGTTTTCATAACTCTTGATTTTGTTTATATATTTTGGCAGATTGAAGCTTCTTCTACCCTTTAAGGGCATAATGTCTACCTCGTAAAGTACAATATTATTAGGGCAGGTATTTCGAAGACCTGTAATAATTCTAGCTGCATTTAGTTGTATCCTTTCCAGTGATTTTAGATTTGTTTCAGATGCTGTACCATAGATTTGATATCCATATTCCAAGATAGGTCTCATTAGAGATGTGTAAGTTAATTTTAGTGTTGTTGCTTCAGCTCCCCACTCTTCCTGAAATATATTTCAAGATTTTTAGTCGGTCACTTCCTTTTCTAACAACTCCTTCAATATGTTTACTGGAGTTAATTTCTGGATCCAGGGTGTAGCCGAGAAATTTAGGATGTTTATTATATCGCAATTGTTGTTTTTTCAGAATAATATTTGGTCTTATTTTGTTTAGTTTCTTATCGGTAGTAAAAAGACAGGTTTCAGATTTTTGGGGGTTAAATTCTAATTTATGTTTATTAGCAAATTTTTCTAGGTGGAGAAGAGTCTTGTTCAAATCTCTTTCAGCTTTTTTCCAGTTAGTGTTGCTGCTCCATTGAATAATGTCATCAGCGAAAAGTCCAATATTCGTTTTATGAGAAAAAAATTCTTCTATGCCTGCAATAAATTGGGTGAAGAGATTTGGGCTAAGGACTGATCCTTGTGGTTATCCTTGATACAATTTGAAGCTTTTAGAAATAGTGCCATTATATTTGACCCTGATGCATCTATTTTTAAGGGAATCATTTATCCAAGTGATAGCTTTTCCATCAATTTTGAAATGTTTGTATAATTTTGTAAATAACTTGTTTTTCCATACCTTATCAAAAGCTTGTGTAAGGTCTAAAAAGCAGCTATTGTGTGGTTAGTTGGTTTTCTGTTTTGTGCATCTTTTACCTTTTGTGTGAAAAATAAGGGTTGGTCTATTGTCCCATGTCCTTTCCTAAATCCATATTGTTCTTCTGGTCAGAGATTCCTTGTGTCGGGGTGGTAGGTGAGTCGTCTGAGTATAATTTTTCCATTAATTTTCAGCAAATACTTGTGAGAGAGATAGGTCGGTAGTTTTTTTGGGTCATCAGCAGATTTGTAAAGTTTTTAAATGGGAATTATTGTTGCATTTTTACAGTCTTGAAGCAATTTTCCAGTTTTCCAGTAGTTATTGAAAATATTAAGAAGTCTTTCTTTGCCAATTTTGCCCAAGTTTGATATCATTCGGCCATGGATTCCATCTGGCCCAGGAGTCTTGTTTAGGTCAGTGTTTTCTAATGCATAAGCTAGCTCTTTCATATTTATTTTTTCATGGAAAATATTATGAGTGCTGGTGACATTTTCACAGTCATGAATAATCCTTTGGGCCTTTGTTTCAACCTTGATTTTACTACTTATTTGATATGAATTACCTAAAAGATTGGCAGCAATTTTGTCATTAGTTACTGGTGTACCCCATCTGTATTCTTAATCATATTAGTTTTTTCAGTTTGTGACTGGGATCTGTCAATTTGTTTTGCCAAATTCCAAAGTTTTGTATTTGGGTTTCTTGGGTTCAGGTTTTCACAAATCTGTTTCCATTTTTCCCTTTTCACATTTACGTATAATCTTTTTATTTTTGCATTCACAATGTTCAGTTCAGTTCTACAATTTGTTTGGTTTTGAGTGCTCTTTTTTTGTAGTTCATTTCTTTTATTTATAAGGGTTTGAATATTTTTTGCCTGGTGTGTATAATTTGGAATTCATTTCTTAATATTACCTCTTGGTATTGAAACTGTAGCTTCTTTAATAATGGTGTTTTCGAAAGATATCCAATTAGCCTTTTTGAAGTTCCAGAATTTTTTTTTTAATTGAGCTGGTTTTGGTCTTGGTGCTAATTTCTATCAAATTAGGCAAATGATCACTTCCAATACTTTTTATTATTTGCTATTTGCATTTGTGGAAAATGTCAGGATAGTAAAAACTTATATCAAGGGCTTGTGCTGTATTATAGCTGTAGGAATGATGGGTAGGATTCCCATCATTTAAGCACATGATGGCATTGCCGTCAAATATGTTTGAAAATATTTTGCCTCTTGGGTTTGGCGTGGAACATCCCCATAGTTGATGTTTGGCATTAAGGTCACCTACAATAAGAGTTGTCTGTTTGGAGGGTGATACATATTGTATATGTTGATGGCTTTGTTTTGATTGAGGTAGACTTTGATATCTTGGGCTTCGAGGTCTAATGTGTTTGAAATATTAACGGCTATGTCCTCATAGTACAAATTCTTGATTAAAAATGCTAGGCCACCCCCTTCAACAGCATATACAGATGGATCTTCAGACCTTACCCTGATTTATGGAGGGGCCGGAATTAACATAATCCTGCAAGATGGAACGCACATCAAAATCAAAGAAGGAGCAGGAAAGATTTCGTCAAACTTCACTTGTGAACTGACAGCTATCTGGAAAGCCCTTGATGTATGCCTTAACCAACCATCCCTGCATCAAGCAGAAGGAAATTTAATATACAGTGACTCCATATCCGCTCTAGAAGCAATTCAGAAGGGCAATACTAAAATCACACAGAAAATACACTCGTTACTTACCCAACTGGAACCATTCGAGAATAACTGCATTCTACAATGGATCCCTGCCCATGCTGGGATCGGGGGTAATGAAATGGCATTTGAATTGGCAAAGGAAGCCAGAAAGTTGAGCCAAAGGAAAGAACAAATGTCATTATTTGACGCTGATTCTTTGTCAAAAAAGATAATTAAACAATAAATAAGAAAAGATCAAAATGCGAAATAAACTCTGAGAGAAAAATGACAAAAACCATAACAAGATTTAGAACAAAACACTATAAAGGAATAACAATACATCCAGATGGCACAATAACCTATAGGGCATGCAACAATTGTCCTAGTGTGGAACTTACACCTACCCACATATTCTCATAGCCAGCAATGCCCGCAGCCTTGCAGAAAATTGACATAGACCCAGAGCAGCAGCTTTACACACCCAAGATAGTGGACATTGCTGCTGCTGTGATGGAGATGCATGGAGACATCTGAGGCTTTTTATTGGACACGACAACAACAACGGCATTCCAGAGTAAAATTAATTATCAGAGATAGATACATATTTTTCATATGAATTAAAATAAATATAATCGATAATGAGAGAGAGTTGAATTAAAAATATTAGAAATTTATTATCTTCGGAAACAAACCGTATCTAAAATATCATTTTTTTTTTGCTACATGTTTAATTTCCATTCACCTATTTTACATATCTCTGATTGTATTTAAAAATTGTTAACCAATTCTTCATACTTTTTGCGAAGTGGTGTTTTATTAATTTGTTATTTGATGTTATTAGGGTTCTTTCCTGGTATTCAAAAAGGAAAAATACGTGTCGATCAGTTATATTTTTCAATTTATCAAACAATTTGGCCGCTGAATCTCTGATTCTGGTAGTGCGCCATCTGGCGAATAAAATTGTAACTAAAATCAATTTCGAATTTTTCGTTACTTGCCATAAAATTCCCATTGAATCCTGAACACAATGGTGTTTACCACATTGCTCTAGCGCAAATATTCGCGGAGTTATTAATTTTTAAAATAGTGCGGGACTTTTGGATCACCCTGTATACAACTTTAAAAATGTGTCCCTTCAAATAAAAATAATTTTTAGATCGACTTTTTGCGTTGTAAAACGTGGTAGTAAAATCATTTTGTATTATTTTTTGCACAATATTTCTAAATTTAGGGGTGTACAGAAAATATCCCTTTTGCTATTTCTTCTAATGAGCGAAAAGCGATAAACTAAACATAAGGGGTAAAATTGTGTGTACCAGTGTTATACGAGAAGTTATAACACTTTGGTCTGTACGACATAATATAAGATGTGAGCAAATGAAAATAAAAAATTTACTGCTCCCTAAAAAAAAAAAAAAAAGAATCAAGAAGTGAGGACTGCATTTATTATCCCCATAACTCAACACAAAGAGCTGCAAAATATTGGTAGATAATATCATAAAATGAAAGGATTTAAAAGCACGAATGTTTCTTTTATACAAAATACAAATTTCTACTGTCCTTACTGCGTTGAAAAAATATATTGGGAGGGCTTGGCTCATCAGTGGTGAACCCTCCCAGCGGTTTCGCCAATTTAATCCACCAGACCGCTTCTAAGAGCTCTAATACTGTAATGGACGATTCTGCTTATATACGCAGCACTGAAGGATGGAATCTCAGAAATGGTTTTCAAGAAAATTATGGACATAAGCTTATAGGACAGTGGAATTACATTCAAATATTTGCATCGAGCAATGCTCTTCCGCAAACAATAAAGAAAAGGCCAGTTAGGCATAAATTAAGACAAATCAATAACGCGCCATCTATACACATAAAATGAAAAGATTTAAAAGCACCACTGATGAGCCAAGCCCTCCCAATATATTTTTTCAACGCAGTAAGGATAGTAGAAGTTTGTATTTTGTATAAAAGAAACATTAGTGCTTTTAAATCCTCTCATTTTATGTGTATAGATGGCGCGTTATTGCTTTGTCTTAATTTATGCCTAACTGGCCTTTTCCTTAATGTTTGCGGAAGAGCATTGCTCGATGCAAATACACTGGTGTCCAAAAAAATAAGAAACTTTTGTTTTTTAATGATATGTTTTAAAATACACAACACTAAAAGCTAAAAAGTAATTTAATTAGGTATTTTAAGTCGTAGAATTTATTTATCGCAACCATTCGATTCGGTAAAATTGAAAATATGAAATTTTTGCTTGTCTTTATAAGTGTGTTATTTGGCGTGTCGTTTACCCCATCTAAGAATTGTCCAATTATAATTTTATTTAATCCTTAGTTAATTATGAATTTACGAAAAGTTTTAGCAGATGATTTAAAATGGACAGCTGTTGGAAGAATGGAGGCAGGGAAATCACAAGTTGGGGTAGCAAAATAGCTAAATGTGAATAAATCTGTGGTCAGCAAAATATGGAAACAGTTCATTGAGACAGGAACCATCAAAAGAAAAGAAGGTTCTGGTAGAAAAAGAAAAACAGCTACCTCTGAAGACCGTTATCTGGTCGTAACTGCCAAGCGCCATAGGGAGATGACAGCTATTCAACTCTCTAATGAACTCTCAAGTGCTACTGGAACGAGAATTTCAAGACAAACTGTTTACCGAAGGCTTCACGAAGGTGCTCTTTATGCAAGACGACCAATGGTCTGTATTCCTTTAATCTCTGCTCACAGGAGAACCCGCTTGAATTGGTGCTTGGAACATCACGCCTGGACTCATGATCAGTGGGCCAATGTTCTCTTCAGTGACGAGTCAAGAATCAGTTCAAACACAGATTCTCGACGAGTTTTCATCTGGAGGGAGCCTGGAACCCGCTATCATCCCAGTAACATCAGGGAAATAGACAGTTTTAGAGGGGGCAGTCTCTTAGTCTGGGCTGGCATCAGTACTAGCAGACGCACACCACTCCACATTTTTTCTGGGGGCACTTTAACTGCCCAAAGGTACAGGGACGAGATCTTTGAGCCCTATCTAAGACCTTATAGAGATCAAATTGGTCACAATTTAATTTTTATGGACGATGATGCTCGTCCGCATAGGGCTAGGCTAGTCAATGAATATATCCAGAGTGAGAATATTCGAAGGATGGATTGGCCAGCCAGATCTCCGGACCTGAATCCAATAGAGCATGTTTGGGATGCTCTAGGGAAGCGTATTGGAGCTCGTCACCCCTCTCCCAGAACCCTCGTTGAGCTGAGAACTGCTCTATTGGAGGAATGGGGTTTACTACCCCTGGACCTCCTCCAAAGCCTGGTAAACAGTATGAGGGCTCGCTGTGAGACCTTGATAGCTGTTAGAGGTGATCATACTCCCTATTGATATCTTATTTCTTTAAGATCTGGAACCTTAGCTTTGGGTATGTTGGTAATAATTTGCATATTTCATAATTTCAAATATTTTTTTTTTATTTTCATATAGCTAGTCAAATTCTCCATAGTTTAAACTATTTGTATACTAAATTTTATATTTGTTAATAAATTAGCTTTTGAGAAATTTCAATATTGGTTAAGTTTCTTATTTTTTGGACACCAGTGTATTTGAATGTAATTCTACTGTCCTATAAGCTTATGTCCATAATTTTCTTGAAAACCATTTCTGAGATTCCATCCTTCAGTGCTGCGTATATAAGCAGAATCGTCCATTACAGTATTAGAGCTCTTAGAAGCGGTCTGGTGGATTAAATTAGCGAAACCGCTGGGAGTGTTCACCACTGATGAGCCAAGCCCTCCCAATATATTTTTTCAACGCAGTAAGGACAGTAGAAATTTATATTTTGTCTAAAAGAAAAATTCGTGCTTCTAAATCCTTTCATTTTATGTGTATGGATGACGCGTTATTGCTTTGTCTTAATTTATGCCTAACTGGCCATGTCTTTATTGTTTGCGGAAGAGCATTGCTCGATGCAAATATTTGAATGTAATTCTACTGTCCTATAAGCTTATTTCCATAATTTTTTCTTGAAAAAACCATTTCTGAGATTCCATACTTCAGTACTGCGTATATAAGCAGAATCGTCCATTACAGAATTAGATCTCTTAGAAGCGGTCTGGTGGATTAAATTGGAGTAACCGCTGGGAGGGTTCACCACTGATGAACCAAGCCCTCCCAATATATTTTTTTTAACGCAGTAAGGAAAGTAGAAGTTTGTATTTTGTATAAAATAAACATTCGTGCTTTTAAATCCTTTCATTTTATGTGTATAGATGGCGCGTTATTGCTTTGTGTTAGATAATATAATACATGGCAGCTTATATAACACATGAGGTAACTGCCTTCTCTCTTGTATTAGGTCACAATTCTTGCTCAATGTGGCGCTCTTCATACTCAAACACCGCCTTCAGACGATAGATGACAGATTGGACAACATTGAATAGCATATCTGTTGAAATTTATAGAAAGAGTGCCTTCTGATAAAAGCCTTCAACATGGCCAATGTGGAAGGCCAGCTTCGATAAACACACTATTTAATGTACCCCCATAACCAAAAATCGCAAGGGGCCAAGACTGGTGATCTTGTGGACCACTGGTATATAAAGTGGCGACTTTTCAAATGATTTTCACCGAACGTATCCTTCAGCAATTGTTTGGCACCTCGGGAGATATGAGGAGGTCCTCCATTTCTCATGAATGTTATTTCACTTAGTGCTTGTCTTCCCTGCAATATGCAAACCCCTTTCTCTCAAAAGTGGAACTTAACATTCACCAGTTGCAAAAACGGTTTTAAAAGTTATTCAATTGATTTTTTCAAAGAAAAATGACCCAATAATAAAAGAAGTGAACCCACACAAAACTGTAACTCTGAGCTGATGAAGTGGCATTTCTGTAAAACTCATAGGGTTTTCTGTTGCTCAAATGCGGCTGTTTTGAACTTTAAATTCTCCGTTTAGAGAAAAGTGAGCATCATCTGTCTACAGAACATTCGACAGCAAGTTTTCATCAAATATATGTGATATGAGCAAATGACAAACAAAATAATTACTGTTTTCAAAAAATATTCAAAATGTGAGGACATCATTTATTATCCCCATAACCCAACACAATGAGCTTCAAAATATTGTTAGATAATATAATACATAGCAGCTTATACGAGGGGTGTCCCATAAGTCCGTGGCCCGAGCATAATAACGAAATAATAGAAACTAATAATTTTTTCCATATATACCTTTAAGCCTTGTATAAAGATATGTAAATTTTTAAGTTTCTACAACTAACCGTTTTTTTTTTTTTTAATTATAGGTTCTGAAAGAGGACAAGAAACAAGAATCATCTAAAATGGAGACAAACGAGATTCGTGCTGTAATATCTTTGTAAGAGAAGGAATGTCGCCGAAGAAAATCTACGAGGATATGGTGGATACATTAAGGGAAGATTATCCTTCCTATAGCACAGTAAAAAGTGGGTAGCTGCGTTTAAATTAGGGAGGATCAGCACCGAAGACGAAAATCGACCAGGAAGACCTGTTGAGTCAGTTACTCAAGAAAACATCGACAAGATACATTATTTTGTTATGTTGGACAGAAGAATGACAGTTCTTTAGATAGAAGAGACCTTGGGTATTCCAAAAACAACAGTGGATCGGATCATGAGAGAACACTTGGGCTTCAGGAAGCTTTCTGCCTATCGCGGAGGTAAACCCTGATATGGCTGTACCACGCAGAAGAGAAAACTTTCCCTGTGATGCTTCAAGAAGCTGAAGACTCCAGAAATAACTTTGGACAAGTTTTAAAGGCCTTGTAAAAGAGACATGTCTATTGTAATAGCTAGTAGCGCGCTCTCTTCTAGCCACGAGCTCTTCTCTAGCCACGAGCTCTTCTGCCGGCACAGGCAGCATCTCCTTTTATAAAGGCAAAATACAAATAAAAGAAAATATAAAAATAACTATTTACATATATAGAGAAGAAGGAAATTTATATTTTACATATAGGAGAGATATTCTCCAACACTGCCCGTTGGGTTCCCAAACTTGTGACACCCGATGTTGTTGTTGTCGTGTCCAATGAAAGCTTCAGATGTCTCCATGCATCTTTATCACAGCAGCAGCAATATCCACTATCTTGGGTGTGTAAATCTGCTGCTCTGGGTCTATGTGAATTTTCTGCAAGGCTGCGGCCATTGCTGGGTATGAGATTAGTGAGTAGGTGTTAGTTCCACACCAGGACAGTTGTTGCATGTCCTATAGGTTCTTGTGCCATCTGGATGTATTGTCATTCCTTTGTAATGTTTTGTTTTGAGTCTTTTTATAGTTTTTGTCAGTTTTCTCTCAGAGTTTATTTCACATAATTGATATTTTCTTATTTTTTGTTTAATTATTATGTATTTTGCCAAAGCATCAGTGTCAAATACTGACATTTGTTCTTTCCTTTGGCTCAACTTTCTGGCTTCCTTTGCCAATTCATCTGCCATTTCATTACCCCCGATCCCATAATGGGCAGGGATCCATTGTAAAATGCAGTTCTTCTCCAATGCTTCCAGTTGGGTGAGTAATGTGTGTATTTTCTGCGTGATTCTAGTATTGCCCTTCTGAATTGCTTCTAGAGCGAATCTGGAGTCGCTGTATATTATAATTCCTTCTACTTGATGCAGTGATGGTCGGTTCAGGCATACATCAAGGGCTTTCCAGATAGCTATCAGTTTACAAGTGAAGTTTGAACGAAATATTTCCTGCTCCTTCTTTGATTTTGATGTGTGTTCCATCTTGCAGTATTATGTTAATATCGGCCCCTCCATTACTCAGGGCAAGGTCTGATGATCCATCTGTGTATACTGTTAAATTATATATCTGATCGTTTAAACAAATTGTGTCAAGTTCTTTCTTTTTAAGTATGTTTTTGTTCTCTTTTTTATTGCAAGGTTCATTCAGGTTGAGATTAATGGTTATATTTGATGGTAATGGGGTAGGAAATATTGGTTCTTCTTGAATTTGAAAGTAATTGTTTTTCATATTTATGCCCTTTCTAATATTGTGGTCGTACTGAAGTGTTGAAGATCTTTTAAGTATTTCTTTTTGTGTCCAGTTTAAATAGTGATGTAAATGGACTTAGAGTTACGCAGACGTATGAAAATAATTGAATTGTGTATATATTTATTTATTGGGTTATGACTAGAGACTAGAGTAAATACATTCTGTCCAAAGATATGTAAATCAACATTGTTTAATTTTGAGATTAAATTTACTTGTTAAATTGCTTCTATGTAAATATTTTTAAAGAAGGAAAATAAACTTCTTTTTTTATAAGTTCTGATAATTTTTATAGCTAGAGGGATACATCTTCAAGAAAAATAACAATGGCGACGAGGATTTCGTTCGAACCATATATAATGAAAGAAGAACCTTTTGAAAATTATATTCAACTATTCAAACAGTACATATTTGTGAATGAAATCGAAGGTATGAAGATTGTTCCCTTTTTTATTATGTCTGTTGGAGCGAATACTTATAGTATTCTAAAAGAATTGATCGCACCTAGAAATGTTTGTGCATTAGAATTCGAAGAAATTGTGAGTATTTTAATTGTTCATTTTACACCGAAGCCAAATATCATTTTTGAAAGATATGCATTCAGCCAGTTGGTTCAGGAACATGGCGAAAAAATAGAAGATTATTACCTTAAATTAAAAAAAAAAAAACAGGCTAATAGGTGTAACTTTGGTTTAAATTTTGAAGAACAACTAAGGGATAAGTTCATTTCAGGAGTTTCTAGTAAAGTTATTTTGAAAAGATTACTGCAAGAGCCTGAGCTCACTTTTAATATGGCAGTAAATATGGCTACCAAAATAGAAACGGTAGATTGCAATGTGCTGAAAATGAAGTCTTATGCTGAAATTAAAGAAATAAACAAATTACATTCTAAGTGCAAACATTGTGGAAAGATGGTATTCTTGTAAACAATTGGGAAATATCAACTATATGTCATTCAAAGTCTAAGAATGGATATTTTCAACCAAGAAAGAGAGGTACATCTAGTGAAGCCTCTGCCCACGGATAATCATTTTCAAGAAAGAATGGTGAGTCCATCAATAATATAGAATTTCTGACTAATAAATTTGAGAGTATTTTGTATGTCTTCGACATAAAATTCTTAGCATAAATTGACACTGGTGCGGCTTTAACAACTATGTCAAAAGATCTATTTTTAAAATATTGTCGCGGAGATAAATAAAGCAAGGGCAAATTTGGGAATAAATAATTTATTATAAGGGGTATTTATAGGGGGAGAGAGTTTTGTACGACTTACCCCAAGTTGAAGATGATCCTGAAATGAACGGCGTTAGCCACCGTCCCCGTTTTCCTTATTTACCGATCAGCTTCATAGAAGCCCCTACACCTGTGGTCTCCCCCGGGGTCCAGGGATGATTGACAGTTGTCCCATCTGGATGGAGCTACTTGACATTACCCCCTCTTTAGAAAAAACAGCGACCCGCTGATTAGCTTGTCTCAGCCCTTGTTCTGGAAGGAAATCTATCACGGCCTGTGTTCCCTAGCAGAATAGAATGTTGTTCTTCAGGGTCCAGGTAGGTCTTCATCCGAATGACATGAACGATATCCTTGGATTTCCGTGATCGGGGAGACGGGTCCACGTGCTTTACTTCATACGTAACTTCTGAAAGCTTCTTGGTCACCTTGTAGGGACTGAAATATCTCTTCAGTAGCTTTTCTGAGAGCCCTACTTTTCGAATGGGAGTAAAAACACACACAAGATCATCCTTCTGGTAATAGACTGGAGTATGTTTCTGGTCGTAAAGTCTACGGTCTTTCGCCTGTGATTGTAGAAGGCGTGATCGGGAGAGCTGACGCGCTTCCTCAGCTCTGGTCACAAGTTATCCAACGTAGTCGTCAGAGATCTCATCTGGTAGGTAGGGTAGTACGGCATCGATGTAGGTCTCGGCCTCGAGGGCGTGGATAAGAAAGAACGGAGTGTCGCCGCTCGCCTCCTGTTTAGCAGTGTTGTAAACAAAAGTCACGTAGGGTAAAACTTGGTCCCAGTCCTTCTGCTCGACACCTGTGTACATGGACAACATGTCTCCCAGAGTTTTGTTGAACCTTTTAGTCAGGCCGTTGGTCTGGGGATGGTAGGCCGTTGCAAATCTGTGCACAATTCCGCACAGAGCATTGATCTCTTTTATTACTTGAGAAATGAAATGTCTTCCGCGATCTGTTATCATTTCTCTAGGAGCTCCATGCTTCAAGATAACATCTTCAACCAGGAACTTAGCTGTTTCGATTGCTCCTCCGTCTGGGATCGCTTTCGTTATGGCATACCTTGTCATATAATCGGTGCACACAATGATCCAACGGTTTCCATCTTTAGAAACTGGAAATCTTCCAAGGAGATCGACCCCGACCTTATAGAATGGCTTTTCTACGGGCGGTATGGATAAAAGTTGTCCAGCCGGACGTCGAGGTAATTTCTTCCTTCGTTGACACTCCCGACAATGGCTTACATATTGGCGAACAGTTCTATAAAGGCCAGGCCAATAGAATCGTTTCTTGACTTTGTCATACGTTCTGGCGAAACCCAAATGCCCAGCTGTAGGAGCGTCATGTAAATCTGCCATAACTTCCGATCTTAAGTGCTTAGGGATCATCATAAGCCAGGGTCTTCCAGTTGTGCTATAGTTTTTCTTGTATAAGATGCCGTCGATAATGCTGAATTCCTTTCTGGTGTAGCCCGAGTTTAAATTATCGATTATTTTAGCTAAATCCGGGTCTTTAGTCTGCTCTATATCGACGTTGGTTAGTGACATCACAGCACTTGGTGGATCGTTCTCAAGCGGGCTCCTTGACAGACAATCGGCATCCTTATGTTTGCGTCCGCTCTTGTAGATAACGGTCACGTCAAATTCGTGCAACTTCAGCGCCCATCTTGCCAAACGGCCAGAAGGATCTTTCTGTCCTACCAACCAACATAGAGAATGATGGTCAGTGACAACCGTGAATGGTCGACCAAACAAATATGGACGGAATTTGTTAATAGACCAGACTACAGCAAGGCATTCTTTTAATGTTGTAGAATAGTTATGTTCATCCTTTGTCAAGCTTCTAGATGCATAAGCTATAGGCCGCTCCTTTCCACCTTGTATTTGTAGAAGAACAGCTCCAATACCATGTCCGCTTGCATCCGTGTGTAGATGGGTATCAGCGGATTCATCAAAGTGTCCTAAGACAGGCTCTGAAATTAGAGCTGTTTTAAGGACTTCAAACGCTTTCTCTTGAGCTGCATCCCAATAAAATTGTCTTTCAGTCTTCAGTAGGTCATGCAAAGATCTAGCTTTGTCGGCAAAGTTCTCAATAAATCTTCGGTAATAGGAACATAATCCAAGAAAGCTCCTCAGTTCAGAGATATTCCTTGGCCTCGGAAATTTAGAGACGGCTTCAACTTTATCTGGATCTGGATGAATTCCATTGGCGTCAACAAGGTGTCCCAAAATCTTTATCCTCCTTGATCCAAAAAGACACTTTTTGTGCTTCAAGCTTAGTCCAGCTTTCTGGATGCAGCTTAATACAAGTTGTAGACGACGTAGATGTTCCTCAAAGGTAGGTGCGTAAACTACGATGTCGTCCAGGTAGCAAAGGCACATGTTCCATTTAAGACTGCCCAGAACACTATCTACCATCCTTTCAAACGTTGCTGGAGCGTTACAAAGACCGAAAGGCATTACTTGGAATTCATACAACCCATCTGTAGTGATAAAAGCAGTTTTCTCCCTGTCTTTTTCGTCCACTTCAATCTGTCAATACCCGGACCGAAGATCCATCGTGGAGAAGTAACTAGAGCCGGCTAAACTATCCAAGGCATCGTCAATGCGTGGCAGCGGGTAAACATCTTTTTTTGTTATCTTATTTAATCGACGGTAATCTACGCAGAATCTCCAGGTCCCGACTTTCTTTCGAACTAGAATAACTGGAGATGACCAAGGACTTTCAGAGGGCTTCACGATGTGATATTCAATCATCTTGTTCACTTCATCTTGTATTAGTCGTCGTTCACTTGGTACTACTCTATAGGGCCTCTGTTTGATAGGAGAGTAGTCTCCTGTGTTTATCTTGTGCTTCACAGTACTGGTGGGCTTAATAGGAGTACTCCCAAAGTCAAATATGTCAATAAACTCGTCAAGGCATGAAACAAGCTGTAACCTTTGAATTTCAGACAGCCCTGGATCTAGAGTAAGGTTTATTTTCTGTGACCATTCACGTGACTTTAGCTGCGTTTCTTGTAACTTATCGCTGGATTCAATAAGACTGCAGATATTCCCATTCTCATAACTTTCCATGGTGCACATATTCATTCCTGATGGAATCAGTTGCGGCCAAGACGCTCCATTCGCCACCCAAATGCTACCTCGGCCGTGTCGAAATATAACCAATGAGTTTGGTATAAGAACTTCCTTTCTTATTAATAAGTCCTTAGAAGTTGAGACTAAAACATCTCTAACACCACATATTTCTTCGTTTATCACACTGATCTTCTTTATTGATTTAGACGGGATGACAAAGTCTTCGGAAGCAAACAGTCTCTGGTTTTCCTCCTCTCGAGATTCCAGGACGGAGGTTTCCCCGAGATGGAGTTCATTTCTGCCACAATCAATGACGGCCTCGGTGGCCTTGAAGAAGTCCCATCCAAATATGATGTCATGGCTGCATTCCACCATAACAACGAATTCAAATGAGATATTCAGACCATTAACTTCTATGTTCAGGACACATTTTCCTATGGTTTCTATTAAATTTTTGTTTGCGGCTTTAAGAATGGGACCTGGTTCTTTGAAGAGAGGTGTATTTAGTTCGCGTCGAAATTTGTCTGAAATAACAGAAAAGTCGGCTCCTGAATCCACCAATGCTTTAATTTTGCGTCCATTTATTTCAACCATAACAAAATTTTCTTTTAATTTAGCGGCGATATACCCTGGAGGATTTTCCTCAATGGCGACCTCACCCCCGTTAGAAGCCGCTCCACTTAGTTTTCCACATTCTGAGGCTTGGGAGAACGGCTGAAACGACGGGCTGGCGACTGGGATTGTCTTCAGGCTGGCGACCTTGCGCGGCTTGGATGTGGGGAAGAACTCCGGTAGAAGTACGTCGAGGTTTTGGGCGTTACATAGTCGTCGTCGGCGTCATATCTCGGGGGTCGACTCGAAAATCCAACATTTCTTCCTTCTCCGCCATTCCTTGTCCTGGCTTCAGCGAAGACCTGCCGTCGTTCCCTACAATAACGGACGACATGTCCGGGTCGTCCGCAGTGGAAACAGATAGGTTTGACGTCGTAGGTTCTCCAATGTTCCGTCTTCCTGGGTTTGTTTGGTCGGTCGATATTATAATAGGGCGTTCGTGGTTGTTGTTGTACCACGTTGATTTGTGGTCTGGTAGGTTGTAGAGCACGGCTGACCTCTTCCCTCACAGTCTGTTCCAGGGCGTTCACCTCTCGGAGAGGATTGATCACTTCAGGTGCTGAGAAAACCTTTTGTATCTCTTCTCTAACGATGCGGCGAATTAAGCCGGCCAAGTCGTCTGAGTCGTCAACACACGAAATGGGCATTACATTTGACAACCTGGCGTATTTCGTACGGTCGATCCGGCGCTGCTTGACGGTTGTCAGATGACGGCAAAACTTCAGGATTTCATCTACTGTCTGTATGTCTTTCGCCACCAATACCTGGTATGTGTCCTCCGAAATTCCCTTTATAATGTGAGCAACTATCTCACCATCTTCCATGCGAGGGTTCACCTGGTGGCAGAGACTAAGAATCTCCTGGATGTATGACTCGCTGGATTCCTCGGCCTTCTGTGCTCTTGACTTCAGAACTTCCTCGGCGCGTCGAGCAGAATCCTCCTGCAGTCCGAACACACCGCGGAATGCGTCTTCAAAGCTTCTCCACGAGTTGAGTGATTCTTCGTTATTATCAAACCACCTTCCAGCAGTTCCGTTCAAGTAAAATACGACGTTGGCAAGCTTCATGGTCTCGTCCCATCTGTTGTACTTCGAAACTCTCTCGTACTCTTTCATCCACCGTCCAGGGTTTATATTTCCATCTCCAGAAAAGGTAGAAGGATCTCGTTGGCGCTGACAAGGGAGGTAGGATCCGTTAACAGTAGGTCTGTGGTCGTCTTCCATTTCTATTCGTTGTGGCAAAGGTTGAAGAATTGGTTCACGTCCCTGTAGACGTCGACTTCTTCGAAGTTCCGTCACGCTACCCAGCGCCTCCACCAAAATATGTCGCGGTGATAAATAAAGCAAGGGCAAATTTGGGAATAAATAATTTATTATAAGGGGTATTTATAGGGGGAGAGAGTTTTGTACGACTTACCCCAAGTTGAAGATTATCCTGAAATGAACGGCGTTAGCCACCGTCCCCGTTTTCCTTATTTACCGATCAGCTTCCCAGAAGCCCCTACACCTGTGGTCTCCCCCGGGGTCCAGGGATGATTGACAGTTGTCCCATCTGGATGGAGCTACTTGACAATATTTTGAACATATTAAATTGTTTCCGTCTAAATGTTATTTAACTGATCATCAAGGAAAGGGCATTTCCTCTATTGGAGAATGTAAAGTAGAAGTAAGATTTAAAAATAAAATAGGCCATTTAAACTTAATAGTAACAGATATTAAAAATAATAAATTTCTCATAGGAAAAGACTGGATAGTATTTTTTGATATGGTACAAATTAATGTCCAACAAAGCAATAATTTTGATACTAATATAATTTTAATAAATATTATAAACTTTTAGAAGATATAGTCTTGCCAATAAAATATATTTCCGTACACATTAATGTAAAAAATAAATTTTCGCCAAAATTTTATAAATTTAGACCTGCTCCCTTTGCTATTAGGAATTTAATTGAAGAAGAACTATTATTTTTATTGAATAATGATATTATTGAAAAAGTAGTGGATAGCCCAATAGCTTCAACGCTAGTATGCGTCCCTAAGAAAAACGGCAAAATTAGAATTTGTGCAGACTTTAAGAGAACCTTAAATCCATTTATCGAAGATGTTAAATATTCGATACTGAACATCGATAATGTTTTACATTCTTTTTTTGGTAAAAGTATATTTAGTAAAATTTATCTTTAAAGCGCATACCATCAGATTCTTCTAGATGAGGAATCTCAAAAATTGACAGTTATTTCTACCCATAAAGGCCTTTTTAAATATAAAAGGCTGCCCTTAGGTATCAAGTCAGGAGCGACTATTTTCCAAAGAACTATGGACAATATTTTTTCCGGTCTTAAAAATGCAATAATATATTTAGACGATATTCTTATAGCATCGTCTGATGTAAATGAGCATAATTCAGATTTTGAGACAGAGAGAGTCATGAATAAATTATATAATTTTAATTTTTCAAATAATAGAGAAAAATTTCTGTTTTTTGTTGATGAAATCAATTATTTGGGACATAAAATAAATAAAAATGGAATCTATCCCCTTGCGGATAAATTGGACAGTATAAAAAATGTCCTAGACCGAATAACATTTCAGAATTGAAATCTTTCTTGAGCATGTTGTCATTTTTCAGTAAATTAGTTAAAAATTATCCATACATGCAAATCCTTTATTCTCTTTATTGAAAAGAAGTTATAATTGGAATTGGAAAAAAGAACATGATCAGGCTTTCGAAAAATGTAAATATTTGATTAATACAAAACTTGTTTGACGCATTATTCGCAAGATTTACCTTTTTATGTTACTTGAGATGCATCAAATTATGGTATAGGAGGATATATTTCCCATATTGTTAACGGCATTGAGAAACCAATTACTTTTGTTTCGAGAGCACTAAATGACACAGAAAAGAAATATTACCAGATAGAAAAAGAAGGTTTATCAATATTCTTTACCTTAAACAGGCTAAAAGAAGTTATTTACGGAAGAGAATTTACTATTAATACAGATCACAAACCATTACTAGCCATTTTTGGCGATAAAAATAATTTACCAGGCTTAGTGGCAAATAGATTACATAGATGGTCACTCTCAATATCAAATTTAATTTTAAAATTAAATATACTAAGGGAACTGAAATACCTCTTGCAGATTTTCTTACAAGATTTCCAAATCCTGAAAAAGGGGAGAAGAAAGAGGAAATGGGAGAAATATTATTAATAGAAAATTCAATATTAGATTACGTTTTGGTATCAGACAAAACCCAAGAAGATCCAACTCTTAGAAAACTATATAAATTAATCAAGTATGATAAGTATGATATTGACTCAGATGTAGATATAAAACCTTATCTTAGAATTAAAAACGAGATAACAATAGTAAGAAATTGCCTATTTTTCGGAAATAGAATGATAATCTCCGATTCCTTAAGAGAATATGTTTTGAATATTATTCATGAAAATCATATTGGAATAAATAAAATGAAGACTCTGGCCAGAAGTTCTGTCTATTGGCCAGGAATGGATGAGCAAATTGAAAAATTGTCTAAAAGCTGTAGCATTTGTATAGAAAACACATCAAAGCTGCCAAACCAGGAATTTACTGAGTGGACTCCACCAAACAAAGTTTGGAAGAGGATTCATCTTGACTATTTCTATTTTGCGGGAAAACCCTTTTTGATATTAGTGGATACGAATTCTAATTGGATAGAATGTCAAATGGTTTCAAATACATCGGCGGGATTCTGCATAGACTCTTTAAGAGAATGTTTAGCGAGATATGGTATCCCGGAGGTGGCGGTAATGGATAATGGGCCCCCGTTTAAAAGTTATGAAATGAAGACATTTTTCGAAAAAAACGGCATACATGCGATGTTTAGCCCCGCCTACCATCCAGAGAGCAACGGACTAGCGGAAGTGTCTGTAAGAGAGATAAAAAAAGCTATGAGAATAATTATCTCGGAGGAAAGAGAATTACCCCTTGAGTTTGCTTTGATAAAAGCATTATATGCATATAGAATGAGTCCTTTGACTAGAACGGAAAAATCCCCTGCTAGAATATTTTAAATCGCAAGATTAGAACGAAGATTTCCATGTTGAGCAAGAAATCAGTAAGAGTAGGGAGCTTGAAAAATAAAAAAAAAAACAGAGCAATAGCTACAAAATAAATGATAGAATAAGATACAGATGGATGGAAAGAGGAAAGCCGAAATGGATGTTTGGGATTGTAAAGAGATTAGTAGTAAGCAACAGCTGTATGATAGAAACTGATGGAATTGAAAAGAAAGTACACACTAACTATATGAGGAGAAGTATGGAGAGAAAGGATGTTTCGTCATCAGAAGAAGGAATAAGCTACCCAAGGCCTCAGACGTCAAGTCCCCTGACTCCTGCTACAATAGTAGCAGAATCTACACCTGGACCACCGGCTGAATCTACACCTTCCCGGAGATATCCACTACGAGAAAGGGGACCACCGGATAGATATGTACCTCAATAAGTGTTGCTATCTTAAAAAAGGGGAAGTTGATGTAAATGGACTTAGAGTTACACAGACGTATAAAACTAATTAAATTGTGTATATATTTATTTATTGGGTTTTGACTAGAGACTAGAGTAAATACATTCTGTCGAGAGATATGTAAATCAGCATTGTTTAATTTTGAGATTAAATTTGTTTTGTTATATTGCTTCTATGTAAATATTTTTAAAGAAGGAAAATATATATTTTTTATATAAGTTATAATTTTCATAGCTAGAGGGATAATCTTCAAGAAAAATAACAAATAGGTTCTATGAGATATGTGTTCCTTTTTTTTTTTTTACTTTCAAGGTATTGGTGAATTTTATTGTTTTTAATTGTCTTTTGCTTTCGAGTAGGTCTAGACCACATTCTCTCTGAAATTTCTCATTGTTGGTGGATGAAACAGCACCCGTGATTATTTTGGCCGCTTTTGCTTGAACACTGACTAGTCTTCCTTTTAGTGATGAGCTTGAGGGAGCCCAGACAGGTGTCGCATATTCCATTATTGGCCTTATTAAGGTGGTATATGTTGTTCTGAGAGTTTTGGGTTTTGCTTCCCAATTTGATCCACATAACCTTCTCAGAATATTTAGTTTTCTGGTAGCTCTATTTGAGGTGCTAATTATGTGTTCTGTAAATCGCAATTCCTAGGTATTTTGGATTTCTAATTTTATAAATTATTTGGTTATTTTTCCTCTTTTGGGGTTAAATTTATGCCTGTTTTTCCTGTCAGTGGAGAAGACGCATAGGTTTGTTTTTATTGAGTTTATAGTCAATTTGAGTTCCATTGCCCACTTTTTTGATTGCCCACTTTGACACCAGATCAAAAGGCGGTAAGAAGAAAGTTATCTTCGGACAATCTTGTGTTATTTGAAGCCAATCCAGAGGAATTTGTTAATAGATTTGTTAGCATCGATGAGACTTGGATCCATCACTTTACACCAGAGTCCAAGCAACAATCCATGCAATGGAGACACTCCAGTTCCCCTCACCCAAAGAAAGCCAAGACAGTTCCATCTGCAGGGAAGGTTATGGTGTCTGTTTTTGGCATTCCGAGGGTGTTCTTCTTCTAGACTTTCTGAATAAATGTCAAACCATCACTGGCAATTTTTATGCAAACTACGAGAATCTATTAAAGAGAAGAAGAAAGTTGTCCAGGAAGATTGTTTACCATAAAGACAATGCTCCGAGTCATCGGTCGCTGCAAACCATGGCTGCTATTTATGATTCTGGCTTTGAACTTTTACCACATGCACCCTATTCACCAGATCTAGCTCCGTCTGACTTCCACCTTTTTCCTCATTTGAGAAATATCACTTTCTGGCATTCATTTTAGGTCAGATGAAGAGGTAATTGATGCTGTAACCTCATTATTTGAGTTACTTGAAACATCGTTCTTTTTGGAGGGCATAAAAGCATTAGAACATCGCTGGAAAAAGTGTATAGATCTTAAAGGGGATTATGTTGAAAAATAGATCATAATCATTTTATTAGCCATTTTCTTTATATATCGGGCCACCGATTTATGGGACACCCCTCGTATTACACATGAGGTAACTGCCTTCTCTATTGTATTAGGTCACAATCCTGGCTCAATGTTGCGCCCTTCATTCTCAAACACCGCATGCAGACCATAGATGACAGATTGGACAGCATTAAATTACAAATCTGTCGAAATTGATGAAACGTGCCGTCTGATAGAAGCCTTCAACATGGCCAATGTGGTAGGCCGGAATCGATAAACACGCGACTCAATGTACCCCCATAACCAAAAATCGCAAGGCGTCAAGTCTGGTGATCTTGGAGGCCACTGGTGTATAAAGTGGCGACTTATCACACGATCTTCACCGAATCCTCTCTCTAGCTCCCTCTATCCACACCCGATTTGGCACTACTCCAATGAGTCTTTTAGACAAAAGGTATGCGTACATCGTCCCTAGCGAGCACTTTGTGTTTGGCCTGCTATCGGGACACACGTGTACGGACAGTTTCGCCCACAGGATAGGCGTGATTGACGATCCTTCCTGCCCTTACTGCGATGCTGACAGAGAAGAAACTCTGTCACACATCGTGCTTGAGTGCAGCAGCCTTGATGCCCTCAGATTCCCCCTTCTTTCCACATGTGCAGAAGAATTAGGGTACACTCCGCGGTGTCACTCAAAGACTTTATTTTTAACAGGAGCACTTGGCGTGCCTGCCTGGAGTTCCTAAGGGCCTCTGATAGACTTAAGCCACGCGTCCGCGCGGATGATTCCTATCACCTGAGTAACTTGGACTCCTCACCTCATGGTTAACACCGGTCATTAGCGGCCGCTCGTAGACGCAACTCTGGCATGTGCCGCTGTTTAAGATCGGTTTCGCGACATGCCCTGCGTATGTGATCGCCCCTGAAGCTGTCTCTGTAACCCCAGGAAAGAGAGTAAATGGTTTGGCGATTCGACGGCGCGGGCTGCTCGAGAAATCGACTTACGCAGCGACCCATTTGAACGCGCTATGCAATCTCTGGTGTACTTTAGGGGTTGGTTGTCTAAGTACCGGTACTCGCACTAGTAATCCTTGATAAAAGATCTCAATTTCAATAATTCATATATAACGAAAGATTTTATTATTATTTTATTAACAATTTTTTATCAAAACTTTTATATATTAATTTTTACAAAAAGAAAATATATCTTCTTCCATCAGTTGCTGATACATTCCCGCTTTTTCTAATCTTCTTATCTAGAAAAAAAAGCTGACTTTCTTTTATTTTCCTTGGCCTGGGGAATCTAACCTTTTGAACAACCTTGGTTGCGTGCAGCACCTTGGTACTTTGATATAGTACATTGCGGCTTGTCTGCTTGCTATATTATTTTGGACTTAAAAATCATACACTTTAGTTATTAGTCCGTAAACCATATTATCTCTCTCTCTTTACTCCATCGACCTGCCCACTTTGTGGGAAAGACCTCTCGCAGTCCACTGGTGTTGGAGTCTTTCCCGCGGTGAGCGCCACCAATGATGACTTGTAAATATTTATACACAGTCTAGCCATAAATTCTGTTACAAACAATTTTATAAAATAACTGATTAAGAACAAAAACTAATAGGATATAAATACATATTTTATTAGCCAATAGGACATAGATTTTAAATATATACAATCATTCAAAATATCCACCCTTATTTTTGACACAGGATATCAAACGTTCGGGCCACTGATCTATGGCGGCACGCACCTTTTCTAAGGGTATTTCTTTCATTGCTCTCACTAATACTGATTTTAATTTATCCAAATTATGATAACTTTTAGAACACACCTTCTCCTCTAAATATGCCCACAAACTGTAATCAAGGGGTTTAAATCAGAGCTTCCAGAGGGCCATTCATTGGTTCATATGAACTCCGGAACATTCGTCTCCAACCATTGTTGAGTTGACTTAGCTTTTTGAGCAGGAGCTGAATCTTATTGAAATATCCAATATTCTCCATTAACCATGTTTGTATTCAGAGGCTTTACTATTTGTTTCTAAATATCTTCTTGATAGTTTTTAGCTGTAGTTTTTACCCCTTTGGCACAGAAGTGGAGATCTGTTACAACTTGGTAGCTACCTACCCACCAAACCATGACAGAAGAAGAATGGTGACTTTTTTCAAGTTTCCTGACTTTCAAAGAAGCTTCTAGAGAGCTACGAGCATAAATCCTATCAATTTGACGATTAATAATTTTTTCGACGGTGAAAATTTTCTCTTTTTTAAACATGGAAACTTTCTCCTTGGATTATAAATACTATAGAATAAAGCGTTAGGAGAAAATAATTTTTAATAATCGACTACACGAGCTTTCGGGCAGTCACGCCCTTCAACTGGTAATGATACATGATGGCAATAGGCCTTAAATAGGATTCCGTTTTTTAAGATATATTTACATATGAGAAAAATAATATAGGACGGCTAAAAAACAATTTAGTTTAAAAATATTTGCAAATCTAAGCTATTGTATATTATATTTATGTAACTATGCTAATCCTGTAATGCCGGTTGACAAATAAATGGTAGGTTTGTAATTGGCTAAAACATGTGACTATATAATAAAGAGAGACTAGTATTAGGATATCGACTGTTCAACCCGCCATCAGCGGCCATATTGGAACTATACTGGGGGAGGGGGGGGGTTTTAACGGTTATTCAAGTTATTACATATATCCTGATATTGTGCAGGTAAATCTATATGTCGGTTAATGCTATTTTTTGATATGGATACAATGGCCTCTATGATCAGTCTTTGGTATTTATTGGAGATGTTATTGTATAAGGTGGTGGGTGAAGTTAAATCGAAAGAGTGGCCTGTGTCAAGAATATGGCTGTAGATGAGGGATTTGTTGTCTTTGTTATTGACGCACCTGCCATGCTCAACCATCCTGATGGCCACGGACCTACCAGTCTCACCTATATAGGTTGCACTACAATCGTTGCATGAGACTGAGTAGACCGAGCCACCCGATGATTGAACACTGGCAGGTCTCGGCAATCGGGTAATAGGATGTCTAAGAATGGTGGCCAGGCTTTTATTGTTTGTATAGTGGGTGTTTATGCCGTGAGGCTTAAGAAGGTGAGATATGGCAGCGGATTGTGTTGAGTACGGTAAGATGCAGGTATTTCTATGGGGTAACTTGGGTTTCATATGGGCCGGGTTGTATTGATATTTATATATGAAATGGTGTGGATATTGGGAGAGGGCAAGTTGTTTCTTAATGTTAGAGAACTCTATTGATCTGAATATGGGCAGGGAGCAATGTGTAACCAATCTCTTGGTAAGCGTTCTAACTGTATTAATTTTATGGGATAAGGGACAGAAAGACTTGAAATTGGTGTAGAAAGTTGGGTTACTGATTTTATGGTATACTGTTGTGTGGTAGTGTGATGGGGTACGGATGATCAGTATGTCCAGGAAAGGTATTACATTATTGGCTTCTGATTCAAAACTGAAGGAAATGTCTAGGTGGTAGGAGTTTAGAACAGATAGGATACTGTTCTCCTGTCCGGTTTCACATATACAGAGGATATAATCAATATATCTCCTCCATATGTGAATGCCCGGTGTGAATTACTGTTGGATCCAGGTATCAAGTGTAGACATGACTATCTCGGCCAAAGGTGACGATAACGGGCTGCCCATGGGTGAGCCCCTAATCTGTTTATAAAATAGGTTATTAAAGGTAAAATCTGTAGTGTTTAAGCATATGGAGGCGAGCGCTACTATTGTGGCAACTGTGTCAGATTCCAATTGGGCGTCCTGCAGGAATTTTGTAAGCTGTGAAATGATCAGTTGATGGGGAAGTGATAAATACATTGAATTTACATCGTAGGAAACCATGGTTGAGTTCTGAATTGGGGTGAGAGATTGGATGAACTGTATGAAGGCCGGGATGTCTGTTTTGGAATAAGACTGTGGCCGGGTTTTAACAAGGGGTGTTAAGTAGGATGAAAGGTACTTGGAAAGTTTGTATGCCGGGGAGAGGTGATAGGCTATGATGGGGCGAAGGGGAACGGTAGGTTTATGGATTTTGGGCAGTCCGTAGATGTAGGGCGTATTGGTTATATCTGAAGTGAATGTGTGATACTGCTCAGCTGTAATAGAGCCGGACTTTTTTGGACGCAACAGTTTTAATCTGAATGTTCTGGTGGAGGAGGTCAAATCTAGTCTGGTAATGGGCATGAAAGTTGTTTGGTCATTGAGAATGTCCATCATCTTGGTGATGTAATCATCCGTATCCAAGATGACGGTTTGGGATCCCTTATCTGATCTGGTAACTATAATGTGTGGGTTCTGTCTAAGTGATCGGAGTAGGCGGTACTTACTAAAAGATAGGTTCAACTGGGGGGCTGGTTTTCGTAGGACTTGGGTTACAGATTGCTGTATGGTGTGTTGGGTGGCGTGGGGAAGCGGGCTGATGGCGGGCTCAACCCCTGCGATGATCCTAGGAATATCTGCTCTGGTTGGGGGTCTGTATTTGAGGCCATAGGATAGGGTCTCCCTTTGGTTGGGAGATGGCACAAATGTAGTTAGGTTAATGAACGTGGGAGCGTGGGGTTTTCAGGGTAGGTATTCAGCGGGGAAGCCATACTTGGTGGTCCAGTGGATTAATTTAGAAAGGTGTCGGGTTCTGCAAATGCCTTCTTGGCGCTTGACATCTTCCGTGGTGAGAGTCAGGAATGAAGTCATAACAGGCTGGGGGACAACGGCGGCAACTATGGCGATGATGCTCTTGATGGTCTTAGAAAGCTTCCGGATCTGCGAGTAACATCCCTGTGTTCTGGCATTCAGTAATTGCTTCTGGGCTCTGTCTACAGTCTTCTTCGAGTATGCGTTTCGGACCGGATCACCAATTCTTAGCGCTGGTGGGATGAATTGAGCTCTTTCGCATATTTTGTTGAAATTTAGGTGTGTTCTCCATTTAGCCAATTGGAGAGACTTTCTTCTAATGAGAACCAAGTATTTGAAGTTATCTGGGCTGAGAATATTGGATTGTCGAAGATTGAGCAGGAACGAATGGGTCTTTTCGGTATCAGAATCCATCATAGTTAACGCATTCGTGAGAAGGCGGTAGATCAACTTTTTTAAACATGGAAACTTTCTCCTTGGATTATAAATACTATAGAATAAAGCGTTAGGAGAAAATAATTTTTAATAATCGACTACACGAGCTTTCGGGCAGTCACGCCCTTCAACTGGTAATGATACATGATGGCAATAGGCCTTAAATAGGATTCCGTTTTTTTAAATATATTTACATATGAGAAAAATAATAAAGGACGGCTAAAAAACAATTTAGTTAAAAAATATTTGCAAATATAAGCTATTGTATATTATATTTATGTAACTATGCTAATCCTGTAATGCCGGTTGACAAATAAATGGTAGGTTTGTAATTGGCTAAAACATGTGACTATATAATGAAGAGAGACTAGTATTAGGATATCGACTGTTCAACCCGCCATCAGCGGCCATATTGGAACTATACTGGGGGAGGGGGGGGGGTTTAACGGTTATTCAAGTTATTACATATATCCTGATATTGTGCAGGTAAATCTATATGTCGGTTAATGCTATTTTTTGATATGGATACAATGGCCTCTATGATCAGTCTTTGGTATTTATTGGAGACTAGACGAATGGCCCGGGCAACGCCCGGGGTTTACCCGAGTGCGAATATATTTTAAAAACGTTGACTTGGGTGGTCGCTATTAACAGGGTGGTCTGTATAGACAGGTGGATGTATCACACAGCTGATAACAGGGTTATCTAGAGTGGTCGCTATAGACAGGGTGGTCTGTATAGACAGGTGGATGTATCACACTGCTGATAACAGGGTTGCCTAAGGTGACCGCTATAGACAGGGTGGTCTGTATAGACAGGCAGCTGATAACAGGGTTGTCTAGAGTGGTCGCTATAGTCAGGGTGGTCTGTATAGACAGGTTTATGAGAGAGGCAAACTTACAGGTTGTTGACGCCGCAATCCCCAGAGAGAGTGTTTTTGTTGCATCATGCTGTGACTCACACGATGACCCAAGGTCAACAGGGGTGGAGCAGCAAACTTAAGCCTATCTCCGTCGTCGCAATGGCGGCGCTGCTTGCGAGTTATATCTACAATTCTTCAAATAACTCTAAGGATATTCAAGATATTCAAGAAATTATTTTTCGAAAACCTTTCCGGGGATATACCTAATAATATCCCAGAATTTCATGGCGATTGGATGTATGGTTTTTGAATAACAGGGTTGTCTAGAGGGGGGCAGGGGGGACACGTGTTCCCTGGCAGCCAATGAGCGCGCATTCTATCCGTGAGCTTCAGACAAACAGACAAACAGACAAACAAACAGACAGAATAAGGCAAATATATAAGTAGATGTTATTGTATAAGGTGGTGGGTGAAGTTAAATCAAAAGAGTGGCCTGTGTCAAGAATATGGCTGTAGATGAGGGATTTGTTGTCTTTTTTATTGACGCATTGGTCTCAATGTTATTGGTCTCAATGACCAAACAACTTTCATGCCCATTACCAGACTAGATTTGACCTCCTCCACCAGAACATTCAGATTAAAGCTGTTGCGTCTAAAAAGGTCCGGCTCTATTACAGCTGAGCAGTATCACACATTCACTTCAGATATAACCAATACGCCCTACATCTACGGACTGCCCAAAATCCATAAACCTACCGTTCCCCTTCGCCCCATCATAGCCTATCACCTCTCCCCGGCATACAAACTTTCCAAGTACCTTTCATCCTACTTAACACCCCTTGTTAAAACCCGGCCACAGTCTTATTCCATAACAGACATCCCGGCCTTCATACAGTTCATCCAATCTCTCACCCCAATTCAGAACTCAACCATGGTTTCCTACGATGTAAATTTAATGTATTTATCACTTCCCCATCAACTGATCATTTCACAGCTTACAAAATTTCTGCAGGACGCCCAATTGGAATCTGACACAGTTGCCACAATAGTAGCGCTCACCTCCATATGCTTAAACACTACAGATTTTACCTTTAATAACCTATTTTATAAACAGATTAGGGGCTCACCCATGGGCAGCCCGTTAGCGTCACCCTTGGCCGAGATAGTCATGTCCACACTTGATACCTGGATCCAACAGCAATTCACACCCGGCATTCACATATGGAGGAGATATATTGATTATATCCTCTGTATATGTGAAACCGGACAGGAGAACAGTATCTTATCTGTTCTAAACTCCTACCACCTAGACATTTCCTTCAGTTTTGAATCAGAAGCCAATAATGTAATACCTTTCCTGGACATACTGATCATCCGTACCCCATCACACTACCACACAACAGTATACCATAAAATCAGTAACCCAACTTTCTACACCAATTTCAAGTCTTTCTGTCCCTTATCCCATAAAATTAATACAGTTAGAACGCTTACCAAGAGATTGGTTACACATTGCTCCCTGCCCATATTCAGATCAATAGAGTTCTCTAACATTAAGAAACAACTTGCCCTCTCCCAATATCCACACCATTTCATATATAAATATCAATACAACCCGGCCCATATGAAACCCAAGTTACCCCATAGAAATACCTGCATCTTACCGTACTCAACACAATCCGCTGCCATATCTCACCTTCTTAAGCCTCACGGCATAAACACCAACTATACAAACAGTAAAAGCCTGGCCACCATTCTTAGACATCGTATTACCCGATTGCCGAGACCTGCCAGTGTTCAATCATCGGGTGGCTCGGTCTACTCAGTCTCATGCAACGATTGTAGTGCAACCTATATAGGTGAGACTGGTAGGTCCGTGGCCATCAGGATGGTTGAGCATGGCAGGTGCGTCAATAACAAAGACAACAAATCCCTCATCTACAGCCATATTCTTGACACAGGCCACTCTTTCGATTTAACTTCACCCACCACCTTATACAATAACATCTCCAATAAATACCAAAGACTGATCATAGAGGCCATTGTATCCATATCAAAAAATAGCATTAACCGACATATAGATTTACCTGCACAATATCAGGATATATGTAATAACTTGAATAACCGTTAAACCCCCCCCCCCTCCCCCAGTATAGTTCCAATATGGCCGCTGATGGCGGGTTGAACAGTCGATATCCTAATACTAGTCTCTCTTCATTATATAGTCACATGTTTTAGCCAATTACAAACCTACCATTTATTTGTCAACCGGCATTACAGGATTAGCATAGTTACATAAATATAATATACAATAGCTTAGATTTGCAAAATATTTTTAAACTAAATTGTTTTTTAGCCGTCCTATATTATTTTTCTCATATGTAAATATATCTTAAAAAACGGAATCCTATTTAAGGCCTATTGCCATCATGTATCATTACCAGTTGAAGGGCGTGACTGCCCGAAAGCTCGTGTAGTCGATTATTAAAAATTATTTTCTCCTAACGCTTTATTCTATAGTATGAAAATTTTCTCGTCAATGAAAAGGATTCTCTCATGCCACCGACCATCATGCCGCGCCAACAATATTTTTGATCTTACCCTTCTAATATCTCTAAGAGCAGAGGTTATCAAATGGCCTGTGCGTCGTTCGAAAGCTCTCAGTCCAAGGTCTTCATTGATTATCTTGGAAACGGTTCTTGGAGCCAAATTGATCTGCTTTGCTAAGATCTTTTGTTTGCGGAGTGAATTTCGACGAATTCTTTCGAAAATGGCTTTTATAGCTGCTTGCGTCCGTTGCACGCGCGGTCGACCAGATCTTTCAAGGTCATTAATAGTGCCAGCCTTGTTGAACCTTTCAATGGTTCGATAAACAAATTGACGCGTAATATTCAAATTTTGTAAAAGTTTAAAAAGGGTGAAAGATTTTGGCCTACCTTGTTAAAGGCTATTACAGCTATACGGGTTTCTTTAATACCCAAACCCATTATCAAAAAACAAATATATTTCGATTTTTTTTCTAAGCACGTGTGCACGAGATATTCAAATAACAACTACTGTATTTTGAATACTTAACGCGGTCAAATTAAAATTTTTATCACTGATTTGGTTTTGTAACAATATTTATGGCTAGACTAAGTATATATCTATATATATATAAGTCAATTTCTGTCTGTCTGTTTCGCGATAAACTCAAAAACTACTGAACCAATTGGTACCAAATTTTGCATGTCGCTTTTTATAAACCAGAGGAAAAATTTCGGCTACATTTTGCTTAGTATTTTTGGCTATTTCTTTTTTTCATTTGAAGAACTTTTTTTTACGCGGAGTAAATACGAGGGAAGGTAACAACACGAGGCCAATTAAGCGACCAATGAGCGTTCTGCATTTCTTTTCAAGTTGCTTGCGTACTTTTTTTAAAATATCTTTTAATACGAGTGTCACTTTTTTTACAAAAGTATTGAGAGAGAAATGTATAATACCAAGTTAAGGTAAGTTCAAACAATGCGAAATTTCACACAATTTAAAAAAAAAATTACAAAATTAGCGTTACTGTATATAAACAATGGCTTTCTTATTTTTTATTAATTTTTGTTCTGGCCTTTGTGTGTGTGTTTTTTTACAGTCAATATGATATAATTCTTAAAATTAAACAAACAATAGTCAATATGCAAAAAAATACAGTAGTGAAAATTTAATATGAATTACTGTCTCATTTAACAGCCAAAACATGTGTTTGTCTAAAATTTATATTGCTAAGTTAAGGTACGTTCACACAATGCAATTAAAAAAAAAAAAAACTTTACAAAACTAGCGTTACTGTATGTAAACAATGGCTTTCTTATTTTTTATTAATTTTTGTTCTGGCTAATGTTTTTTTTTACAGTCAATATGGTAATTCTTAAAATTAAACAAACAATAGTCAATATGCAAAAAATACAGTAGTGAAAATTAAATATGAATTACTGTCTCATTTAACAGCCAAAACATGTGTTTGTCTATAATCAATATACCCTTTGGTTTTTATCAGTCTAAAATATTAACATGGCTATTTTGGCTTTTTTTTTTTTTTTTTTGTATTATTATTTTTTTTCTGACATGTTCATAAGGCACTACATTTTACAAAGTTACGGTTAGTAAACAATGCAGATTTGACAATATTTACAAACTTTTATTACTGTATATAAACAATGGGCATATGTTTTTTAATTTTTGTAATGGCCTTTGTTTTGTTATTCTTTTAAAAAAATTCATATGTTTCATTGATAGTTTAAAATTTAGTCTGTTGTCATTTATTTTATTCGCTTGCCATTTCTGTATATTTTGTTTGTGGTAGTTCTATTATGCTGCTTTCTTTTTGTCTACGCAGATATTAGGCTAGGGTAAAAAATAGTTGAGCATTCTAAAGATTGACCTGTTTGACATGTTTTGCCATTAGTTTTTTTAGCCTTATTTATTTTCTGCTGAAATGTTGAGAGAGAAATTTGTTTTAGTTACCAAGTTATGGTTAGTGAACAATGTAGTTTTGATATTTACAAACTTGAAAATTTCTACTAGATAATCAGTTTTGTTCTGCAACTTATTCTGATACTTTGGATTTGTTTTGGGTCTGCACTGTTTTCCTTAAGAGCTTTATATATATATATATATATATATATATATATACAAAAATATTTTTGGTACTGATTGTGCTATTTCTGTTTTTTTAGGACATATTTTCAAATTGAATCATCCCATTTGTTATTCCTCGCAAAAGATCTGCAATTGGAGTAAGAACTTCTGCAGCTCGACGCATGGCTGCCCGAACTGCTAGAGGCCAAAGTAGCCGCACATTGGAGAATCCCCAACAGTCTCAAGCCCGCCTCCAAGGTCAGTCCCTCAAAATTGCTGGCATTGACTTGGAGCAACCCTGTTTCTCGCATGGGCAATTATATGTTGCCTGCTCTAGAGTTGGCTCAGGAAGAAAACTTTATGTTTTGGCTCCAGAAAATAAGACTTCAAATTTTGTGTATTCTTCTGTGTTGTCATGAATATTTTTTTTAAATGCTATTTTAGTCTTTTTGTTGTTGTTGTTTGAGTGGTATATTATTTTCATAATTCTTTCTATATACGTATATATTTGATGACAAAATATTGATGCACCCCGCCTTTGCAATGGTACCCGTCTCTGTGTTAAAAGATTGTGGCCTCATGTGGTAGAGGCAACCATTTTGACTGGTTGTTTTCAAAATTAAGTGGTCATAATTCCCCGGATTCCTCTGATTCATGATGATAAACATTCTCCTTTGCATTTTAAAATATTGCAGTTCCCCATTCGAGTTTCTTTCGCCATGTCGATTAACAAGGTTCAAGGTCAGTCCCTCAAAATTTGCTGGCATTGACTTGGAGCAACCATGTTTCTCGCATGGGCAATTGTATGTTGACTGCTCTAGAGTTGGCTCAGGAAGAAATCTTTGTTTTGGCTCCAGAAAATAAGACTTCAAATTTTGTGTATTCTTCTGTGTTGTCATGAATAATTTTTTTTAATGCTATTTTAGTCTTTTTTTTTTGTTGTTGTTTGAGTGGTATATTATTTTCATAATTCTTTCTATATACGTATATATTTGAAAGGTAAAATCTCTAGAATTAGAATATTCAAGGACAGTTGAAGATTATTATTATTTATATTAATATAAGTTTTTTTTTTATTATTTTTTAGAAAAACATCTACGAATGTTAGGCTGGGGTCTGAAAACATTAGATTACAGGCTGCTGGCTAGGCTTGGTCAATCACGGTCACTCTTCTCAAGCAATTTCAATCCTTATCCCTTTTTACCCAAAGAGTGTAATAGACCTACAGAGAATGCACCACTATATATAAGAGTTAACACGCTGGGGCGGGTACCTCGGAGGTTGGGTGGAAAATCTGCCAACTATTTGAACTATGTATTACTTCGGTGTTGCTATTCTATGGCTCTAATACTATTTATTAGTAATGTTCTTTCAGTATGAAGGAAATTGCACTCGGGGGAATTCCCGGGCGAAGCCGGGTCATTCGTCTATATATGTATATTTATCAATTATTTTTAATTTTTATCTATTTATTTATATATTTATCATTATATAATCATATTTATATTTTATCTGTATTTAACCCTATATAATCTAATATGGACATTGAAATAAATTAGTTTCAATCTCAATCTCTCTCTCGGACGGATTCTCCTCTGGAGATCTCCTGGACGTCCGAATCGCTAAATATCCTGGGCTGCACGATCACCGCCGGGAACACCGTTGCCTCCCAGGCTTCGCACCTGATGGGGCTGCTGGAGCGAGCCATCGCGAGGTGGTCTCCCTTCGTTCGCGGACTGTCTCTGGTGGGTCGTACCCACTCGTCCAACTGCTTGGTCCTGGGTTCCATCTTGCACCACATCCACGGCTACGTTCCACCTGAAACCATCATCGGCCGGTTGCAGGCGCGGCTGGCGCGCTTCGTGTGGGGTACGAGCCGAGTCTCGTGGCTCCCTGGAGGCATTCTGGATCGCCCAGCCTCCGAGGGTGGCGTCGGCGTGCTTGATATCGCGGGCCAGCTTCGGCTTGCCTGCCTGAAGGGCGTTCAGGCTTCTCTGCGCGGCGCCGCCAACGGCTACTCTTGGCGGGTCCGTAGCCGGACGTGGTTGACATCGCCGGCTCCTGATGTCTGGCTCTCACCGAGGAGAAGGAGGCTGCTGAGTCTTTGAGAATCCGTGTCCAGCATTCTTGAGCTTAACCACCGAAATCTCCATCCTGCGAGCCTGAGGTCTCTGCGTCTTCGAGGCCGCAACTGGTTTCTGCGGCCGCCAGACCTGCTGGCTCCCGACCGCTGGCTTCAGACGACTGTCGGGGACTTCTCAGATGGCGCCCCTGCTCTTGTAAGCTCAACGCGGGCTGCGCTGCTGGACGCACAACACCTCGGGATCTTCTGCCAGCGACTCCTGCAGGAAAATGCCAGCTCCAGATATCATGCGGAGTACGAGGCGGAGACCATCGTTCTGAGGGGCTCAACAACGCCCATTACCCTCCTAAACAGCCAGAGCGCGCGCCGGGCACTGGACGCGGCACGGCTCCAAGCCCATCCTGCTGCAGAGCCTAGCTGCACGGTCGGATCCTACCGTAGATGTGCCCCGCTCCATTTCCTGGGTTGACCTGCGTCGCATTTGCTTCTCGGGGCACGACGCAGATGTCGCTCTACGATTGTCCCTCCACGCGCCGCCACATCCTGACCATCCTGCCTCGAGGCGCGCCAACTGTGCCGCCTGTGGGTCCAGCGACGGGTCGCTGACCCACAGATATTGGAGTTGCCTAGCCGTGCGACCCCTGCTCCAGGAGGAGATTGCCTCCTGCGAAATGCCCCTGGATCTGCAGGCCTGGCTCTTCGGCGTCGGCCTCCATCCCGAGGGGATGAAGATCACAAGTGCGGCGAAGGCTGCCATCTTAAAGTACCATCTTGGTCTTGAGGAGGGAAACGCCAGTCAACACCTAGACCTGCCCACTCTGTGGGAAAGAACTCTCGCAGTCCACCCGTGGCGGAGTCGTTCCCGCGGTTGGCGACACCAATAAAGACCTTGTATATATTTTTGTATATATGTGTCATAATTTATACATAACTGGTTGCAAACCCGCCCAAATATGTATGCAATGTATGTTTTAAAAGATTTAATAAATACAAGGCTTAAGAATCTGGGAGAGAAGGACTAACAAAGCGGAAGCAATCATTAGCAGGTTTTATTATCCCGGAACTCATAAAACTGAGTTCAAGAACCTAGCATTTCCTGGTCAGGTTAGGACAAGTCCAGAGAACAAAGAAGTAGCAAAGACCAATCAGAGAGTAGAACATTAGCCAGGAACCTATAGCAAGATTACACGTCACAAACGACCAGCCAATGAGAAGCCAAAAGAGTTTTCTTCTTAAATCGGGAACGAAGAATAGTCAGTTGGGAGCTGGACAACACCAAGTCAGGACCTTGGACAGGATCGAGTGGTGAACTGGACAGGATCAAGTTAGCACCTGGACCGCCTTGAGATCAGCTTGGAGCAAAATCCCATCTCCGCAAACCTCAGATAAGTCAATTCTCAATTATGGAATAGATAGTCGATAGCCCACTCCTCAACTCCTTTTCTCCCTAGATTACTAGCCTTTTTTCAACTCAACCAACCCTGTGTTTTCGTTATTTTCCCCTGTATGCATAACTTGTCACTCAAACGACTGCGCCATCATCAATTCAATCAATTATCAACCAACTTCAAAAGATTTCGCACCGATAATCCCACATTAAGTCGACAGGATACAATGGAAAGTAACCAGAATACAGAAGTCAAAGATGACGGCAACCTATCGAGAGGGGGCGAGCAGCAGGAAGTGGGGAGACAACTGCGCCCCTGGCGGGCGTCTTGTTACAACTAGCGACGCTGCTGACCCAAGCGAAGGTCTCCGACGGAGCCGCGGCGGCACTCCCACCCTTCGATAGAACCTACAGCGCACACCAATTCTTCCAGGCCTTCGACCGGAAGATGGATGACGCCCACGTGGACGCCCCCGAAAAATTCCTCCGGCTGCCGAACTACCTGACGCGCCAACCCCTGGAACACTTCAGGAAACTCCGGTTGGCCGCCCAGGACTATTTCCAGGTGAGGCAAATCCTCTTGGATCTCTATCCAGAATCCAGCGAAGCGTCCTTCGCGAAATATTTCGCCATGAAGCTTACTGGACAAGCAGACCTGGAGACGTACTACCGGGAGAAAACCGCCATGGGTTTACAACTAGGGCTCCCACAGGAGGTGATCCTCGAGACGCTGACGGAAGGATTGCCGTTCTCCGACAAGCGTCTGGTCCGCGTGGTACCTCCTGAGAGCCTAGGAGAGTGGTTCCGACTGGCACAGCGGATCCACGGGCCCAGCATGCTAACGGCACGACACCGGGAGGACCAACCGCCCACCATGTCGGGTCCATACCCCAGCACACCCCGACGAACAGGTGCATGGACTGCACCTCCTCCGCCGTCCAACTGTAAGTTCTGCGGCGCTCGTCACTGGCACAGCGAATGCCGGCATAGGCCAGCCCCGACAACACACGCAAACGCAAGGGCAGTGCAAATGGCTCAAAATCGACACCCGAGTGCGCGGACAGTGCAAACGGTCCCAACCCAACACGCCCAGCGTCCCACGCAGCCACCCCACGCCGAAGACGCACAAGCAGCGGAGAGTTTTCGGAACTGAGGTAGGATCTCAACCCTTTACCGTCACCCAGTTGACGATGAAACTGTTTCTGACCCCTGATCTACCATGCCCATTCTTAATTGATATAGGCGCAAGTTTGAATATAGTGCCCCATAGTCTGTATAAGATGTTAAAAATTAATCTTCCTAAATTAAAATTAAAATGGCAATCTATAGATCTCCAGGCTATAAATGGTCTTGTAAAAACAATCGGTAAAACTACTCTCCCTCTGACAATAGGTAAAATTACTAGAAAAGAGAATTTCCATGTGGTGGAAGCACCTCTACCATTTGGAATTCTCAGTATAAATACCCTCCGTAATTTTAAATTAATGATAGACTTCAACCAAAGCACTATATTCCAACTTGGCGCCCCCTACCATTTTAACCATGTGCCAAATGAATGCACGTACTGGGAGTGTCAAGCGATGTCCCAAAGGACTTGCCCTGCACCCAAACCTTCCGCACATGACAACCACTGCGTGCATCCATTGAGCAAAACACAATTACCTACATGCCATCAGTCTAGTCACGAACCACACAACTTTTTCACTAAGGCCAATTGCCTTTTTTATATGCCCTCAGTTAGCAAGGCCACCACGGCTTCAACTTGCAACAACAATGCACAAGGCGCGTCCATCCCACAGGACAGCTCGCACAACTCCCACATAAAGCTCATAAGTGACCACACATCGTCACGAAACAATCACGCAAGTGTACATCGCAACAAACGCGACACTCACGCTAAAACACAACAAAATTCTTCTCCATGCACATGCTACAACACGACAAACAACCGCCACTATCCACCCCATTTCAACACACTTTTACAAAGATACAACCACATTTTCACACAAAACAAATTCAGCGTACCATGTTTAAGGATTCCACAAGTAAAAATACCCACGAACTCCGACAAAATAATTACCATATGGCCATATCGTGTTCCGATATGTGACCAACAGGAAATCCGCAACCAGGTCCAACAAATGCTGGAGAATGGCATTATAGAGCAGTCCTTTTCACCTTTCTCTAGCCCGATCACGCTCGTCACCAAGCACGACAAGACCAAAAGGTTTTGTATTGACTATAGAAAGGTGAACGAGCTAATTAGCTCTGATGTCCATCCCCTCCCGAGGATCGTGGATATACTCGACCGCCTCGCACAGGCCAAATATTTCTCCACGGCCGACATATCCTCCGCGTATTGGCAGGTCCCAATACACCCCGATTCTCGACCACTGTTGGCCTTTGCCACGCTCGAAGGGTTATACCAGCCCACTCGATTACCTTTCGGGTTAAAAACCAGCCCTCAGATCTACGAACGAGCCTTGAGTCAGGTCCTACAGAGACACGGACTTGACTGCGTGGCACATTATTTTGATGACTTCATCATTTTTTCCAACACTCTGGAGGAACATCAAAACCACCTGCGACAATTTTTCGCTTTTGCGAGGTAGAGAAGTTACAACTTAACTTCGCAAAATGCGAATTTTTTAAGCAGTCCATAGATTTCCTAGGCTACACCTTTACAGCTGGTACAACCACACCGCTCATAAGCAACACAGATATCATCCACGCCATCAAACAACCACACAACCGAAAAACACTACAATCCTTTCTAGGCGCTGTGAACGTCTATAACAAATTCATCCCGGAATACGCCCGCTTGCGGACACCACTCAACAACCTTCTCAAAAAGGATGTCGTGTGGGTCTGGGATGAAGCTTGCCAAAAGGCGTACATTAGCCTGAAAGAGAGCCTCACACAACACCCCATTTTACACCTTTACAAAGAGGGTCTGCCCTGCCAGGTGTATTGTGACGCATCCACCCTCGGTATTGCAGGCATCCTCAAACAGGTTCACTCTGATGGGAACGTATATCCAGTCCAGTTTTTCAGTCGCACTCTGCGTTCACACGAGCGAAACTATTCCATCTCTGAACTTGAGTGCTTAGCAATCGTTGAGAGTGTGGAGAAGTTTCGCATCTATCTGATGGGCAGAAAATTTACTATATTTTCTGACCATCACGCATTGAAGTGGCTGAAGACGATCAAAAACCCGTCAGGCAGATTGTTTCGATGGAGTTTACGGCTGTCGAGTTACGAGTATGAGGTCCGCTACATAAAAGGAAAACAGCAGTATGAGGCAGATCTCTTGTCCCGTAACCCGTTCTGTGGGTTCTTAGACGCATCCCTTATTAAGAACCATCAGCCTTCTTTATCGGGAGAGTCTAGCCAGACCATTGATCACAATGGACTGCATACCGTTTCCCGAAAAGGTGTAACAAAAATTATAATCCCCAAAACACTCGTCCACCAACTCTTACAAACAGTACACGCACAATACAACCACCCCGGTATTTCACAAATGACACGACTCATCTCCGCTCAATATTACTGGCAGGGTATGTCGAAAGACATTACACAAAAGGTTAAGACCTGCCCTACCTGCCAGTTAACAAAACGTCCATTGGGACCCACTTACGGGGAGTTAGGTCAACCGCCGGAAGCCAAGGGACCCTTTGACCTACTATCCCTAGACACCATAGCAGGATTTGCCAAATATGGCAACACCAAAACATACTTCCATGTTGTTAGTCGATCATTTTTCGCGCTACACATGGACGTTCCCATCTAAATCCACCAGCATTACCACCTACCAACAGGTAATCAAGCGAGTATTACAGGATGGCTCTCCGAAACGCCTTCTTACGGATAGAGCCCCTGCATTCACTTCACCAAAATTAAGTAGCTTCCTGCTTAACAGGAACATCCACCCGTTACTCACAACTAGCAATAATCCACAAGCCAACGGTCTATGTGAACGCCTAAACGCCACCCTCACAGGAAAACTTAGGCTATTACATTTGGAGAATCCTAAGATCGCATGGACCAAGTTGGTCAAACAAGTTACAACTATATATAACAGCACCCCACACTCTATCACCGGTTTTCCGCCCATCTACCTGATGTTTGGCGTCCTACCCCCAGAACTATCTGACCACAGCACACCTTACCCAGATATCGACAGAGCTAGGAAGATCGCACACACACGAACACAAAACAAACATATACAAGATAAGAACATTTATGACCAAAGACACAAACAACCACATTTCGAAATAGGTGATCAGGTGTTAGTTAAATTATATCACCACCCCAACACAGGGAAACTCGCCCCGTATTTCACAGGACCCCACACCATATTAGAGATTATATCACCAATTGTGGTCCGTATCGATAGACCCAATCAACCTCTCCAAAGAGATACTGATACGATCCACGTCAACAAGCTAAAACTATACACAGAAAAAGTCCGATATATACACCCACCCGCCATTAGAATACACCATGTACGACACAAGCCCAATTACACGTTCCCGTTTAAACATTTCACACCCGAATCGTTTCCAGCAGAGCCGTTGAGATTCAAACCAACAAACAGCGAGCCTTTCAAGCATTTAGATCCTACCATTTTTTCCAAAAAACGATTTACGCCATTCTCCCGCGATAACAAGAATTGCGACATAGAACAGCCACAATTAATAAAAGTCCAAATAGATATCCCAGAGCCACCATTCATGGCAAAAACACGGGAGAAGATGGGTCAATATCCCATTTTTCACCTAATCTCTGTTATGTGTCTGCTATTTCTACCCTATGGACTCGTCCCATTTTTATTCATCGTTCACATGCTAATTTATACCCTACCTTCCCATAGAATTTACCAGCTGCAAGAGGCAGTCTTCCATATAGGTCAAGCACTCGTAAGACTCCTAGAAATTCTAGGGGACATTCTCGCTGAAAATTTAAACAAACTCAGAGGAACTCGAATCAACTAAAAAGAAACAAAACCGATGCCGGAGGGAGAAGACCCAATTCAATTAGAGCGCGTGCAGATTCAATTAAAAGGACAATTAGGCGTTGAGCAAAAATCAATTATGGAAGCCGGAGACCGTTTCCCCGCACGACAATAAGACGTCCGCCATTACTCAAATTACTTGCAAATAGAGGGTGGATAGATTTAGAAAAGGACCTTGCTTTTCCCCACACATCCGCCATTCTTCCGGACTCGGATCATATTCCCATTTCCTCGCGAGAAAGACGCCGGTCAGCTCAGCTACATGCAAATAGAGGGGAGATAAATCGGGAATCACCCCGGCGGGCCCCTTGTTTTTCCCCCACACATCCGATAATATAAATTGATGTCAGCGCGCTGTGGACGATCTCTAGTATCGCCCAGTTTGGATTCCAGTTGAACCTACATATCGACTTTTACAAAAAACACAATTTAATTGCACTCTCACAAGAGACTTAAGACGTTACCGACACTTCCCAATGAGTTCACATTTCTATTCTTTATTCTTTAAAGACTTCCAAAAAAAAACGTTACATTTTACCCACATTAGACACACAGACGTTAGATTTTAAAACACGCAGATCTCAAGGTCAAATATGAACAAAACACGCACATAACCACTTAAATGATAGGAAAAATTAGGTAACTAAGCTTTCGAGCTTGCGTTTTCTTCCGAAGGGATTAAACATCCTTTTTAGAAGGATCGAGGACTCTCCTCGGATCCTGTATTCAAAGTTTTGACTACGGTACCGACACCCGATATAATAAAGTGGATATTGGGCGAGCACATCTTAAGTGCCCTAGGGAAATGCATAAAAATCCCTGGAACGCATTAAGGCTCGGGACATATTAACATACTGCATTCGGCATTGAGATCTCGAAAAACAAACACGAACACCAAGACAAAATACACCCGTAAGGTTAATTAGATTCCCATGTCCTCTGTATACATAATATAAAGCACAAAATTGGGACAGATCACTTTTCTACCCAAGAGTCGCACAGGAAAGACAAAAAATTATACAAGGCATATAATTAATTGATTGCGAGATATAGATGGTGGCATGTAATTACAAAGCGAGTTGACGAACCTCGCTATACACATTTTTAATATATTATTCATTTACATTATTTTCTTTTTTAAATCAAAATACTTAATCCAATTTATAATTTTTTCCTAATTCAATTACTTATCATTTATTTTAGCAATTATTTACCACCTCTTTTATTTTGTTAACAATTCAATAACTGAACAATTTTTATCAACGAAACTCACTGGTTTTCTTTTAAAATTAGATATTTTATATTTTTTGACTTACAAAGCATTTTTCTTTTTTTTTTCTACCATGCAACCAAGCATTCACTTTGATTTCTTCCAACTTTTTATTTTTATTTTGATTTCACAAAAGACCTAATAGAAATCCCTCGATTTTCATTCCCAACTTCAAGTAGAATATAGTTAGGCATTTTTCTTTTTTTTTTCACCATGCAACAAAGCATTTTCTTTTTTTTTTTACCATGCAACCAAGCATCCACTTTGATTTCGTTCAACTTTTATTTTTATTTTGATTTATCAAAAGACCTAATGAAACTCCCTCGATTTTCATTCCCAATCTCGAGTAGAATATCGTGTAGGCGCCTTTTCTTTTCTTTTATCCCACTATGTACCATAGTATTCATTTATGATGTCTTACAATTGCAAAATTTTTGATTTCTATTAATTACACGCAAGCTATATATCATTAATACCATTCTCTTTTATCTTTTATATCACTACCAATTCTTGTATATAGCCTCTCTATAACCAACTAATTTTCCCACAAAATTATTTTTTTTCCTTTACAGAACTCACTCAGGTTCACCCCATCGTAAATTCTTCACATGTAGGGGGCGCATCTGTCATAATTTGTACATAACTGGATGCAAACCCGCCCAAATATGTATGCAATGTATGTTTTAAAAGATTTAATAAATACAAGGCTTAAGAATCTGGGAGAGAAGGACTAACAAAGAGGAAGCAATTATTAGCAGGTTTTATTATCCCGGAACTCATAAAACTGAGTTCAAGAACCTAGCATTTCCTGGTCAGGTTAGGACAAGTCCAGAGAACAAATAAGTAGCAAAGACCAATCAGAGAGTAGAACATTAGCCAGGAACCTATAGCAAGATTACACGTCACAAACGACCAGCCAATGAGAAGCCAAAAGAGTTTTCTTCTTAAATCGGGAACGAAGAATAGTCAGTTGGGAGCTGGACAACACCGAGTCAGGACCTTGGACAGGATCGAGTGGTGAACTGGACAGGATCGAGTTAGCACCTGGACCGCCTTGAGATCAGCTTGGAGCAAAATCCCATCTCCGCAAACCTCAGATAAGTCAATTCTCAATTATGGAATAGATAGTCGATAGCCCACTCCTCAACTCCTTTTCTCCCTAGATTACTAGCCTTTTTTCAACTCAACCAACCCTGTGTTTTCGTTATTTTCCCCTGTATGCATAACTTGTCACTCAAACGACTGCGCCATCATCAATTCAATCAATTATCAACCAACTTCAAAAGATTTCGCACCGATAATCCCACATATGTATATTTGTCAATTATTATATGTATTTACATTTATTTATTCATATATTTTTTTACATGGTGATTTGCATAACAAAGCCAATAGAGCTTACGGTAAAATTCGCCGATTTTAAGATTAAACTCAATAAGATGAAATATTACGGAGATAGAACTGGTGTAACTTTGATGTACTGTTCGATGGCTTACTGGCTGAAAGTGATCACGGCCTTACTGATTATTGGATGTGTAGAACTAAATCCAGGGCCGAAAAGACAGACGACATTGACAAATATGCCTTACTCAACTCCAGACCAGACACCGATGACCGATTTAAAGCTACTGATAATTGACCTTTCGGCTGAAGTGAAAAGATTGGGAGAGAAAATTGATGCAAGGTTGCTCAATATTGAGCAGAAGATGGAGGATTGGGATCGAAGAATGACTGGAATGGAAACATCTATAGCTTCGTGCACAGATGCTCTGACGACTAACACGAGGTCAATTTCTCACAATACCCTAAAAATAAGGAATCTGGAAGAAAGCGCGGAGGCTTTGGAGAGACGAGCCAGAGAAAACAATTTAATAATATATGGCATCGAATCAGCAGGGACTGACAGCCGGGAATTGCTGCTACAAAAGGTCAAGAAGTTAATGGCGGAAGATAAGCAGATTACTGATGATGTGGTAATTGCCGAATGTCATCGCCTGGGCAGGGGACCAAAGGCGCCTATTCTGATTGAAGTTCCTGATCACGAGTCCAGAATATGTCTCCTAAAGAACTCATCCAAACTTCGAATGCTCAATATTTTTATGAGCAGGGATTACACATCCCCCAGATTAGAGAGCAGAGAAAAATTTTAATAGAAAGGAGAAAGGAACTTTACAAGAAAGGTATAAGATCGAAGTTGAGGGATAATAAACTTCTCCTAAACGGCATCAACTACATGGTAGTGGAGGGACAGGTGGTGAATGCCAAAGGAGAATCAATATAGCTAGAGGCACACCCGCGGATCTCTGTAAATAGAGAGAGAGAGATGTAAAAATTCAGGTAATAAAATACATACAAATGAAGATGCATAATCTAGAAACAAAACTCAACTCACAGGAACTCCTCATATTTCACAAAGCAAGACTCATACCATTAAAGAAAGTCAACTTAAGGGCTTAAATCTGAAACATAATAAAATTAAGATCGAAAAAAGAAAACCAATGGCTGGCAATTAACCAGCTGAAGACAGTCAATAATAACCAAGATGCATTTCTTCGCCGTCTCTTAGACTTAACAAGCTTCACACCAGGATATATCCTCAGAAGAGAATGTAGAAGAATTTTAACTGAACTCAATGCTGTAAAACTCACATTAAAGTTTTGGGTCAGGATAGTAAAAATGGAGACGAGCAGATTACCACATGTTTGCTTAAATTATCTCTGGAAAGTCACCGCGAAAAAGGAAATAGAAAACAGTTTTACTCAAAATTTAATAAAAAATTTAGACTCTAAGGGATATTCCTTTCTTAAGGGCTGCGAAAACTTCTTAGTCATACAGAAAGAACTGCCGGGCATAATTAGAACCACCACAGACCAACTAATTCAAAACGATCAGATGAAAATCATTGATTCAGCCCACTTTGCTCACTAGAAATTTTTGAGTGAATCATTCATGACAGAGGAGTACCTACGATTAAATATCCCGCTTCCCAACAAAAGACTAGTTGCACAACATAGAGTTCTATGGCAATTCTTCAGGGAAGAAAGAAAATGGCAGGAACTGTTTACTTTGTAAGGATCTCATGGTTGATAATTTGGTTCACTACTTCCTCCAATGCCCTCTTTTAACAGAAGAACGTACTGAAATTTTCCCAAGCCCTAACTTTGGTCAATTTAGATACCAACACATATGTTAACTTCTCACTCCAGCTCTGGATGATGAATTACTGATTGTTAAATACTTTAAGCTCTGCACAGAAGCTGGGCGCATGAGAAAGAATGCAGGGCAAAGGATACTGGAGGATGACCTATCTGTAAATAGGTAACTGAATGTGACACAAGCTTTATTTTGTTGTAAATGTTTCCTCTTCCTTCTCCTCTTGTTGATGTGTAAATACGGCGAATCCTATATGGGGCAGAATGCCCTAAATAAAGGCTTTTGTTGTTGTTGTTGTTATTCATATATTTTATCATAACATGATCTTATTTACTCATATTTAGGTATTTAACCTTATACGAGTATAACCATATATGAGCGATGTAATAAAGAAGTTTCAATCTCAATCTCTCTTTACCTTGTAGAGAGAGAGAGAGTTTGAAACTTATTTATTTCAAAGTCCATATAAGATTATATAAGATTAAATACAGAATAAATATAAATATTAATAAATAAGATTATATAATGATAAATATATGAATAAATAGATATAGATATCTATATATAAAATACAATATAACGCGGCTTATGATTGTGAAACGAAAATTGCAACTATACCGCGAATGTTTCTTTTAAACGAAAAATCGAAATTTATTTTAAAGAGAAATAGCGATTATTTATAACTTTAAAGATGAAGTATGATAGGATGAATTGTGAAGAGTAATGATAAACGGAAAGATAAAAGTGTCCAGGGATGGGAATCGAACCCACAGTGTTCCGCTTACCGGGCAGATGCCATGTCCACTAGGCTACCCTGGACATATTTTTTCCGTTCGTAAATATTATATAAAGTAATTTGAAATAAAATATAACGCGGCTTATGGTTTTAAAACGAAAATTGCAACTATACCGCGAATGTTTCTTTTAAACGAAAAATCGAAATTTATTTTAAAGAGAAATAGCGATTATTTCTAACTTTAAGGATGAAGTATGATAGGATGAATTGTGAAGAGTAATGATAAACGGAAAAATAAAAGTGTCCAGGGGTGGGAATCGAACCCACAGTGTGGCATCTGCCCGGTAAGCGGAACATTGTGGGTTCGATTCCCTTCCCTGAACACTTTTATTTTCCGTTCGTCATTATCTTCATAATTCATCCTTTCATACCTCATCCAAAAAGGTTAGAAATAGTCGATATTTCACCTTGAAATAAAATTTTAATTTGTCGTTGAAAAGAAACTCATGCGGTGTAACTTCAAGTGTCGTTTTACAATTACATGCCGCAGTGTATTATATTGTATTATAAATGATGATAATGTGTACAATGTTTTTGGATCTTGGGAGGCTCCCCCACCTTGATAAGGTCCTCCGCCAGACGAGGAGGGGGTCTTCTTGGACTCTTCGCATCTCCAGGCCCAGGAAGTGCTTGTAGATGCGGGTCTTGGCAGATGCCATGATGGCCAAGGCGTCATCCTCCAGGTCATGCCCGAAGATCCAGCTCTGCAGGTCAGGGGACCGCTGGATGATGGTGAAGGCCCCCAAGATGACCGGCCTGATCCGCCTACAGGATCATTAGCGGTGGGCCAGCGACGCACGCCAGCTGCACGGCAACGTCAGCATTGTGCCCCGAGAAGGCACATCGCCGGAGAGGACCAGCTGATGGAGATGGGAATGCTGACGTGGTGGAGCCACCGTCCCAGCAGCTGGGTGATGGGCAGTGCAGCCGGGCGTGGACGCTCCAACATGCGCCGGGCAGTGAGGGTTGTTAAGCGCTGGAAGGCGGTGGTCGTTCGGCGCATCACAATTGCGTCCGCAAGGCTAGCGACGCGATGACGGCTACGGGCATTCTGGGTGACCAGGCGTGAGCAGAAGCTCCCCAGAGCAGCGGCGTCCGCGAGGGCGCCACGCGTAGCGATGGTGATATTTGGAGGAGTCCCGGTCAGTTCTCCAATGCGCCAGCTCAGCCATCTTAAAGGAGACAGGAGCTCAGGGGGCCGCAGGAAACGGCAGTCGCCCACGACTCGAAGAGTCTGGAGGAGTGCTGGTTGTAGGATCCGGTGGTTCAGCTCTAGGATCTCCGCAGCAGCTTCGAAGAGGTGAAGACTCCGACTACGCCGCGGGAGAAGCCAGGTGCCAGGAATGGATGCAGGAGACAGCCACATCCCACTCTCGGCGAGCCAACAGTGAGCGTTGCGAACTCCACGCAGTGCTGCCTGGACGCCCTTGAGGCACGACAGCCGGAGCTGAATGCCAACGTCGAGAAGTCCCATGCCTCCCACGGAGATCGGCCGCACTAGGATGCTGCTGGGAAGCCATGAGGTTCGATCGTGCCCCCACACGAATCGAGCCAATCTTGCCTGCAGTCTTGCGATGGTAGTCTCGCTGGGAAAGTAAGCCTGGGGGTGATAGTAGATGGCCGAGAGCACCAGGCTATTGGCCGCTTTCGCTCGACCAGTGAGAGACCTCGGACAAAGGGGGACCACTTAACATTGGCCCTCTCCAGTAACTCCTGCAGATGTTGGTCTTGGGCCAAAGTTCCCACACCAGAAGTCACTATGGTCCCTCGGATATTGATTTTCTCCATGTTCCAGGAGATGTCCAACGGGGAGTCGGTGCGGTTCCTCCATCTCCCGCACCAGAGGCCCTGGCTCTTGCCGAAGTTGACTCTTATTCCTGACGCACGCTTTAAGTCCTCGAAGATCTTCTTGACGGCCTCTAGCAGCCCATCCTCGCGGATTAGCAGGACGATGTCGTCGGCGTACGCCAGGACATTATCCCGGCCGAGTAGCTGCTCCAGGCGAAGCAGGAGGGGCCCGGTGGAGATGGTGAAGAACGCTGCGCTGGCAGCGCATCCTTGCCTTACTCCGTTGAGCATGTGGAACAGAGGAGTTCTCCCAATTCCTTCTATTCTCGCCGTCGCCTCGGCCTCAGCGTAGAGCAGAAGAACCCACCCCACGAAGACTGACGGCAGACCGACGGAGAGAAGAACGGACATCAGGAAGCCTCTGTCCAGCGTGTCAAACGCTGACTCCAAGTCGGTTGCGACGACTGCCAGCGGGGTTACTTCTCTGCAGGCAGTGGCAACTTCGTCAGCTACGCGGGATATGTTCCAGGCTGGTGTTCTACCTGGAACGACGTAGCTCTGGCTTTCAGGTACGATGTCCCGGAGATGAGGTCGCAGTCGCCAGTAGAGGACCCCGCTGAGGACTCTGCAGTCCGTCGTTGGCAAGGAGAGAGGTCGAAGTCCGGCTAGGCCTAGACCACCGTGCGGTTTTGCTATCAGGGACATTTCGTTGCGCCGCATGGACGAGGGCAGAGCCCCGCAGAGCTGGGACGCCTCGAAGACCCGACGGAGCGCACTCGCGAAGAAATCCTCGAAGCCCCGGAAGAGCTCGCAGGGCAAGTCATCCCACCCGGCCGTTTTCCCAGTTGGCAGACGGCCGATGGCAGTAACAATCTCTTCTTCGCCGATCCCATAGCGGTGGAGTGGATCGCTTTCCTCAATGGTGATCCTTAGGGTGAATCCACGCAGGAAACCATCGATGTCTTCCGGTGTGCACGTAGGGTGGGAAAAGCGCTCCTTTAGGTTGGCGAAAGCAAAGTCTCTCACCGCTGGTCCCGTGATCACTCGACCTGCGATGTCGTAGAATGTTGTCGACGACGTTCCTCTGCAACGAAGACGAAGAGCGCGCCCCAGGTTCGGCAGGGAGGGATAGTCCGAGTTGATGGATACATCCTCGAGCTTGATTCGGGCATATTTTCTTTCCCTAGAGATGTAGTCGTCGTCGTTGTTGCGCAGGTCATGGAGGGACTTGATGGCCGAGGTCAGAGGCGTCTTGATTTGTCCCCACCTCCTCCAGATTCCCGCATTTTGCATGTCCTCGATGTTTCCAAAGGCCTCATTAAGAAGCGTTTCCACTGTCCCAACGACTAACCTAGATCGGAGCCTGCTAGCAATGCATGGTGGACGAGGTTCTGGGGCCTCGCCGATTTGGAGGAGGACCGCACGGTGGTCAGAGTTCTTGTAGTATAGGCTCCAGTATCGGGTGACGCGGTTGGAGAGTCTTGATGGTAGGAGAACTCGATTCAATCTGCTCGCATCCACCCGGCTTCCGCAACTGGAGTTCCTTATTGGTAAGTGCGCGGCGTCGAAGATAGCTGCGGCATCTACGAGGTTGGCCCGGCCCAGGAGCTCCCCAAGGGCTTCGACGGATCCGGACGCAATGTCGCTCGCAGACTCCTCCGAGATATTGAGGTCCCCGAGGACCCACGCGTCTTCATTGACAGCAGCAGCTGCGATGGCCTGTAGCTGCTGTAGCCGCTCGTCAGGAGCATGAGAGAGGTGGCAGTTGATAAATGTCGCCTTTAATCCCCGGATGGTGACGTCGAAAGCGGCGATCTTGCCAGGGGACAGGACCCGTTGCCCGATGACCTGGACGCCGGATGAGAAGATGCAGGCGAGGCCGGATCCTCTGGCGCCAGATGCTAGAACAACCTCTGCCCTGTATCCCAAGCAGAGGTCTTCGACGCTGTCCAGGGTGGTGACATTAGTCTCCTGAATAAAGGCAACGTCAACTGCATGCTGCCCCAGGAAACAGCACAATTCGATGCTCCTGCGTCGAGCGGCAATGCCGCGCACATTAAGGCACGCAAGGCGGAAGCTCTTGCGGGCTCCTTGTCCATGTTTTGGTGTCAGAGAGCCGTTTATAAAGGGTTGACTTGGAGGATCTAAGTCCCTTTATGAGTTTCTCGCTGAGTAGGTACAGGGCCAGCTTCTGTTCTGCGCTGATTTCTTCCATTAGCAGCCTCAGGTGAGGAATGGACACGATGGCCTCTTTCACTTCCTCTACCTTCAAGCCTAGGAGTGTAATCTCTCCAAAGGGGGATGTTGGGAGGCGCTCGAGCAGAGTGTTAAGCTGCAATAGGGCCGTTGACCCAGCTTTTGGAGACAAGGATCTGGCTCTATCCTTGCTCTTGCGATGGCTGGATTAGCTACCTTTACTGAAGTTGAGGTCTGTTTGGGTGGAGGTTCCCGGAGTTATGGTGGTGGGCTCAGTCTCGGGAGCTTTGGCCTCTTGAGTAGGTGGCGTGGAGGATGTCTGTGCCATGACAGCCACTGGCGCAGGGTGGTTCAATGCTGCGGGTGGCGATGCAGCTGCAGTGGTGTTAGGAGCAGGCGCCGTTTTTACACTGCTCTTCTGGCTCGAGGGTTGGATGGTATTTGCCTCCCTGATGATCCGGGGGAATTCAATCTCTTGTGGCCCATTCTGTAGCACTTGGAGCAACGGAAGCCGTACTCCGAGTAGGCCAGTGCAGAGCCGCCCTTGGCAGTCACAACAATCTTCTTAGGAAGATCTGTGATTTTTTCCCGTTGTTCATCAGGATGAATGCCGTCTTTTTTAGGTCCAGCCAGGTGTAGCTGCCGGAAGAATTCACGGCAGGGGCGATGGAGACCACCTGGCAGTAGGGCCTCAGGGTCCTGATGATGTCCGCGTCTTCAATGACAAATGGAAGCCCGCTGAACGGATATTTTTTCTGCCTTCTTTTGGTAAGGAAGGGCTTTGAGGAGGGCTCCCTTGACCATAAGTCCGTCCTCTATTATTGTCTCCGCCATTTCAGGCCTCTCAAGGCCAACTAACATCTGCCCGGATGCTTTTGCCAGTTGTACAACGCAACTTTTCCCCAGTTTATTCTCCAGGGCCTTGATGTAGTCCATCGGAGTGAACTCCGGGGAGTGCTCCAGATAGACCATCTTGTCAAATATTCAGGCAGCTGCTTTGCTCCGGCAGTGATCCAGCATTTGTCTGAAGACCTTGATTTGTTCAATGATGTACCTGGGGTGCGATGGCTGGCGCGGCGCAGTGTTGTCCCAGGTGGCTTCAGTCTGGCTTGATTTTGTAAAAAACACTCGTACCACAGCCGTTGTCGGAGGCGATCAGCTCGTCCTCCTCCGCTACACAACCAGTCTGGTTTATTTCCTGCTGTAGATACTCTTCGAATTTCTGGATCACGGGAGAATCTTCTAGCGTAGATTCTGGCAATCCCCTTACGACGTCTCCCGACGTGATGGTCTTTGTTGTGATGGTCTTGTCGGGATCTTTATCACCTGGAATCGTCTTTTGTACCCTTAGACATTGAGTACGTGGGCTATTGGTTGCTGTGATTGTTTTTGAGAAGCCATCAAGATTTTTTGGCGGTAGCACATTAAACTTAACTTCGCAAGACATGGGTGTGGCAGAACGTTTGACATTCCGATTATGCTCGAGTCGGCTCAATCGAGATTCCATCCCTTCTTCATACGATCTAACGTCTTCTCCGAGCTCATCTACTTTCTGGTTTATCAGAGTGAGAAATTTTTTGAATTTTTCAATTTCGAGGTCGGCTATTTCATGCATTTTTATTTTTCAAATAGCGCAAAATAAAATTTTCAATTAAAATTAACTAAGCTGCAATCCCACTTCTGACACCAAATGTTACGTCGTACCCAGACGCTATTAGTGTACCTTGTCTACTCAGGATGCCACAAAGATACACAGTGAGTTCGAAGGGTTTGCAGCTAAAGTTAGCGCTTTATTATGGCTCACTTAAAGGAAGAAATACAACATTGGGACTTGCCTTCAGCATCCCCGTCAGAAGAATCCTTTGCGCCGTGGATGTCCTCTTGTGAAGCGTTCCGCTCCACACTATACACATTCAGCCTGGACTACACCGACTTGTAGGTCGCTCCGATGTCAGTCTCTCCTGGCACCGCATTGCTGGATCATTCATACGCCCTGGAGGTAACTCTTCGCCGTCTTCTTCTTGCCGCAGATCTCGATGTCACCAGACGACTTCTCCCGACACTGTGATGTCCTCTCGGCGCACAAACCCCCTTCAGGCCGACCGCTATCTCGTCTCCTTCCTCCACTACGGCACTATCAATCAACACTTCCTTGTGGAGGAGCCACTGCATACCTTCTTTTCTTGGTTTGCCCACTTATTCTCTTCATCTTCTTTGCTGCACCGCTTCAGTATCCTTCATCAATTGTTCGGCTCCACGGGAGATATGAGGAGGTCCTCCATCTTGCATGGATGTTATTTCGCCTAGTGCTTGTCTGTCCTTCAATATGGGAATAACCATTTCTCTCATAAATTTGAACATAACGTTCACCAGTTACAGAAACGGTTTTAAAGGTTCTTCCATTGATTTAAAAATGGCCCAATAATGAAAGAAGATGTGAACCCACATAAAACTGTAACTCTGGGCTGATAAATTGGCATTTCTCTGGCGTTACCCAACTCAAGATCAAGATGATACTTGTAGATGGTAGCCTTCGCCACACTGGTTTGCTTCATTGCTTCGGGATGGAGGCCGACGCCGAACAGCCAGGCCTACAGATCCAGGGGCTCTTCGCAGGAGGCGAAAAACTCCAGGAGCAGGGGTCGCACGGCTCGGCAACTCCAATATCTGTGGATCAGAGACCTACTGTACCCACAGGCGGCACAGTTGGCACGCCTCGAGGCAGGATGGTCAGGATGGGGTAGGGCGTGGAGGGCCAGCCGTAGGGCGACATCTGCGTCGTGCCCCGAGAAGCAGTTGCGACGCAGAGAGAGATGGAGAATGAAACAGATTTATTAACCATTCATATAATATTATATAGTGTCGAATTAAATAATAATAATAATAAATAAATAAAATAAAATAATAATAATAATAATAATAATTTATATATGTGATGATTTAAGACCATGGAATTGTTCTAAATAATCCAGATATCTACTACCACATATTTCACTCACTCTCTCTCTCTCTGAGTCCGGACGGATTCTCCTCTGGGAATCTCCTGGACGTCCGAGTCGCTGACCATCCTGGGCTGCACCATTGCCACCAAAAACACCGTCGCCTCCCAGGCCTCACACCTGATGGGGCTGCTGGAGCGAGCCATCGCGAGGTGGTCACCCTTCACCCGCGGTCTGTCGCTGGTGGGTCGTGCCCGCGCGCCAACAGCCTGGTTTTGGGTTCTATCCTGCACCACCTCCACGGCTACCTTTCACCTGAAACCACCATGCAGGCGAGGCTGGAGCGCTTCGTGTGGGGTACGAGGCTATAAAAGTAGGTCCCAAGCCAAAGTTTGGCAGTTTTTGTTTCAGTCCTTCAGTCCTCCAGTCCGCGTAGGCCGCTCCTATAGAGGTAATCCTTTCCTGCCAGAAACCTCCTCGTCCCATTCCTTCTTGACGTTCAGACGCTTCTTCGTGGAATCTCTGTTTGTTTATTTCACCTTTGGCCCTACTGTGTCGCCTTCCACCACGCCTGCACGGTAGAGGTGACATCGAGGTTCGTCTAGCATCAGGTAACACTGGTCCCAGAGGTCCCAAGATATCACAGGCTCTCCCGTCTGAAGACTTGACAGGAATGTGGACGCCAAGGTACAAGTAAGCAAGTAGACCACTGTCTGTACAGAAAGATGGAACAGGAAAGAGAGGAGGATTCAAAGAAGCACATGGAGTCTGATCCCGACTATGAAAGTTGCGAAAACACCACTTTTCCCAAGATAGAAAACACCCTCGGTAGGACGCAGGAAGTCGCCCCCAGCGAGGAGGACGCCCCGCCCCCGCCGGTGGCATCAGATGTCCTAGGGAGTTTGGCGAGGACGCTACATCAGCTGTCCACGGCGACCGGACTATCGCGAGATTTGGAGCTACCGCGCTACGATGGTTCCTACGAGGCGCAGAGCTTCTTCGACAATTACGACGCCCAAGCTGATCGGGCCCAACTACAATACACCGAAAGACTGAGAAGGCTACCAAACCTCCTGCAAGGTAAGGCCCTGCACTACTTCCGCAGCCTAAAATTAGATAAATTATACTACGTTGATGCAAGGCAGGCCCTGATTGACCTCTTTCCTGAAACCACAAACGCGTCATTCGCACGATTCTTGGCCATTAAGTTGTCAGATCGCTCCTCGTTAAAGGAGTATTATCAAAAAAAGACGGTGTGTGACCTACAGCTGAATCTTCCCCACAAAATCTTATTAGAATCCCTGACTGATGGGTTACCCGTCGCTGATCAGCGCATTGTCGCTGCCGTGCAACCGAGCACCCTCCAAGAGTGGTATAGGGTTGTGTCGCGCGTAAGAGGAATCTACAGTGCGTCACAAGTGTGCCAACAGACGACCAAAACAACTCCCAACCCTTCCTTCGCACCGTCACCGAGGAACAGTACTCAGCGACCGTGGTCAGCACGACCCAACTACGCTGCCAATCCATCCCCTTCATCCTGCAGGTATTGTGGCGCCATGCACTTGGCACGCCCAGTGCCCCAAACGGCCTGCACAGAGCCGACCAAGACCTGTGTACCGAGCCACAACTTATCCACAGCACGAAAGAACTGTGTTGTCCTCTCCCGCACCCTTCCGAGTTACCAACACGCGGGCGCATGTTACCCGCTCCCCTGATCCTCTCTACACCACGAGCCCAGCGCAAGCAGTGAACTCTAACTGTTCCAGGGATCCTCCAACCACAGCACCAGACCAGGCCTGTCCCGACACACAAGACAGCACAACAGTAGGTTCCTCCTCACATAATTTTCGTTGAACAATTGCTCGTTCGAGCTGAACTGTCCAATAATGTACACCTACCTCTACTACTTGATACAGGAGCATCTATCGATATAATTAGTCAGAATACTTTTAAAATAATAGAAACCAGTTTGCAAAAGAAAATATACCCGTCCATTCATTTAACTTAACTATTAACGCCATAGCTAACAATATTTTCACCATAGGTTATATATTTTTAAACTTAAAAATATGTAACATAACGCAGAACCTAAAATTCCATATCATAGATACACCCTTGCCTTTTGGCAAATTATCCTTTAACTCCATAAAAAGATTTCTACTAATTATAAACTGTCCTCAGCTACTCCTGTATCAAGATACTGTACCCCTACCAACTAAATTGTACAAATTCACTTCTTGCAAGCAACACGTGTCCCATGGACAGGTTGATACAACTGTCCCATTTACTAAATCTTCCCCTCCTGGAACGGGTTGCTCACATGTGGTGAACTCCAACGACCTTATTTGGCCTCATTGTAATGTTCCTGATCCTATTTTCAACGCCTCTATGTCATCCTCTTATAATTTACACAATGTATTGCTTCAAGTTGCACCCGTTTCCGCCGCCAATAAATGCGACGTCCCTAGGCTTAAAATACCTCCCGTGAAAATCAATACTACTTCGAACAAGGTAATTGGCTTACGTCCTTATCGAGTACCCCCAAATAACCAACTTGAAATACAAACACAAATCGAACAAATGCTTGAACACACGGTATAATTACAACCTCTGTATCTCCCTATGCCAGTCCCATCACGCTTGTCAACAAGCGGGACAAATCAGAACGCTTTTGTGTTGACTATCGTAGGATTAATGAAATCATTGCACCAGACGTCCATCCTCTCCCCTTGATAGAGAATATACTCGACAAACTCTCGCGCGCCAGGTATTTCTCCTCAGCCGACATATCTTCTGCCTACTGGCAGGTCGAGATAGATCCCAGTTCCCGTCACCTTTTAGCTTTTGTGACCTTAGACGGGCAATACGAATTTTGTAGGCTTCCTTTTGGGATGCGCAGCTCACCACATATTTTGAACGCGCAATAAACCAAATATTCCAAAAATATTTGTTAAACTTCATAGCCCACTATTTCGATGATTTCATTATCCTTTCGGATACCTTAGAAGAGCATATTCAACACTTAGAACAATTCCTTGAGATCTGCCAACAGGAAAATATTGAACTAAACTACAAAAAATGTGAATTTTTGAAAAATCAATAGAATTTCTAGGATACACCGTTGAGAACAGAACCTACACACCGCAGACTCGTAACCTCGATATTATTAACGCCATCAGAACTCTCTTCAACCAAAAAACGCTACAATCATTTTTAGGAGCCGTCAACGTGTATAACAATTTTATACCAGATTATGCCCGTCTCAGAGCACCACTCAACAAATTACTTAAAAAAGACACTAAATGGCAATGGGACGACAAAAGTCAACAGGCATTCACGGCTCTCAAGGAGAGCTTTAACACGTAATCCCGTATTACATCTGTATCAGGATGGCTTACACTGCCGCTTGTACTGTGACGCCTCCACCCAAGGAATCGCTGGAATTCTCAAACAAGTACATCCGGACGGAAAAATGCATCCCACACAGTATTACAGTAGAGCACTGCGCCCTCACGAACGCAATTATACCATTTCAGAGTTAGAATGTTTAGCGATCGTAGAAAGCATCGAAAAATTCCGTATCTATCTATCCGGTACCAAGTTCACTGTCTAGTCCTACCACCAAGCCCTACAATGTCTTAAAACTATCAAAACCTCCTCAGGGCGACTTTTTAGGTGGAGTTTGAGAAGATCCACTTACGACTATGAAATACAGTACCTCAAGGGTACACAACAACACGAGGCCGACTTACTTTTTCGCAATCCATTTTGTGGATTTCTCAGTGCTCGTACTATTAAGAAACACCAATCGAATCTCACGGATACCAGTGTCGCTGTCAACGGTCTACACACCATACGGCGTAAAGGTGTAAATCGTATAATAATACCCGAAGCTCTTCAACACTTGCTTATGAACCAGGTTCACAGCGAATACAACCATCCCGGTATCTCACAAATGGCTCGCCTAATCTCTACTCAGTAATACTGGAAAGGTATGGCCAAATCCATACAAAAATTTGTAAATTCCTGTCATACCTGCCAAATCATCAAAAGACCCAAAGGTAAGCCTTATGGCACCTTAGGACAAATTCCCCCACCACAACAACCATTCGATTTAATATTAATAGATACAATATCCGGATTTTAGAAATACGGACACTCCAAGACTTATCTCCATGTTATAGTGGATCACTTGACCACATACGCTTGGGCATTCCCATCGAAATCTACCATTACCTTAACGTACATCCAAACTCTAAAAAAGTTACTACAACAAGGGTCTCTAAAACGCCTAATTTCGGATAGAGCGCCCGCATTCACCTCCGAAAAATTCCGCAAATTTCTGCTATCTCGCGGAATACAACCATTACTTACCACCAGTAACAACCCGCAAGCTAACGGATTGATAGAACGATTGAACGCCACAATCACTGGAAAGCTAAGGTTACTATATCTCGAAAACCCAAAGTCCAAATCTATAATCAATCCCTGCACACCGTCACAGGTTTCCCACCGATCTTTTTGATGTTTAATAGCATCCCACCATAATTAAAAAACCATTATAACAGGTTCCCCGAAGTACAGAAAGCTAGGCAACTTGCCTTCAACAGAACACAGCTTAAGCATGAAAGGGACAAACAAAGATATGATAAAGGTCATCAAGCCCCGCATTTCGAGATTGGTGACCTAGTCCACGTAAAAAAATATAAACATCCCGATACGGAAAAACTTGCACCATACTTCACCGGTCCGTTTACAATTATACATATATACTAGACGAATGACCCGGGCAACGCCCGGGTTTACCCGATTAAATGTTTTATTCAAACACTATTCGTTACAATTATAAATTTAAGGATTTAAAAGGCCGAATGTTTCTTTTATACATAAAACGAACTTCTACTGTCTTTACTGCGATGAAAAAATATATTGGGAGGGCTTGGCTCATCAGTGGTGAACCCTCCCAGCGGTTTCGCCAATTTAATCCACCAGACCGCTTCTCAGAGCTCTAATACTGTATTGGATCATTCTGCTTTTATATGCTACACTGAAGGATGGAATCTTAGAAATGGTTTTCAAGTAAACTATGGACATAAGCTTATAGGACAGTTGAATTACATTCAAATATTTGCTTCGAGCAATGCTCTTCAGCAAACTATAAATACAAGGCCAGTTAGGAATAAATTAACACAAAGCAATAACGCGCCATCTATACATATAAAATAAAAGGATTTAAAAGCGCGAATGTTTCTTTTATACATGAAACGAACTTCTACTGTCTTTACTGCGATGAAAAAATATATTGGGAGGGCTTGGCTCATCAGTGGTGAACCCTCCCAGCGGTTTCGCCAATTTAATTCACCAGACCGCTTCTCAGAGTTCTAATACTGTATTGGATCAATATATTTTTTCATCGCAGTAAAGACAGTAGAAGTCCGTTTTATGTATAAAAGAAACATTCGCGCTTTTAAATCCTTTTATTTTATATGTATAGATGGCGCGTTATTGGTTTGTGTTAATTTATTCCTAACTGGCCTTGTCTTTATAGTTTGCTGAAGAGCATTGCTAGAAGCAAATATTTGAATGTAATTCTACTGTCCTATAAGCTTATGTCTATAGTTTACTTGAAAACCATTTCTAAGATTCCATCCTTCAGTGTAGCATATAAAAGCAGAATGATCCAATACAGTATTAGAGCTCTGAGAAAAAATTATTTAAAATGAAAAAAGAAGAAAAATATTAACAAAACAGAAAATAAAATTGCAAACAACACATCACTGACAGTGCCCAAAGTTGAGCACACTGTATAATGTCTGAAATATCTTTGTCCCCTTCAGATACCAACTTTCGCTTCATTCTAGAGAGGCTTTATGTTTCACTAAGGTTGGCTTTTGCTATGACTATGAAGAGGGCTCAAGGCCAAACCTTTGCTACAAGAGCCTGTGTTTACGCACAGACGACTTTATGTGACTTTTTCAAGTGTGCGAACTTTGGATAGCATACATGTAAAGTTGAACCCAAGTATATATAAAATGTAGTTTTAAAACTACGAAAAAAAAAGGTTGCCAAAGACATTAGGAAAGATACTGCAAATAGAAAACATACACAAAAATTGAGCTATATTTAAATGAAAAACTATAACAAAGTACTTACAAATTATAATTATAATCAAATGAATCAGAAATACGAAATATATATTATAAATTAGTAAAAGATAATTAGACAAAAGAACGCATTTCAAAACAAAGGAATTGATGATGATAAATGCAAAAAATCTACGATTGTAAAATAGATTAAATTAAAAAATAAAAATAACTGTTAACATTAGGAAAATAAAAACAGAACTAACATACGAAGAAAAAATAACGAAAATTTTGGTATATAGATCGTTATGTGTAGTTCAGAATCTTCGGAGGAGATAGCTTAGGACTTTACAATGGAAAACTCTGTTACGGTATTATCTATATAGATATTTATATTATATGTGTTATTAAGCGAACTATATTAGTTATTTTAAACGGCGAATTAGATCAGTTATATCTAAAATTGAAAATATATAAATAAATAAAACCTACCAAATATTTCAAATTAGAGAAGTTATTATATAAATATTTATATTATATGTGTTATTAAGGGAACTATTATTAATAAAATATTGAGAAGATTTAGATTTTAAACGTATTTATAACCTTTTAGTACTTGATAGAGGGCGCTGCTCGTGAGCTAAGTTGAATAATTTGAATATATAGTTTTAATAATTGATTTATATATATTTTTAAAATAGCCTATCGTCATCCCCGTTATTTTTTACCTATGTATGGAAATTTTGGTTTGAATTAGTGAACTACTGCGAATTTGTATACCGTGCATACAGCCCAACAGACAAACATACAAACATTCATTTTTATATATATAGAGATAATATCTCTATAATATTAACGACTAATTCATAAAACCCATAACTATCACCCTTATCTTACTATTCGATTGTGGTACTGTAACTTTATTTGGTCCTTGAATTTACATGTGAAACATGGCCTAGGTTTTCCGCGCCGTGCACATTAAATGGTTTGGGACTTGAGTCAAGGTGACATTGCCTCAACCTAATCATAACTAACCCCTCAACCCTTTCTAACGCCCATCACGAAGAGATCATGATTGACCCATCCAATCATTTATATTTTTACCTATAATCATTATGTTCTCTATTTTAATTATTTTATTCCTATTTTTATTTTACTTTTATGATTAGCATTAGTTGTTTATACTTTATTATCTCTTATGGATATACAGAAATCAACCCCATGTTATATACCAACTCATTTCAATTAATTTTAAAATTACTTTCTTAATAACAGTCTTCCTATTCCGCTCTGTTAAATCCCTCCATATGAACCCTCTCACATCCGGGGCCATCTTTGATGATTTAAGACCATGGAATTGTTGTAAATAATCCAGATATCTACTACCACATATTTCACCACGTGACTGTATATAACTTGTTATTTACTGCAAATAGAAAGCATCAAAAACATCGATCTGTACCGCTTAAGACTCTAAAAACGTATAACAACTGTACAGATATAAGGAATCGAGAATAGCAGGAGAAAATTAAGGCTAAAATTAATCAGGCCTGAGTGAGAATAAAAAAGTAGGCCTATCGAGCCCAGTCCAATTTTTACAAGGTCATGGCCCTCCTGGATGATGTAACTCCCCCCCCCTGTTTACGTCAGAAAAGGGCAGTGACCTGCCTGGACCCAGGGAAGCTATGAAAGGAGGTCTTAAGCCTCAGTTAGGCAGTCTTTGTTTCAGTCCTCCAGTACCTCTTATTGAGGTAATCCTTTCCTGCCAGAAACCTCCTCGTCCCATTCCTTCTTGACGTTCAGACGCTTCTTCGTGGAATCTCTGTTTGTTTATTTCACCTTTGGCCCAACTCTGTCGCCTTCCACCACGACTGCACGGTAAAAGTGACATCGAGGTTCGTCTAGCATCAGGTAACACTGGTCCCAGAGGTCCCAAGATATCACATATATATATTTACATCAGACATGAGCCTTCTCTGAAGGGACGTCTGGACAATGTCAAAAATTCAAGGCCGCCCTGAATTCGGAAAGGCCCCTGCTTATAAAGGGATTTTTGTCCCCAATGTGCTCAATTACATCGCCGAGGAATTCGTACAGAATTTTCCTGTTTCCATCGGAGAGTTCATCGAGGAGTACTTCTCTGTCAGAGCGGTATAGAACCGCGGCCACTATTTCATCATCATCAACCTCTTAATAGAAAGGGGCCAAAATAGAGTCAGAGTTTAGCTCTATGAAAATATTCTCTACCTCATCCCTCTCCTGAAGGATTCGAGAGGGAGATAGGATTTGGACCACGGGGGTGGTAAACTGGATGGAGGGTACCGTCATGGTTTGGTTCTCCTTTGCAGGAGCCGCTGATGACTCAGTATAGGCCAAGAAGGGCTCTGGTCGTGACGGCAATTGGCTGGTGCTCGGTGCCGGAACAGGAAGCTCGAGGGGTGGAGTCTTGTAGGGACGGAAAGGGAAGTTCGCCACGGACGCAGGCGGGGCAGGGATGGAGGATTTTGAGGGTGGTCTGCTTGAAGGGTGCAGACAGTTCCGCAGTTGGTGTAAAGAGGGCGGATTTTTTGAAGGGGATGGGCTTGGAAGAGGGAAGCCTCGACACCGGGTCCTGGCGGGTGTCCTGATGAAGTTCCCCGCTGATCCCAAAGGGGCATGCGGCGCGCCGATGTCCTTGCCGATGGCACTTACTACACCTAACGCCGTAGGTGATGTAGGCAGGCGTTGATTCGTCTTTCGAGACGATAAACAGCCTGGCAGGAAGCTGGTTGAGTTTCATTCCATCTTTTAGAAGGATGAAGACCTTCCTGTTGCCGGTGGTCCAGGTGTAGCCACTACTCGCCACTACCTCATGGGTCAGGGAGACAACCCTGCAGTAGGGCCGCAGCGCCGCGATGACGTCTTCGTCTTTTATGCCAAGTGGGAGGTCCCCCATTACTATCTTTTCTGGTCTTTGCCTATATGGGAAGGCTCTCAGGAAGGTGGTTCCAATAGTGAGGCCCCCTCAACCAAGTGATTCGCCAAGTCGACGTTGGCCAGCCCGACCATTACCTAGCCAGACATCTTCATATGCTGGAAGACAGCGCCTTTTCCCAGCATTTCCTCCAGTGCCTTGATGTACTGCACTGGGCTGAAGACAGCGCAGTATTCAATGTAGCAGCATTGGTCGAATGATGCTGCCGCTGACCTGGCCTTGCTCAGAGCCTGCTATTGTCGGTTGTTCTTCAGCTGTATCACAGCGTCTCTTGTCACTCTTTTTGGTGGTTGATTTGGCCTTGCTGGGATGTTAACAGCCTTTGGGACCTTAGCTGGATTGCCTTCAGGTTCCCGGTCCTTTCTTTTAGCGCCTTTAGGATTTTGGTAACCTTCTGAAATAGATGTATTTTCCAAAGCCTCAACACGATCAGCCCAATTTACATAGCTGATGCTAGCATTTGATGCAAAATTTGCATGTTTTCTTGTTTCATTGTTGCTTTTAACTTTATCCGAAAACTTGGCTATTTCTTGGTCTCTGTCAACAGGACCTACATAGTTGGATAGCTCTTTAGCCGATCATTCCGCCAATAAGGCGTATTGGTTGGTCAGCTCAATATCCCTCGCCTCCATCGGCGAAAAACGAAGAGCTCGCGCGCCGCGTGGCCGAGAAAGAGAAAGATTGAGATTGGAACTACTTTTATTATCTCACATTCATAAAAAAATTATAATGATAAATGAAAACTAAAAAGAAATAATAACAATAAGTAAAAAAGACAAGGATGAATAAACATAATGAAATCCACACAAGGCTTCATTGGTGTGGGCAGGTACCGCCGGTGTTCAGGGTTGCAACACGGAATCTCATTTCAGCTGCCGAGCAGAGTTTCTGGCGCGTGACAGCTTATTGTACAGGGTGTCGTTGGTGTTCCCTGTCAGAGCCATTAGCGCCGTGGCCAAGGTGTCGATGGCCACTTTCTGTTCGGCGTTTGATTGGGCGAGTTGCCGGTCCATCTTCCCGTTGTGCGTTAAAGCCTGGAGGAGGTGATCTCTCTCCAGCCCCAGATTTTGGACACTATCTATGATTTTAGACGCCTTGTCATTCTTCAGGAGAATGCCCATTTGAATTTCAGCCATAGTGCGCCGTTCCTGTGAAGTTTCGGACGCCTTAGGTTTGTCCTGCTTTTTGGATGGAGGAGTACTCAGGCCGACCGCCTCTTCTGTTTTCTCTGTGACGCTGGGAGGAGGATCTGCGACGACAGAAACAGCCAGTGGTAAGGCTGCAACAGGAAGAGGAGGGGCGTTCGACTTGGGGGGTGGCTTGCTAGGGACAGCCGTGGGCACAAGGGGAGCATCCACGGGGAGCAACAGGTGTCTCTTCTGCAGGCCGGTCTTTCGTGGGCAGTTAGCGCGTTTATGACCTTGTCTATTACACAGGGAGCACTTGATCCCGTAAGTCACGTAGACATGGGTGGCAATCCCCTTGGACTTGACGTCCAGCCGGGCAGGGATCTGGGATAGCTCGACTCCATCTTTCAGAGTGATGAAAGCGTCCCGACGGGCATCAGCTCAAAGTGCACAGTACGCACTATTTGTGTGATAATGAGAAATTTACAATGAGAATGATGATTATAACAAAAATAATTAAAATTACAACTATGTACATGACCCCTCTGCCACCGCTGCAGAATTTCATGGAATATCGCCAATTGGTCCCCAGCGACACCACGCATTTCGCGATCTACGAAGAAAAGGTAGATTGTAGGCTTCGCCTCTGAGGAGATGGTGATGGCGTGGTTCTCGAGGCCTACCGCGAAGATCCAGGACTGCAGGTCCGGCGGCGGCCCGATGATGGAGAACACCTCTCGGATGAGAGGGCGGACGGCGCTGCAAGAGCAGTAGCGGTGGATCAGCAACAGGTCACTTGAACCGCAGGCGATGCAGACGGGTTGGCTCGACGCCGGGTGCCCCGGATGAGGCAGAGCGTGCAGGGCCAGTCGCAGAGCGATGTCCGCTGCATGGCCCCCGAAGGAGCCGCGACGGAGGGATGAGAACGCCAGGCTGGCGAGGGGCAGGTCATCGACAGGCGCCGAGCGCCAGAGATACCGCGAGATGGGAACGGCGGCCAGGCGGGGGCACTCCAACATGCGACGCAAAGTGCGTGTGCTTATGTGAGCTCCCCGCGTTTTCCTCCAAAAAAGTCAGTTCAAAATTAAGACGCCCATCCTGATTCACCCATTTCCAGTCTCCGAAGTCAAGAAGGAGCAACCCCCTCAAGAAATTCAAGAGGAGGAATACTTCCAAGATTTTTTCTGAGTGAAAGACCAAAGCACTCCAACAGTTGATCCTAATGCATGTACGAGTACCTCTTCGAGAGAACCGATAATCTAGGGTTAAGAAGGGATAAAAATATAGTAGAGGTTATTAGTTTCGTCACCTTGGCTGCCTCAGGACTGAACAGAAAGCGAACATGAAAACGCTCGTAGGCCAAATCAAATTCTTATTAGAGGACCAGGCCTGTACCACCTACAAGCGGCTCATTAACTTTCGATTATTAATATATAAAGACACGTCATGAGCATCCGAAAGGCATGTCTCAACGTGCGCGTCATTGCCGTATGCGCAAGGAGTGTGGAGATATGCGCTTTTTTAAGCAGCACGCAGTTTATTTTGCGTTCGTTCAAGAGACGAACGTGCTGGCCCTGAACAACATCTGGGGCCCCTTCCTCGGCTATAGCACTTTCTTCGCTTCATCGTCGACTTCCAGGGCATTCTGCCTCGTAGTAATCGTGGGGCCAGGAGTTACTGCCCTCTGCCATCGCGTCCTGTGGCCAGACAAGATCGCCTTCACTAGCATCAACATCCGAAGTCTCGAGAACCGTGTCATCATCTGCTACCTTATCCTACATTCCTTAAGAACGGCAAATTCAACTGTATATAATTGTAGAAGCCATCAGGGAATACGCGTGGGTCCTGAATGATATCAACATTTCCGAGGAGTTTTTAAGCGATATCCTGTATGGACAAATAGAAGCCTTCGCTGAGTTCTTTCCCGGGTCGCTATCGTCTACACCACCACCGCATTCGATTCGGCGGACCTGCCTACTAGGGTTTCCAGTTACGGAGGACGGGTAGACGCGTCCCGTTTAGATGGATTCCTAATGCCATCAAGGTTCTGCGTACGCGTCCTCTTTACTAGACTCTCAAATACCGCTGCTCAATCCATCGTACCAGCTTTTTCCAAGTGGGATATTTCATTCATCAACTGTATTCGCGCCTTTTCGATCTGGGCCATTAGTCGAGAGATTTGAGGCGATTCTTAGGGAAGTATCGCGGAATATACAGGGTCCATTATGAAAGTTATGAGCATTTACTGGCAAAATACATTTATTGATCGTAATTTGTGCAAATGTTCAATATTATTCAAAATACATTCCTCCTGCATCAATACACTTGCGGAGACGCGTTTGCCACGCCTGAAAGGCACCCTGAAACTCCTCGACAGGAATGCTTCTCAGGAACGTTGTAACATGGTGTTGGATGTTTTCCACGGTTTCCCAATGTTTTCCTTTCATCTCTCTCTTGAGTCGCGGAAACAAAAAGAAGTCACACGGAGCTAAATCGGGACTGTAAGGGGGGTGAGTGATCACCGGGGTGTTGCTCCGGGCCAGGAAGTTGGTAATGATGAAGGCTGTGCGGCTGGTGGCGTTGTCATGGTGGAGCTTGACCGTGTCTTTGATGTCAGTCCTCACGCGTGCGATCCGGCGCTTCAATCTCCTGAGCACCTCCAGGTAAAAGGCTGAGTTTACAGTTTGTCCCTGCGGTACAAACTCACAATAGACTATTCCTCGGATGTCCAAGAAGACAATGATCATCGTTTTGATGCGCGACTTGCTCATTCGCGCTTTCTTGGGGCGTGGGGATGATTTTGTGTGCCATGCACAGCTCTGCCTTTTCGAATCTGGGTCGTATTCAAACATCCAGGATTCATTTCCGGTTACTACAGAGTTCAGAAAGTCCGGTTCAATTTGAATCAAATCCAACAATTCTTGACAGCGCAAAACTCTGAGTTCTTTCTGGTCTTGCGTCAACACTTTCGGCAAAAGCTTCGCCAGACCTTACGCATTTGCAGATCCTCGGTCACTATCCCATGTACCACAAATGTGGACATGTGTAATGTGTCAGCAATTTGCTGGATGCTTAATCGACGGTCGTTACGCAAAACTTCGAGCACACGATCCACGTTCTCGTCAGTTCTGGCTGTTGTTGGGCGTCCTGAACGGGGTTCGTCGGCGACCTCCTTCCGGCCCTCCTTGAACGCCTTGTGCCACTTCCCAGACTGTGATCTTGAAATGCAATCGTTCTTGAAGGCTTTTTGCAGGACCTGGAATGTTTCGGTTGCATTTTTTCCAAGCCTCACGCAAAACTTTATGGCGTATCGTTGTTCAAGCGAACGCTCCATCGCGCTATGTTACAAAAGTTGAAAACACACTTCAAGTGGAGGCATGTATCTCCCCTCACACTGCTCGAACTCAACTGACGACCGGATGGATTGAAAAGGCATATCCCTCCACCACATTTCCCCCGGTTTCACCGTGCTGCCATCTATTGTCGCGTCACAATAACATTATGCTCATTACTTTCATAATGGACCCTGTAGAATACATCCTTCCTGGAGATCTATGGAGATAATGCGGAATCTGAAGCGGGGGACCTGGTCAAATATATACTCGTAAGGTGGCTCTTATTTTCTCGCGTTGAAAAAATAGAGAGACATGGATTACGTCGCTAGAGCACAAGTCAGCTCCAGCGTTCCAGGTTCGAGGCTGAGTACACTTCATTGCTTGAGATTGGCGTTCCTTGCACGTTCGACTGCATTGCTCGGGACCGAAGACCGTCTTCAACGATCAGGGAACTCCCGTCGGGGGAGAGAGTCAGCTGTGCACCATCTTCAACATATTCAGGGAGCTTTACCTGCAACCCGGAAGATATCGCTGGGTTCCTGGAAGGAGTAACGGAGAACATCACTCTGGAGGACAATGACCCGCTTCATCGAGTAGGTTTCATTTGAGTGAGGTGAACTGTTATTAACCGCCTGCCAAAAGGAAAAGCGGTTGGTTGGGATAGCGTACCCTTAGAACACATCAAGGACTCTCAGGTCCTTTTCGAGGGAGCTATTTTTCGAGGTTTCGTCGAACTCAAGCTTCATGGGGCTCTATTGAACTTTTCGAGATGAAACATCGTCTGCCTCGTCTCCAAAACAAAAGGTAGGCCTGGCCTAAACGATTACCGGTTAATATTTATAGAGACGGCGGACTACAGAATCGTCAGAGGCATTCTTCTGGGTCGTTTGCTTCGCCACCTTCCAGCCATTATGCCGGAATGCTGAACGTAAGCCGTTGGGAGGAGATGTCCTTCCTCGAACATCAAGTACGTGTCGAATGGCTAGTGACCGTATCTCCGCGAACAGATTTGCCTTGATCCTTGTACATTGTTCCCATAACATCGGAGGTGAAATATTTGCTAGGTCTTCCAACATTACATCGATGAACGAGAGAGAGATACCCCACACACACACTTTGGAAAAACATTTCATTAAGAAAATTAAATTTTTGATCTGTGTTTAAAGTAATAATAAAGAAATGCGCCAATAAAAGTAGGTACAATTAATAAATAAATTTGAGAAGCCATAGGCAATTATTCAAAATGGAATGTTTGAGAAAAACCTCTTTTGAAAGTGAATGCCGAGAGATATTTAAGTTTTCACAATTTTAAAGATAATCGAATTAAACAATAAAAATATAATACTCGAGAAATTTTTGAAGTCATTTTTATTAGATTTTTCTCAGTTTATATCCTTTATACATTTATCAACTCTTACTTTAGATTTTTACGACAGAATTTACTGGGAGTTCTGCTAGTTGAACATTTATCTCTTAATTTTTTTTCTTGAAAGGTTTGACGATATCGCGTGTCATCTTTGTATCTTTGTAGGCGAGCTCAAATTTTCTATCTATAGTTTATTTGTTAAAATTCTTCGGAACGGGAATAGAACTGGCGCCGAGGTCTTTAGAGTGGCTGAATAAGGCAGGCTTTGGTTTTTAATGTGCTTGTTTGCTCCTATTATCATATTAAGTTTTAAAAAACTCTACATATTTATAAAATTAATTTATACTCCATCTCATGCATGCAATGTTAAGTGAGACTGAAATTCGCGGAACTGTCAAACAAACAACTTGGCGTAGTTCCTGGAAGATGAGAGAGATGAATGGGAAAATCCTGTGGGGAAAAAAATAGTCTCGCAGGACACCATACACAGTTGCGTATCGCATCTTCACCTTGACAGTGGCTCCTTATCACTGGTGACGCATCTTCCTGATGGATCCTCACTTCCTCCTTCCTTTATGATAACTCTTGAACACAAAGAAACTCGTATTCGATGTCGAAATTTAATTTGTAAAAATATTCTAGCCGAACTCTAAATGCAACACCTGTTAATTGCAAATGCTTTCTTAGTTTCATCGATGTAGTTTATGAAAGTGACTACAGCTGAAGAAGATGCCAATTTGACGTCGTGTGGACAACTTACCACCTACAAGACCCCAGTTGAGGAAAATTTAATAATTTTTCTGATTTATTTTAAAATTCATACTCTTTAAATTCGAATGTTTCAAAGAAATATTTAAAGACATTTTCCCTGATGTAGATTATTGAAGAACGTTATTTTAAAGGTTTATTATTACGCTACTCAGGACGAGATGGACTTCTAAGAAAGTGAGCGACGGTGGCTAATTGGAGCTAATAGGGCTGGCGCCTAGGCGGCCAGACTCGGTACCCTAAGCTACTGCAAGGAACATATGCCCGAGGCTACATTTATAATTTATCTACATTATTATTTAATATATATATAAATATTAAAATAATGTCCAAGGCAAAACCCGGGTTTTCCCCGAGTGCATATATAAAATAAAAATCTGCTTTAAAATAAATTCAATTGATTATAAATTATATTTAATTAAGACAAAATCTGATATTATAATCAAAGTTCAAAAATCCGATTAAAAATAGGTACAACCCTAAAAGAAACGCAATCCCTATTTAATTATTTCCAGGATTTCGTTTATTAAAATGGTAATCAGTTTTATTATGCTTCATATTCTTTTTCGCCTTGACTTTACACCATTGGGATGTTTTTCTCTTTTTGGCTGAATGAATATCTCACTTTGGTGTTTCTTAAATATTCAACAAATTGCATTTAAATAACCCAGTATTTAACTTTATTCAACTGTAAATACAAAGCGCGATGTCCCGCCAAGGACACTGGCGCCCAAAGGAAAGCAATACAAGAGAGAGAGAGAGAGAGAGGGAGAATCTATTTACATATAAAAAAATATATATATATATGCTCAAGGCATTTACATATTTCTGAAATTGATTTCAAACACAAGCATACTATATACATAGGTAATTTAATTTATACACACCTCAAGATAAAGGAAAAGGAAAAAAAAAAAGAATCATATATATACAGCACATAGTTAATTATACCTAAAACTTGAGATTAATTAAAAACTTTGATATAAATTTACAAAATCTATTGAAAACAATGTATGAATCCCTACTGGATATCAGTTCTCTTGGATCGGTACAGAGGATACAGTTATTGAGTCTGTAGTCTTGAAATGCTGGGCACTTAAGTAAAAGGTGAGTGGAATCTTGAATGCGGCATCCACAAAAACAGCCCGGATCCTCCGATGCGCGTATTCTTTCCAGAAAACTTCCGAAATTACCATGGTTGGTTACAAATTGTGTGTTGTGGAAATTAGGGCGAAAATAATTAGGAATACCCCGGTTGAAAAAACTTGTAAATGTCTCGTTTGTGTTATTCAGTAAGAGCAACATTCTTTCGTCTATATAGGATTTAATTATAAAGGGAATATCGATGTTGTATTTTTGCTTGTCCTCGAACGATAAGTTATTTAAGTCATATTTCATATTTTTTGCTTCAATGTAATCTGCAATCAATGGAGTCTTAGCCAAACTGTGAACACAGTTGTACGAAGTTGTCTTGTAAGCTTGAATGCTCCATAATAATATCTGATATTGCATTGAGTTTAATTTTTGTATCGATTTTTTATTTAAAAATTTGAACCATATTTCTGATCCATATGTTAAAGTTGATCTGAATAAAGATTTGTACAATGTAATTCTTTTATGGGAGCTCAAACCCCATGATTTGCTGCATAGAGAGAATAGAAAATTTTTTATTCTTAGAGTTCTCCTCACTATTTCCTCTATATGAAAAGCAAAATTTAATTTGTTTTTTCTTCTATGATTTGCAATTGTTATTCCTAAAATTTTTATTTTTTGTACTGCTGAAATTAATCCACTCTTAAATTTAACTGGGATCTTCTCTTTATTATGCAAATATAAAATGTTTGTTTTTTCGGAACTGATTTCTAACTTGTTCTTGATACACCACAATTCGATAGTATTTAATGCTTCCTCTATAACTATTTTTAGTGATGCTAGATCTTTATTCCAGCATATGATCGAAATATCGTCCGCATAACAAATCAACTCACAATTGGGCACCTGCAAATTCATCAGCAAATCATTCAACAAAATTGTCCATAGAAGTGGAGAAAGCGGACCGCCCTGAGGACACCCCTTGGTAATTGGCTTTGAAGTTGTTAGATTGTCGTAACTGAAAGAAATGAACCTGGAATTTAAATATGATTGTAGAATTTTGATCAGTTTTTCCGGTAAATTATCTGAGTCTATTCTTTTGATGATCGCTGGCCACCAGGCATTATCAAAAGCCCCCGAGATATCTATTGTAATTAGTGCAGACAGTTCTTTTTGCTTATGCTCCATTAATAAATCGATTATAGTATTCAAAGCAGTGATGGTTGACTTAGACTTCATAAATCCGTGCTGCCTCGAGCTTAACAGATTGTTTTGAATATAAAATTCATAGATTTTATTTTTGAGAATTTTTTCTAGAATCTTTGAAAAATTTGATAATAAAGATATCGGACGGTAGCTTTTAGCTGATTCATAATTGGTTTTGCCGGGTTTGGCTATTATTTTGAGTGCTGCTGTTTTCCATTTTTTAGGGAAGTATCCTATTTGAATACATTTATTAAATATTGAGTGTAAAATCGGAAGTATTAGTTGAAAAGCATTCTTTATCATATTATTACTAATATTGTCTGGACCAGGAGCTTTATTTACATTAATTTTGTCGATTATCTCTTCTATTTCTTTCTTATAAATTTTGCATGAGTTGGAGTTTGTAAAATTCTGTGTATAGTTCCTTATTGATGTATGGTGAGCAGTATCCGATATAGTTGTATCATCAGGAATTAGTTCATTAATCAGATCTTTTATTAGAGTTTCTTTAGAATCTACTGGTGCCTGTTCAATTATTGGTAATCCCTTTTGTTGATTAGAGGAGCACAGTTTTTTTAAGGTTCTATAGGCGTTTCCAAACGGATTATTAGATCCATTTTCTTCTATAAAATCTCGCCAACTATTCCTCTTAGCTTTTCTAATACTATTTTTATATTTATTTCTGACAGACTTATATTCATTAACACTAATTGCTTTATGATGAAAGTATCGATTTCTCACATAATGAAAATACTTTTTCTTTTGTTCTGATTCTTTGTTCCACCACTTGATCCCGGTATCGAAAGTGAAGTTGGAAGATTTCACCTCCAGTGATTGATATGCAGCTTCCAGAATTATATCCGATAGCCTGTCAACTACCATGTCAATATCAGTTTCCTTTTCGACCTTTTTTACATCGTTTTCCAATCTTCTTACTTCCTGTTTAGAAATTGTATTTGAAAACAGTGACCAGTCTGCTTTCTTTTCGCTAAATTTCCATGTAGATTTTTGTTGATTGTTTGTAATATCTAAGTTAACATTGATATCAAATGAAACTGTCACATGGTCGGAAATCTTGGTCAATTCAGAAGTTTGCCAATTGTTTACCAGTTTCAATGAAGGTCTATTTGAAATAGTGAGATCTATTATGCTTTTATTACGACAGGTAGGAGTTTTGTTATTGTGAATAAAAAGATTATATTCATTAATAATAGGTTGCATTTTATATCCGTTAGAGTTTGTAATTCTATCGAACCAAACCGGGTGACGGGAATTAAAATCTCCACAGAGGATTAGGGAAGTACTCTCGAAGGTAGCTATCAAATTCTTTAAAAAGTTCAAATGTTCGTCATCGCATTTGTTTGGAGGAATATAAAAGTTTACTATTATCGTCCTAGATTTAGGTGTATTTATAGAGATTGATGTACAAAACTGGTTTGTGAAACCCTCCAACTTCCTATATTTTATATTTTTATTATATATAACCGTTGCAGTATAAGTGTTTTCTGTTGAGGAACAATGTACTATGTGAGAGTCCATATCGAACACGACCTTTCTATTTAAAACATAAGGCTCTTGAAGAAGGAGAATATCTGGAGGGTTGTCTCTTATTGAGTTTCTGAGTTCGGTAGTTGCAATTATACTTTTCCTAATGTTCTGTTGTATACATTTAATTTTTCCTCTGGTTAAAATTTTTGCTTCTTTCATAATGGACATTTATGCGAAGTGCTTATGAGCCTGTTGTGTAATCTGTTCGCTGAATCATCAGGCTGATTTGTTTATTGTAAATTGGACAATCCTTAGAATTTGGTTTGTGATCAAGATTGTTATTTTTAAAATATGGGTGTTTGACGCAGTTGCAACACTTTATATTAGAACATTGATGTTGACCCTCTGTACCGCAGTTCACGCATTTTTTTAAGTTTGGGCAGTCGTTTTTCTTGTGGTTAGGGTTGAATAAAAAACAGTTCTGACATTGGTTAACCAGGACTTTGTCTCGAACTTCACATCTTTGTACATCAGTATAAATTTTGTTGGCTTTCATTATAGCTTGGTAGGCCCGAGGCGAAACCCTCAGCACCACATCATGATCAGGTTTATTGGACTTAATTGGGAAAAGTACCTTTAGTTCGTTTTTAAAGTTATTAAGTTCTGGGTTCATTTCACAAATTGTGTTTGTTAGATCAGATATGTCTGTTGATTTATTTACATTTTTTATAACAATAGTTGGATCTCTTTGATTAGGCTTATAGATTTTACATGTTTGGTTCAATTCATCGATTTTCCTGAAACTCTCAATCAGTTGATCTATGTCTTGTTCGTTGGGTGATTTTAATATTGTACCCCTTCGTGTATTTATCAATTTTGAAATTTTGGCAGTATTTCCTTTTTGGCGAAATTGCTTTATTGTTTCATTCACCTTTTGGTGTACATGAGCTGTATTTTGATCATCATTAGCAAATATAATCAGTGTTTTCTCATCATTAGTGTATCTATTTTTTTGTAATATTTTATCATTTCTATTTTTGACTATTTCTGCGTATGAGTGCGATTCCTTGATTTTATTTTGTTTAACTAATTGTGCTATATCATTTTTAATATCTGTGAAATTACCTTGCAATTGTTCCTCAAATCTATTTATGTTTTCGTCTAACTTTATAAGCTCAGTTACGCTATCTTTGACCTGTTTTATTGTACTTTTGAGAAAGCCAAGATCTTGTTTACTTATTGTTTTTTGGTTATTATCAAATTTATCGGAGATAAATTATTGTGAAACCATATGTAGATTATTTAAATTGCGACACTTGGTAGAGTAACATTTTCAGACTGATAGCTGGAAATACAGATGTGTAAAGGCTATTATAACAACAACAAAAAGCTTTATTTAGACCTTTTAGTCTTATACAGATTCTCCAAGCAGAAATATAGGATATATGCAGAAAAAAGTAATAGAACTTAATGATAATATATATATATATACAGGAAAAATTATATAAAGACAATCAAGCTAATAAATAGATTAATCTGGGAAAATTTCAAGTAAAGAAATTTACTATACATGGGTTTACCACGGATTCTCTGCAGATTAAGATAAAAAGTAAAAGCTAATTACAATCAATATTGAGAAAATGAAATTCATATACAAGAAAACCTAATTAAGACAAATGGGCTCATAAACAGTTTCGAAAGGATAAATCCGAGGGAAAAAAGAAAAAAAGAAACAGAATAAAAGAACGGAAAAATAAAAACACTGGAATTTACATATGATACATGCACTCATATTTTTCGTCCTAATAAAAATACCCCTAAGCTGACGAATGAAGGTTATAAGAATTTGAAGCTTAACTTTTTTTAGAGTATTTTCATTCATAGAAAGCGAAATATAAAAGAGATTAAGGCAAGGAAAGAAGAATTATTATATCGTGTTAGGTCTTGTGAAATTATTTGGTAGCAGCTCTGAGACTTTTCTTAGCTATGTACATTCCCTGTCCAAACCACGGTTTAGACCTATCACCACCGAACTTGTCTTAGTTATCACCCCCGCCCTTGACATTGCCGCTTGAACTTCCTTGTAAGCATTTCGACCTGTGAATTAAATGTGGAATCTTTCAGTAGTAAAAAAGTTAAATTCCTCAAGCTACTTTTGAAAGGTGTATCCCTGTCAGCTGCCCAAGAATACATGCTATCAGAACGAAACTTCATATCATATTTTGCCTTTATATTGTTTAGACCAATAAATTTTAGGACAAGTGCTAGATGATCCGAATATATATAAGGCATGCATTCAATAATAAGATCAACAATCAGCTCAAGTAGTGCACACGAAACAATAGAAGGATCTATAACTGAGGATCCTTGGGTTGAAATAAAAGTAAAGTTTCCATTTTTATCACTGATAGATCTACCATTTAATATCGTGAGGAATTCTCATCGAAAATAATTCTACAGAGTCCACCTATATTCTATGAGATTATTCTATGAGGATTGTCCCTTATAGTGATGCTAACTTTTGATTTGATAACTAGGATGTTTATGATAAGCTACAAGTGCATATTGACGACTTTTATTTGTTTGTAGAAATGAGTAATTCCGTGATAGTTCTTGTCTAGGTTGTCGCAAAAATTCATCCCGAGAAAAATGTCTTTAACTGTGAAAATTTAGGTTGGACGATGTTGAAGTATGAATGCTATCCGAAGTTTGCTATAATGCATCGTCGCTGGAGCTGACAACGCAGCCATTTAAAACAGAGTAGCTTATGCCATGGACAATTAGCCTGTTATCTCTTAGCTTGGAAATAGTTCCTTTACGCATGAGTTCTTTTCGCTTGCTAATCAGTAATTTCCTCTGGTCTCTAATTGTTGGAGGGTAATCTTTATTTAAGAAAATTTATGTCCCTGAATCTGAAAGCGTTCCTAAAAAGCAGAATTCTTTGCTTGAAATCAGGCACCTGAATAAGCAGCTGCGAGTCAGCTTTTTTTTCAATTTTCGGCACAGTTCTATCTTAAGATCTTCGGAAAATTGCATCGTGTTTGAAATCATATATTGGATAAAAGCTCGAGATTTGTCAGGGGTTTCGTTTTTTGCTCGATCCAGTCCGTAAGTAATCAGTTCTTTTCCCTCTGCCTCATCTCCCCAAGCTCCAACCATCTCTCGAGATCGGATATTCAATTTGAATTAAGCGAGCCAGCTTTAGAAGTAGTTTCCAATAATGACTCGAGGTGTTGTATGCGCTGATTTATTTTGTCCAATCCTTGTTCTACCGAAGCAAATCTAGTCGCCATTTTTGACCCAAGTCATCTATTTTAGTTGAAAGTGCAAAAATTAGATCATGCAAATCTTTATATTTGCCCGCCTCTAATGTAGTGTAACATTAAAATAATACATCGACGGGTTCCCTTTCCAGCATGATTAAAAGAGATAACCTTGAAGTTATTTTAATAACGAACAAAAGATTTAGAGCGAAAATCTACATATCAAGTGATCACAGCAGCCTCTCTTGCAAAAATGAAGATATTAATTATAGAATTTAAATAGAATCAGCTTCATAATCTTCGTAGAGAGTACAGCGTGATCCAAAAGTCTTGAACAAATTTAAAAATTGATAACTCCGCGAATATTTGCTCTAGATCAATGTGGTAAACACCATTGAGTTCAGGATGAAATGGGATTTTTTTATGGCAAATAGTGAAAAATTCGATATTGATTTTAGTTAAAATTTTATTCTTTAGATGGCGCTCTACCAGAATCAGAGATTAAACGGCCAAATTGTTTGATTAATTAAAAAATATAACTGATCGACACGTATGTTTACCTTTTGAATACCAGGAAAGAACCCTAATAATATCGAATGATAAATTAATAAAACACCATTTCGCCAAAAGTAGAATAATTGGAAGACGATTTTTAAAGGCAATCCGAGATATGTAAAATAGGTAAAGGCAAATTAAAACATGTAGCAAAAAAATCGATATTTTAGATGCGGTTTGCTGGAAATCTCTCAGCGATTCATATTTCGAAGATAATAAATTTCTAATTTTTAATTCAACTCTCTCTCAGGATAACGCACTCTTGGTGAATTTTTAAAATTGTAATTCAGAATCTGCCATTGGAGCTTTACAGGCGTTTCGTACCTTTAAAGGTATTCGAAGCGGTATAGGACCCGTAAGTTGTTACTCTCAAAGGCGAATGATACATTTTTTTAAGAAGACTGGATCTCTGGAAGCAAATCCTCGGAGTAGTACACCATCGACATGCAAATCAGTGGCTGTTACGGTTTCGCAGTATGTTGAAGCTATTGAAATGTTATCCACGTATGGAGAAGTGAGTGCTCGATAAGTTTCTCGACAGAGGGGATTTCGTATGGAACAGTTTGGAGAGCACTAATAATTTTTTCTTAAAAAATACCCGTACAAAATTCAAAGATTCCACGAGCTAAAAGTCGACAATTTTGAGAAGCGTCAAGAATTCGCTGCATGGGTTTCCCGGCAAATTGATATTGATTAAAACTGGCTTTCGAATGTTCTGTGGACAGATGAAGCTCACTTTTCTTTAAGCGGAGAGGTTAACACTCAAAACAGCCGCATTTGGGCAACAGAAAACCCTAGGATTTTTACAGAACTCCATCAGCCCAGAGTTACAGTTTGGTTTCACTTCTTTTATTATTGGCCATTTTTATTTGAAGAAATCAATGGAAGAACTTTTAAAACCGTTTTTGTAACGGGTTAACGTTATGTTCAAGTTTTGAGAGAAAAAGTTAGTTCCATATTGCAGGACAGACATGCACTATAAGCGAAATAACATTCATGCAAGATGGAGGAACTCCTCATATCTCTTGCGGTACCAAACAAGTGCTGAAGGATACGTTCGGTAAAGATCGTAAAGTAAAGTCGTCACTTTTTTAAGTGGCCTCCAAGATCACCAGACTTGACGCTTTGCGATTTTTGGCTATGGGGGTACATTAAGTTGCGTGTTTTCCAACGCCGGCCTACTACATTGGCCATGTTGAAGTCCTCTATCAGACGACACGTTTCATCAATTTCAACAAATATGTTATTTAATGCTGTCCAATCTGTCATCTATCGTTTTCTGGCGGTGTTTGAGAATGAAGGGCGCAAATTTAGCAAGGATTGTGACCTAATACAAGAGAAAAGGTAGTTACCTCATATTTTATATAAGCTGCCATGTATTATATTATCTATAAATATTTGGAAGCTCTTTGTAGCTGGGTTATGGGGGTAATAAATGTTGTCCTCACATCTTGACTATATATATATTTTTAAACAGCAATTTTTTTTGTTAATCAATTGCTCACATCTTATATTATGTCGTGCAGACCAAAGTGTTATAACTTCTTGAATAACACTGGTACACACAATTTTCCCCGATATGTTTAGTTTATCGTATTTCGCTCATTAGAACAAATAGCATAAGGAATATTCTCTGTACACCCCTATATTTAGAAATTTTGCGCAAAAAATAATAATACAAAATGATTTTACTACCACGTTATTCAACGCAAAAGGTCGATCTAAAAATGAGTTTTTTTGAGGGGACACATTTTCAAAATTGTGTACAGTATAATAAGAAATGATAACATTTAACAAGCCCATAGGATATTTAGAATAAAGTACGACAAATATATTTTTCACCCTCCTTTTTTTTTCATTTGTTGGATCATGACAAATTTCCAGTTAAATAGTCAAGTGTCGCCAATTTGTCAAGAAACTATACATTTATTATAGCAAGAAATCCTATTAGTAGTGACATCATAATTTTTGGTACCATATTAACATTTTAAAAAATCGTGTATTGATATGAGCAGTGTTTTCGAACATTCAATCTATTTCACAAAACCACATCTAAAATATATATATATTTTTGCTACATGTTTTAATTTACCTATTTTACAGATCTCGGAATGCATTTACATTTTTCATCCAATTATTCTATTTTTGGCGAAATGGTGCTTTATTAATTTATAATTTTATATTATTAAGGTTCTTTCCTGGTATTCAAAAAGGAAAAATACGTGTCGATCATTTATATTTTTCAATTTATCAATCTCTGATTCTGGTAGAGCGCCATCTAGCGAATAAAATTGTAACTAAAATCAATTTCGAATTTTTCATTATTTGCCATAAAATTTCCCATTGCATCCTGAATACAATGGTGTTTCCCGCATTGCTCTAGCGCAAATATTCGCGGAGTTATTAATTTTTAAAGTTGTGCAAGACTTTTGGATCACCCTGTATATAAACTAAAGACCAACGACAGGATACTTACTAGAAGGTATAATCCAAGTGGAAGAACAAAAAAATCAAAATAATAAGTTTTTAAAATTTACTTATCGGGAACCGAAGAATTTCACGTCCACTCAACTTGGCCACCTAGCGGAAAATCTTAAAGGCTATTATAAAAAGTAATAAAATATTACAAAATATGAATCTTATTACTATTATCACGTAGAAAATTAGGAAAGAAAAATTTCGGGATGACACGATAATATGTTCAAGGTAAGAACAAATCAACATTTATAAAGTACCAGATAGGAAATGAGAGTAGTTTACACACAGAGTGGAAAATATAAATATAAAAATTTATAATTTGTTCATTAAATGATAAATATTTTGCTACACAGCTATTTCCATATAGGAGCTGTGACTCACAGCTCGCAATCTCATTGCTACTGAGATAGATACGTGTTTCTGTCAAGGATTCCCTGAGAGTCTTGGAAGTTTGTCCCTAGTATCCTTGCGTCCTTTTTCTTTCTGTTTAAAGAGCATATTTGTCGTCTTATCATCTATAGGGACATCGTATTCTTTGAGGGAAGTCTCGGCTTTGAGACGGCGTGGAATCCTGGAGTTATTCGCGGCAAAATGTAGTTCCAGCACCCATAGCCTCAAGGTCTGCTCGGCAAGCTTCAGGTTGTCTTCCCTAAACTAGCCAGCATTTTCATCAAAATGTCACGTAGAAAATTAGGAGAGACAAGCTTCGGAATTACACGGCAATTTACTTAAGGAAAATCGAATCAGTATATATGAAATACCAGAGAGGGAAGTTTTCAGAGTATCAAAATAAAATATCAAAATCAATAATCTGTTCATAAAATAATAAATATTTTGCTACAATAAATTAAGCATCATCATTAATGCATAAAGGCCTTTCTGAAAGGCTGATAATTACTTTATAGGTAAAAATAGGAATGTATAAAAAAGATATTACTGAATTAAAAGGCAACGCCAAAGCTGGTGTTGTGGCTTTGTCATACACCCGAGACCGCTATATTGCGGCGACGGTCAATAGATTGCGGCTTTTTCTGATATCTACTTTAACGAGAGAGGTGCGTCCCTTATTTTATATTCTCCCGCAAAATTCCATCTATATATTGATATTGTGATTTCAAATATTATTTATAGTTTTTTATTTATTTATTTGGCATATCGGACGCGATATCCCAGCTTGAGACACTTGGACCTAAATACTATTTATAGTGATCGTTTGATTGTAGGTTGATGTTATACTGTATTCAGACCACATTTCCACCGACCAGACCCCACTAGGCATTTATAATAGAAGCGGAGAGAAAAAAAACTGTGACACAAATAAATTTCTCTCTATATTGAAATTATGCAAAACTTCGGTCAAGGTGGTTTTATTCCTCCATAGTGCGACAGGTCTCAACCGACTCAAAAGTCTCAAAAGGAAAAGTGACATTCATGGGATACAAGAGATATGCGGATATGGCTATATGAGAGGAAGGTCCTTCTGATGGCGGTGGTGTGAAGTGAGTCCCATATTTTGCTTCTCATTCCATTTATCGTAATTTTAAAAAATATAAAAAAACACGCAGGCTACATCCTCATACAGACGCGCATGTCCTTATTCGGGCCATCCACCCTTTTGAATACCCAGGATGCGTCTGGACCCGCTCAACAATATACATATCTTTGAATAAAATATTCAAATTAATATATATATCTGATAATTTGAAAACCCCGCCATTATACCATGTCCCTGCCTATGTCCAACCACCTTGTACCCTGTACCAACTTACTGTATGGCATGATGTACTGCTAAGAGCCAAATAAAATACGGACTGTATGTCAGACAGACAGAGAAAAACAAGGAGATAATACGATTAGAGATATTCATAAACGATTTCAGTTAGGCCTAGAGTTAAGAAGAAAGATTACTATCTCGCATCATTAGCGCTAGGTCAACGACACTTTTATTCCAGATAACTCCAAGACAAAGGACCCCGGAGTTGAATTCGCTGAAAACAACTTTATTTAGGTCAATGCTCCATCCTCACATTTTCTGCTATAACATCAAAGATGGCTTCCCAGTCGTTTGGACCAATCAAGGCGATTCTTCATCTTCCATGTTGTAATGAATGACCAATCAGAATCACAATAGAGGTCACGTGACACCACCCGACTGGGAAAGTCTCAGTAGCGTCTCCGAGTCTCATCCGCATCACACGCGTCGCCTGATCAAGCGTAAATCGCGGGGCGTAAGCTCACTCTCCTCCATGCTCTCTGTCTGTCAGCATCGGTTCTTTTTACCAACCAATCTTGTGTTCTCACTCCTGCCATCACGACTGCAAAATTCACCAATCCAATCCCAACTTCGAGTTGACAGGACCTTCGCTCTCACATCTACCACGGAGTAAACAGAGAATCGGCAAGGTTCTCCACAGAGAAAAGAGAGTCGATACCAATTCACAACGATTCTCACAGAGAGTCGACAGGATGAAGTATGGAAGGAAAAGTAACCCAAGAGGAAGGACTTAACGCCCCAGCGGAAGGAACAAATATAGAACGGCCCTCCGAACGACACTCTACACCAGGGGGGGGGGGGGGTGGGGGTAAACGGAGTCGGTCGCCTCGCCGAGGCGCTCGTTCAGCTGACCGCCGTTCTCGCCAACCTGAGGAGTAGTCCGCAGAGAGTGGATATGGCGGAGATACACTGCGAACCCTACAAAGGTAATTACCCAGCCACCACCTTCTTTCAGGCCTTTGATAGACAATGCGACCAGGCCTTCCTAACTCCGTCAGAAAAGCTCGCAAATCTCCCGCGCTTCCTTGAGAAAGGCGTCCTAACTCTGTTCAGGAAGCTGAGGCTCGATGCCCAGTCTTACATGCAGGCCAGACAGACCCTCATAGACTTGTACCCCGAAACCAACGAAGCGTCATTCGCGAAATTCTTCGCCACCAAATTGGCGGGGCATAATAGTCTCGAAGACCTTTACCGAAATTAGTGCGCCATGGGCCTTCAGCTGGGTCTCCCACAAGAAGTGCTACTTGAGACGCTGACAGAGGGCCTTCCAGCGTCCGACCAGCGTCTAACCCGCGTTGCAGCCCCAAAATCTCTAAGCGAGTGGTTCGACATGGTGTCGCGTGTTCGCGGAAACAACGCTCCACCACAGAGGCAACAAGACAACGCCCTCCCAAACATGTCGGGACCATTCCACAGCATACCTCAACGCGGCAGAACTGCTGCAGCACCGCCCTCACCTTGCCGCCACTGTGGAGGTCCGCATTGGATAGCGGATTGCCCCCACAAGAAGGGGCACCTTAGTGCACGTGCGATGCACCTCGGCACAAGTACAAGGTCTGACCAAAGACAGACAAGGCTGGAACCATCCCGGGAATCCAGACCAGCCCAAACCGAGGAGAGCCAGGTAGGCACCCCTGCCTCCTTTCGTCCAACAGCTAATAGTTGGACTTTCCCTCCAACCCTGTCTATCCCTACCATTCCTTCTTGACACGGGTGCGAGCCTTAACATAGTGTCTCAAAATATTTACCAGTACTTAAATAGATTTAAAAAAACTAAAAATAGAACCCCAAATCACCCCCATAAACTCCATAGCAGGTACTATTTCGACCTTAGGTCAATTTTCGACCCCCATAACCCTAAGACAAGTGACCACGACAGAGAGATTCCATATATTAGACGCCCCTCTGCCGTTTGGAATACTATCCATTAATACTATAAAGAATTTAAAATTAAAAATAGATTTTGAAAGAGGCACTATGATACAGCTCTGCACTCCTTTGCCACGTGCTACCTACCACTTTGTACGTGTCTCCAGCGAATGTACCTATTGGCAATGCCAAGCGGAAATGTTGAAGGCCAACCCAACATATAAGCCTCCAGCACCTGGCAACCAATACGCGCATTCGTTCAACACGCATGTAATGTCACACTCTTTGGCCAAGTCTACTTTCGTCTCATGCCCGCGCAACTTTCACCAACCTCATACGCGAGATATATCAAACCCAGGTGTCCCAAAGACACCAAAACACTTTTTTCAGCATGCCCAACGCGCGGCATCACCTTACACACCATGCCTTGCTATACACCATGCCCAATGTCCCACATGTAATACTCAAATGGAATGTAATCGCTCTAGCCATATACCACCAGGGTCATCCACATTACGTCGCAATGATACCACATACAATCGTGACAACACCTCACAACACGCTCCCACACGTGTACGCGCCTCCGCACATAACATTCACCACAATACACTTCAAAATCATATCGCCGGTACCACCACACCACTCACACGAAACATAGACATTATCCACGCCATCAAACCACCACAAACCGCAAAACATTACAGTCCTTCCTAGGTGCGAGGAACGTATATATTAAGTTCATTCCAGAATATGCCCGCTTGCGTACACCCCTAAATAACCTTCTCAAAAAAGATACAATATGGGCCTGGGATGAAGCGTGCCGAGCGGCATTCAACGCTCTAAAGGACTCCCTCACCATACATCCAGTCTTACACCTTTATCAGGAAGGTCTGCCATGCCAGGTATACTGTGACGCCTCAACATAGCAGGTATCCTCAAACAGGTCAACCCAGATGGAAAGACTTATCCAGTCCAGTACTTCAGTCGTGCTCTGCGTACACATGAGCGGAATTATACCGTCTCCGAACTAGAATGTCTCGCAATTGTCGAAAGCGTGGGGAAGTTCCGTGTGTACCTGATGGGTAGAAGATTTACAATATTTTCTGACCATCACGCATTGCAATGGCTGAAGACGATCAAAAACCCTTTAGGCAGATTGTTTAGATGGAGTTTGAGATTATCGTGTTACGAGTATGAAGTCCGCTACATAAAAGGCGCGCAACAACATGAAGCGGATCTCCTATCACGTAATCCGTTTTGTGGTTTCTTAGACGCCAACTTTATTAAGAGCCACCAACAACCCGCTTCTTCTGGAGAATCCAAACTGATCATTGATCGCAACGGACGCCACACCTTGATTCGCAGGGGAGTGACCAAAGTTGTCATCCCTGACACTCTAACAACTGATCTATTAAACACCGTACACGCGCCCGCTACAACCATCCAGGCATATCACAGATGACCAGGCTGATATCCGCACAGTACTACTAGAAGGGAATGTCGAAAGACATTGCCAACGCTGTTAAAACCTGCCCAATCTGCCAGTTGACAAAACCTCCTCAAGGTCCCACATTCGGTGAACTAGGACAACTTCCTTTGGCCACACAACCGTTTGACTTAGTTTCTCTCGACATCATCGCTAGGTTTGCTAAATATGGTAATACAAAGACCTACCTTCACGTAGCCGTAGATCACCTCACGAGATACGCGTGGACGGTAGCGTCTAGGTCAACTAGCATTCACACCTACCAGCAGGTTATTAAAAAGGTATTGCAGGATGGAACGCCGAAACGCTGACTTACGGACAGAGCCCCTGCCTTTACCTCTCCTAAATTTAAGAGATTCCTACTTAACAGGGATATCCATCCTCTCCTCACCACAAGTAATAACCCCCAGGCCAACGGCTTGTTTGAATGCCTGAACGCCACCTTAACAGGCAAACTTAGGTTAATACATTTGGAGAATCTTAAGATCGCATGGACCAAGCTTTTAACCAAGCACTTAAAAATGGCAAGGCTCCAGGAATAGATCATATAAGCAATCAGATGATCAAAACGGCAGTTCATCATATATCTCCTGTGTTAACAAAATTGTTCAATGCTTGTATTGGACTTAATTATTATTCGGAGGCCTGGAGAAAGTCAGCAGTAATGATTATAAAAAAACCTAATAAAGAAAATTATAAAGATCCGAAAGCCTACCGCCCTATAAGCTTGTCTTCTAATTTAGGTAAAATTTTTGAAAGTCTAATTCATATTGAACTTTTAAATCATATTAATAGTAATAATGTTATGCATCCTGCTCAACATGGATTTACACAAGAAAAATCAACAATCTCTGCTTTACAAGAAATAACTAAATTAAGTCTTCTGAAAAGAGAAACAGAAAATACGGCAATAGTAACAGTGGACATCAGCGGAGCTTTCGATAACGCATGGCATCCGGCAATTCTCCAACAATTGGACAAGGCAAATTTTCCAGCGGTACTTATAAAAATAATTAATTCTTACTTTGAAGACCGGAGTGTAGAGTTTAAATATACTAATGTAAAGTGTATAAAAAAGATAAATAAGGGATGTCCCCAGGGTGGTATTATTTCTCCTATTCTTAGGAATATATTACTTAATGATTTCAACTTATCTTTTAACGAAAGTTTTGCTAGAGTAATTGCTTTCGCGGACGATGTGACAGTTGTGGTATGGAGTTCAAACATCTATGATCTTCAGTATAATATTACCAAATGTTTAATAAAAATCAAAGCCTGGTGTGAAAAGGTAAAACTTTCACTAAGTCCAAACAAAACAGGTATACTCTATCTACATAACTATGAAAAATTGCCCATTAATTTTGATGGAAAAATAATTCAACCATCAGAAACTGTTAAAATTTTGGGAGTTATTTTTAAAAATCATAGACAAAGGAATAAGATTAATTTTGGAACACATGTTGACAATATAATTATGAAAGCTACGAAACTTAAGAATATATTATTCTCATTATGTGCACGTACTTGGGGCATTGCTACTAGGCGTAGATTGATCTTATATAAAGCTATGATACGCTCTACAATAAGCTATGCATCAAATATTTGGTTTCCTTTTATCACTGCAGCAAAAAGATCCAAGTTGAATTCTATACAATATCAAATTCTTATTAGATGCATTCATGCTTATAGGACTTCATCTTCTTACATCACACATATACTAGCGAAAACCCCTTTACTGTCCGATTATCTTGAGTTATCACAAACAAAGTATAATATGACAAATTCTCTCACAGATCGAACACTCAAAAAACCCCTTCAAAAAGAATTAAACAAACTATATCTGGATCTAAAATTTAAGTTTTATCTTTCTCAATCTAATGAACTGTTCAAGAAATTCTTTCCAATTGCTGTCCCAAATTTCATTTCTTCTGATAAATTCACTACTTTATTCTTAACTGGCAAAGGACCCTTCTTAAGTTTCCTATTCAAACTGAATGCTATCAATGATCCAACATGTGAATGCCGCTTAGATGTTGAATCACCAGAGCATCTTCTTTTATCTTGCCCTCTGACTAATCAAATTGTATGTAGATACTTTGAAACATTACCAAATTCTCTTTGTGTATATACTCTGTCTTATGAGAACTTTGTTAAGTTTAGAACTATTTGTACAATAATTTACAAAACAATACTAATCCATCGTGTAAATAATTAATCATATATATGTAAATGATACTAGCACAGCACAATAGTCCTTTGGACTTCGTGCTTTTGTAACAATAAATAAATAAAAATGGACCAAGCTGGTCACGCGCGTTACAACGGTGTACAATAACACGCCCCATTCAGTTACTAGATTCCCACCTATCTACCTGATGTTCGGCACCTTACCCCCTGAGCTCACAGAACACCTTACACCCTACCCTGAACTCGACGTAGCTCGTCGAATCGCCCACGAGCGGACACAAACCAAACACTTACGTGACAAACTCACATTTGACAAACAACATGAAGCACCACACTTCGAACCCGGAGATCTCGTCCTAGTTAAAATTTACCAACATCCCAACACAGGTAAATTGTCCCCATATTTCAAAGGTCCGTACGAGATCTTAGAGATTGTTTCGCCTAATGTAGTGAGAATCAATAGACCCAACCTACCCTTGAATCGAAAAACCGACCCTGTCCATGTCAATAAATTACAATATTACAACGAAAACATGCGTTACATCGCACCACCTTTAATAGCCAACACCCGTTCTGCACATGGCTCAGCGACTCTGAATCCTTTCAGACACCTGACACCCGGTTTATTCCAACATAACGAGAGAACCTCTCGAGTCTAATATCAGCCAACCCTTCCGACATCTCACACCAGATCTCTTCACAACCACGTGCTTTGCGCCTGGTTTAGAGACCATTACCACTTCGATTCCTCCCAACCACCAATGTAATGTTGCATCAACACACAATGTTTCCCAACATGTACCACCCATCCAGACCCTTGTGATTCAGAACCAAAAACCATCCCGCACAACCATAACTAATCCCAACCCATCTCCTACACTATCGAGAATTTTACACAACGTAAAAATCTTCAAACCTTTTCATCTGATATTTATAATCAGTCTCTTAACTCTATCTACCTCCACCCTACCCGTAGTAACCGTCCTGTACCTTAGTACCTACACGTTACCATCCTCCCGTCTATACCAGCTTCAAGAAGCTATCTTCTTGATAACCATCTCACTGTTAACGCTGACCCACCAAACAATAAAAGACATTCTACAAAATATGTGGACCTTTATCACCCACAGTCATACATTGGTCGCCCTCATCCTTGAGATTCTAGGAGAGAATTTCCAAGACCTTTTCCGGACTCGAACCGATAACCCAATACACGCACATCACCGTCCAATACATACATCTACCACCACGCTACGACCCACCACCTTTGTGAAAAAAAAAATAGAAAGAGGAAGCTAATAATAGCAAAAATGGATCTAACGCCATCTTAAATGACCAGCGTCCCCCAAAGCCACCAGATCGCCAGCTAGAAATTAGGTCACAATTCCGCCACACTAGAAATACAGAAATACATCCCACCCCCCCCCCCCCCACCCCCCCGTCGCGCGGCGTATGTAAACACCCCACCCTGGGCGTGTCTCTTCCTCCCTTGTGTGGCATATGGACGCGCACTTTACATTTCCATTTGAGTAAAAGGGCATCATTTTAACTTTTACACTTTTTTATCTCATTTATCTTTATTAACCCAATTATTTTATTGTATTATAGTCCCATTATTTTCCCATTTTTAAATATTACTTATGTTACCCATTCACTATCTTTTATATATAACTAACTAATATGATATAAACTACATGTAATCATTTATATTTTCCAATCTCCAAGACAAAGGACCCCGGAGTTGATTTTCGCTGAAAACAACTTTATTTAGGTCAATGCTCCATCCTCACATTTTCTGCTATAACATCAAAGATGGCTGCCCAGTCGTTTAGACCAATCAAGGCGATTCTTCATCTTCCATGATGTAATGAATGACCAATCAGAATCACAATAGAGGTCACGTGACACCACCCGACTGGGGAAGTCTCAGTAGCGTCTCCGAGTCTCATCCGCATTACACGCGTCGCCTGATCCAGCGTAAATCGCGGGGCGTAAGCTCACTCTCTTCCATGCTCTCTGTCTGTCAGCATCGGTTCTCTTGACCAACCAATCCTGTGTCCTCACTTCTGCCATTACGACTACAAAATTCACCAATACAATCTCAACTTCCAGTTGACAGCACCTTCGCTGTCACAACTACCACGGAGTAAACAAAGAATCGGCAAGATTCTCCACAGAGAAAAGAAAGTCGACACTAATTCACAACGATTCTCACATATATAAAAATACTATTGTTCCAAATATTATGTATGGTCTAGAAATAACGAAAAAGATCAAATTTTAAAAATCATATAGATTGAATATTTTATTGGACCTCAGATTATTTGTCGTTGATTTCTAGCGAACATAAATAAAGTAATAACGATTATTATAATATTCTTCTTGGAAATATTTAGACGAAAAGACGAAATAAAGAAGAAGAGTTTATTTTATTATAAATTAATCAAAGCAAGCTTTCGGGCAAAAAACCCTTCTACAGGCGTGTTATAATTAGAGAGATATTAATAATTAATATATAAGGAATTCTTTTATGCTTGGAGTTTGAAACTATAGGGGAATATGCCAATGTAAACACCCGCTCACGCGACCACCTCAAAACCCAAGTAATATTGATTTCTAGCTATCTTGTTGAGGTTATTACTGCAAGGTCAAGAGAGCATGATATGAATCTGGAAGTTCTATTTTTCGGTTAATGCTGTTATGTCTGTGGGATTCTATTGACTCGAGAACTAATCGTTGGTGCTGGTTATGAATGTTTCTATAATGTATAGTGGGGTGGTTGGTGTTAAAAGGATGGCCAGTATTGAGAGTGTGCTGATAAAGGAGTGACCTGGTGTCATGATTGGAGATGTTTCGAGAATGTTCAGACATTCTGATGGCAACGGATCTACCTGTCTCGCCAACGTATGTGGCAGAGCATTGCTCACACGAGACAGAGTAGACCGCGCCAACAGAATGGAGGGGATCTGGGGGGGCATACGATTTAGTGTATTATGTTGCATATGCAGAAACGGACAGGAGAGCACCATACTTGCAGCCCTCAATAATTATAACCCCAACATCTCCTTCACTATGGAAATAGAGTCAAACCAGGTCATCCCATTCCTTGACATACTAATAATACGCACCGCATCGACATTCCACACCACAGTTTATTATAAAAAACAATGTCCCCCCAGTTATACCCATTTTAATTCACACTGTCCTATTTCCCACAAAATTAACATAATAAGAACCCTCACTAAAAGAATATTTACTCACTGCTCACTTGACATATTCAAAGAAACAGAGAGAAATCTCATCATATCGCACCTCTCTAAAGCATCATTTCCACTTGAATTTATCAGCAGATATTCATATACACCTGGTCCCTCCAATCTACCTATAATATATAGATCATTATGTTTCCTGCCCTACTCCCCCTCCTCAGTTGATATAGCTAGAAGCCTCAAGACATATGGTATCCGCATCATATATAAGAACTCCTCCAACCTGCTCACATCCCTCCGTCACCCATACACTAAATCGTATGCCCCCCAGATCCCCTCCATTCTGTTGGCGCGGTCTACTCTGTCTCGTGTGAGCAATGCTCTGCCACATACGTTTCAGCACACTCTCAATACTGGCCATCCTTTTAACACCAACCACCCCACTATACATTATAGAAACATTCATAACCAGCACCAATGATTAGTTCTCGAGTCAATAGAATCCCACAGACATAACAGCATTAACCGAAAAATAGAACTTCCAGATGCATATCATGCTCTCTTGACCTTGCAGTAATAACCTCAACAAGATAGCTAGAAATCAATATTACTTGGGTTTTGAGGTGGTCGCGTGAGCGGGTGTTTACATTGGCATATTCCCCTATAGTTTCAAACTCCAAGCATAAAAAAAAATCCTTATATATTAATTCTTAATATCTCTCTAATTATAACACGCCTGTAGAAGGGTTTTTTGCCCGAAAGCTTGCTTTGATATATTTATAATAAAAGAAACTCTTCTTCTTTATTTCGTCTTTTCGTCTAAATAAATAAAGTAATAACAGAGGCGATAGACACTGCAGCCTATCAGCTTTCATGATGAGCTTTTATTTCGTCCTGAACAATCCCTATAAAGTTGAACATAAGGTAGAGGGCTAGCATGAGCTGGTATATCAATTCCAACCTCCACGAAAGTTCAAAAGAAGCGCAGTCTTGATGATTTCTCGATCTGATCCTACACAGCAAGAAACATATTGCCACAAGTATGGGATAAAGGTTTTGAATAAATACTTATCTTCTGACCTTCATAACAGATGGTTTCTGTGAGCATAGTAGCAAAGATCAGGTATTAATAGCTTCGGCACCTTGGACTTTCATAGATATATCCATGTAGGGAAAGATGAAGGGCGATATTTTTAAGCCCCGATCCATTCCAACAAAGTCCCAATCGTCCCATGCCGAGGGCCAGCTTTTGGAACTTGGTCGCTACCATATCGCTTCGCGGAGGCTCATGTCCAGGTCCCTATTTACTGCCCTTGTGTCGCTTAAAATGATTCCACCAAACTCATGCCAAAAGCTATATTTTGCAGCTCTGGCCAGCCATATAGGTTTCGACGCGCCCTTTTCCGAGGGTCAGATTTTGCAGCCCTCGCGGCTTATTGTTTTTCATGCAACATATATTATTCATGCAATTTTATCATATAATTCCATTAATATTGGAGATTTTAAAAACCCCGGGTTTTTCGCTTCATATCGCTTCTATAATACGACCAATATACCGAAACATATCTACAATTTTACGCGAACACTTCATTATTGCCTTTAAATTATGTTATAAAAGCGATTATATATGACATATATTTGATTTCGCGAAACCATTAAATCAAGGAAAAATGAGCAAAACTTTTAAAATACATGATTTGAAAATTATAATCCAATCGTAATATATATAGGTAGTTGCTCGATAATGTAAATTTTCTGCTTGGATGTGTCATAAACTCTCGAAGGATTTGTTCGTATATCGGGCTCCAATGGAAGCAATTATCAGTTTCTCAGATGGCGAAATTCATCCTACCCATCATTTACAATTAGCGCTTATATTTTGAAAACGAAATCGTAAAAATATGGGGTCATCATTTTTCGAAAGATATTTGAGCTCTAAACGTTCAAAAATAATTGATCAAATGCGGAGTAAAAATAACACAGTTCGGGGTTTAGATAAGCGCTTATATTTTGATTGCGATTTGTTAAGATAATTTGGTCTTCAAGTCAATTCATCTCTGTTGATATTGGTTGACACCTTTATTGGCGGTCTTGATAAATTTCGACCGATAAAAATTAAGCCCATTCAATTCAAGAGTAATGCAGATTGAATTGCGTTACAAATATGGTCTACAAATCCCTTTATCTCTGTTAGTTTTGCTTGGTCTTAAATCGGATGGATGTGTTGGAAAAATTTCGTTCAATAAAATTTAGCGAATTAGAGTTGCTGCGAAGTTGTTAGAGCAACGAAATCATTAGATCCAAATCATATTGTTTTTATTCAATCGGCGGCTCATAATTTGGTAAAACAGCTCCAAATTGAATCGAAAGCGAGGTTAATTCTTTTTAAAAGCCTTTGAGCCGCAAATTCAAAGGTATATATATTGACACAATGCTTCTTATCAACTTTTTAAAAATGCATTAATAATTATTTGAAATACGCAGCGTTCAAATGAACGTCTAACGTGAAAAGAAAGTTCTTGAAAGTGGCTTTAAAAATGTTACAATTGTTGTTAATTGTTGTTACTATGGCGATTAAAATTCAAAACAAAATTATTTTCCATTTTCTATTTCGAGTTAAAAAAAAATATTTAGAATAATTTTGTCGAATTTATTATTTTACAAATGTATTCAAATTTGATTAAATACACCACCAAATTATTGCTTTTAATATTTGAAAAATTTTATGAAATAAAACTAATATCGATTTTAAAATATATGAACGAAAGGTAAACAAATACTACAGTGTTGCTCAAATAATTTTTAAAATAATTTATAAAATAGGCTTTTTAAATATTAAAAAATAAATATATATTTTTTTAGATATTTATTTTAATGAATCGGCGGTAGTATAGGAGCAGAGACTCAAATAGCTCCCGACTTCTAATACACTCTTTGGTCATAGAAAATTCCTCACAGCTTCAATTGTTCTGGGTCAGGATAAATTCCGTATCCATCAATTAAATGTTCCAATCCTTTATTTGTCTAGAAACAAAATTGCATTTCTTTGAGTTAATTTTGAGCCCTACCTTTTTTAAAATCAGCTCAACACCATTTACAGGCGTTGTAGATGTCCGTCCATAGTTTTGGAAAACACTATTATGTAATCTAAAGAGAAGCGACAGTTAGTCCATTTGAGTCATCGTAAGTTCACGGGGGCGTTACATAGGCCAAAGGGCATTACTTTGACCTCAAAAAGGTCATCAGGGGTTACGAAAGCAGTCTTCTCACAATCGGTCTCATCGACCTAGATCTGCCAATACCCCGATTTCCAATATATTGTAGAGAAGATGAAAACTTCTCTAAAAAAATCCAGAGTGCCATCAATTCAAGCGTCGGTAATCCACATATATCTGCCAGGTTTCTTTTTTTTTAACTACGACGACAAGAGAGAACCAGGGACTATCTGATGGTTGAATTATTTCTCATTTGAGAATTCTTGTCTACGTCTGTTTGAATAATTTTCATTTCATTAGGTGACACTCGATATATGGGCGTTACTTGATAGGGGCATGCTTCTTTGTATAATAGCCATCGGTGGGCCTGATTTTTGTAACTCCTTGAACACAGTTAACCCTCTCCTTTTCTCTTTATTGGATAGATTAGTGTCGACAAGAGTCATTAGTTTTTCAAGTTTTAAGTAGATCTATAAATATATATATATATATATGTTATATTGAAATATTTTATTTAAAAATGTTATATAAAGATATTATTTTGTTTTAGAATTATATTATTAGATTCAAATACTCTGTTTAGATCGACCGCCAGAGGTCACGCTTTTCTCTATAAATACTCATTGTTGTTCTTCCCCGTTGGTCGGCTAAAACTTTTGTACATTATGTAAATAATATTTTGTTTTCCTCATTCTACTCGCCTTAAGCCAGGCATTACTTTTATCAAATTATGTTCTTTTATATATTCCTTTATCACAATTAAAGCAATTACTGATCGAAACCATATTATTATTTTTATTTCAAGATTATTCAATCACGACTGCACCGCCATAACATAATCATCAAGATTATCAAAAACAACAGAAATAATATATTTTTTTTATATTATAATATATATATATATATATAAAGTGTAAAAACTATATAATAAAAATATAACAGTGATTCTACATATAAAACTTAAGGAGCAAACTGATAAGAATGATAAATCATATCAAGTAGATTTGGTTAGATTAGCAAGCTAAATCTAAATTAATTATAAAAATAAATAGTTGTATAGTTTTATAGTTAAGTATTCTATTAAAATTATCTTCATTATTTTGATTATTTAAATTCAAATTATAAAATTTGTAAATTGTTATTATTTAGTATAGATAGAGAGAAAAAAAATTCTTTACTTCTAAAACATCATCTAGTTAATTATATATTTATAATTAATAACAATAAAAATTTAACAACGTAACGTCTTTTGCATCGGCTTTTACACGTCATTTAGACATACTCTAATCCTATATATAGAATAATAGAAGTGAGAATATATATGATAGTTAGAAAAAAGAGAGAAAGACAGAACCATGCACTTTTAATCAAACTAATAATAAGAAAACAAAAAGTTTTGTAAAGAAGGTAGATAAGATTGTTAGTATATATATATATATTTTTATAATTTTATATTTTATCCTTTTTTTTTTAAATGATTTTTTAATTTTTTTTTTATTTTAAAATATGAATATAAATAGTTGTATTTAGTAATATATCTATACTATGAATTAACTTTTGTTATAAGTTTGGTTATTATGTTTTGAAACCCTAATGGTAGACCAGACATATACAAAAAACTTAAATTGGAGTAATTATTGAAAAAAGAGGTCTGCTGAACCGGGAATTCTCAAATAGAAATTCAGCGACATTTCATCCCTTCTCTATTATGTCATAGACCTCCTTTCAACCGGATTTTATGTGTTAATATAAAGTTACTTCAGTGAAACATTTATATGAACAGATATAATGTGTACCTACCTTGACCGCGTCGCCTTCAACTGTAAACATCTATTTCTGGATGACACATGTTGTGGGGGGGGGGGACAAAATTAGACCGTTTATTTTGAAGTTGTAGAAAAACAAGACATTCAAAGAAGAAAGAAAAGATAGTTAAGGGAAGAAATCCAAATTTTATAATCTTTATAGCCAGTTAAATTAAAATAATTGATTAAACACTTATTCATCTTTCAATATTCCTTTAAAAAGGCAAATTATTAGAGTTTAATAAAGCTATTAATTGTGAAAATTCACTTTTATTTAATTTCCATTTTCCTCCCCAGAAATTGGAGATTAAACAAAATGAATTCTATACAATATTACTTTAAAATTCTTGTGAAAAAATCTTCAAATCAGCTATTTAATTTAAGTTTAACTAATTGTTAAAGATTATAAATTTGTAGTAGTTATTATTGAAAGAAATTATAGAAAGTTGATTTAATAAATGGATACTTCCATTTATTTTTTTTTTAGTATTTTATAATTGATATACTGTTGAAATATTTCACTTGTCTGATACTAAATTTGTTTTTAATAAATTCCATGTTTAAATTTTTAACATCTTCTATGAAATTTTATAATATATTATTTATTCTATAAAATCTTAGAAACTGACCAAAATATATACCTTTACAACAATTTAATAAAATATTAGAATTCATATTACAGTATTTTATAATATTGATTTTATAATTACTTTTTTTATTATAAATTTTAATAGCATTATTTGTAAGGTCTATATTTAGGTCTAAAAAGTTAACTTTTTTGTTTCTATAAATTTTTTCATTGTTCTTAAGTTTCAAGTATTTAGGATAAATTTTAGGTATTAAATTTTTGAACTGTGGATTATTAAATATTATGATGTCATCTACATAACGGAACATTTGCCAGTTAACATTATTTTGTAGAAAGTATTCTCTTTCGTACCAGAATAATATTAAGTTTGCTAATAATGGACTTGATGAAGTTCCCATGGGAACACCTTCTGATTGAATATATATTTTATTTTAAAATTCTATATAGTTAAAATTTAAAAATGTTTCCAGTAGAGTTTTTGCTGTTTTAAGATCTAATTTAATTGTTTTATATCTGTTATGAATAATTTTAATGTGGAAAGTTTTGTCATTAATGATTTCGTTAAATAAATATTGGTTATTTTATTATTTAGATCTCTTAAATTTATTTTAGAATATAGGTCCTCAAAGTCAAATGTGTGTACTGTTTCCATGTTTGTCCAATTGTTCATTAAATAGTTAATGATTTTTTTTATTTGAGTCGATAAATTTATAATTATATTTATTAGTTAATTTATTTATAATAAATTGTAGTGTTGAAGCTAATTGTATATCAATGTTTTTTATAACTGAATTTATACCAGATGTGATTGTTCTGAAAGAAATAGGTTTTTTGTGTAGTTTAGGAATTATATAGAACTTTGGTATGTTTGGATTTTTGTAGTGATTATAAATTTTTAGTGAATTTTCAACGTTTTTGATGTCTTTTTTTTATTTTTGTGGCTGTAGTTCTAGCAAAAGTGTATTTATGATTATTATCAATTTCCTTTTTTAGTATATCGTGGTATAGATTTTTACAAATTATAGATAAGTTATTGGAACCATTATCTATAGGAGTGATAATAAAGTTCTTTTGTAAATTAATTATATTTTCTTTAAAAGAAGGAATATCTGAATTAGGTTTTGTGTATTATTATAATAATTTATAATTTCCTTTTTAATATTATGTTTCCATTCCAGAAAAGTAAATTCTGGAATACTGTATTTTATACTAGTTTTATTCATGAAAATATCTATATCTTTTAATATAGATTTAATTGTATTATTATAATTGTGTTTAATTTGAGGTATATATTTATACCCTTTATTTAAAATATCCTGATATTCTGGATTTAAAAAAGAAAAATTGCTAGTTAATATATGACCTGAAAACTTATATCTATCAATATAGTTGTTGCAATTACATTCAATTTTTTTAAAATTTGCCAAATTATTAATAAATTGGTTATAATTGCAAACTAAATTACCTATATTTTTGTTGTATCTCCAGATTGTTTTGAAATTTAAATTTTTTATGAGGAAAAGATTATTAATGTTTTGGTTATTAAAAATATCATTAAACTTAATATGATTAAATAAATTGTTATTAAATTTAATGATAATATTAATGTTATTTGTAGATTGTTTAATTTTTCTGTATTTAAAGATGTCGTGTGTGATAACTATTAATCTGTTAGTCAGATTATGAATTTTAATATATTCTATAAGTTTGATCAATTTATTATTATTTAGTTTAAATAATGTTTTAATAAATTTATCGACGAAGTTGTTAGTGTACATTTGTTTTGGGTCCAGTAATTCTTCAAATTCAATGTAACCTAATTTATTGGTAGTTTTACCTCTAGTTTTATTAGGTTTAGTTTTAAATTCATTTTTTTTGTATTTGCAGCTGATTTCATAAGTTGAAATTTCTTCTGTTTGTGGTTTGTATGTGTAGTTTAATTCGTCATTAAGTCTATAAGGGAATAATGTGTTGTGTTTATAAATGTAGTTGTTTTCTAATAATAGTCGTTGTTTTTTGTTTTGACATATGTCTAGTATTTCTATCTTAAAGTTGTTAAAAGTATGTAATTGATTGTGTTCTTCCATATATATATTACCAATTGATTTTTTAGCGTGGTTTCTATGTAGGTTTATTCGTATATTTAATGGATTACACGTTTGTCCTATATATGATAATTGACAAATTTGACATGTTAATTTATAAATAGTATTTACTAATTTACAACTAGTCGTTTGAAATGTGTCATGGTACTTAAGAGAGGGACAAGTTTGACAATTCTTTCTTAGGCAATTCTTAGCGAGTTTAAATTAACATAAAAGAGGTGCTAACCCTAATATGCTGGTAGTTTTTTTTTAGTTTTTTAGTTTGTTATTCTATTGAGATTTTTTTTTTAAATATATTTATCTTAATTGTTTTTGGGGTGATTAAATTTGTAATAAAATGAATAATTAATCTATAAAAATATAGATATTACTGTTTGTTATCTGTTATATTTTTAAGAATAACTAATAAAAAACATCTTTAAACTATCTAAACACTGAAAAAAACAAAAGTTCTGAAGTTATTTTTTCTAAAATTACTTTTATAATTTACTTTTTCATAATCAAACAATAAAAGATAATTATAATCTGTATGGAGTTTTATTTATATTAGAATATCTAATATATAATTAAATTTGTATATTATATTATATATAAAAATATATCATAGAGCAAGCTCATATGAATTAATATAGTGTAAAAACTATATAATAAAAATATAACAGTGATTCTACATTTAAAACTTAAGGAGCAAACTGATAAGAATGATAAATCATATCAAGTAGATTTGGTTAGATTAGCAAGCTAAATCTAAATTAATTATAAAAATAAATAGTTGTATAGTTTTATAGTTAAGTATTCTATTAAAATTATCTTCATTATTTTGATTATTTAAATTCAAATTATAAAATTTGTAAATTGTTATTATTTAGTATAGATAGAGAGAAAAAAAATTCTTTACTTCTAAAACATCATCTAGTTAATTATATATTTATAATTAATAACAATAAAAATTTAATAACGTAACGTCTTTTGCATCAGCTTTTACACGTCATTTAGACATACTCTAATCCTATATATAGAATAATAGAAGTGAGAATATATATGATAGTTAGAAAAAAGAGAGAAAGACAGAACCATGCACTTTTAATCAAACTAATAATGAGAAAACAAAAAGTTTTGTAAAGAAGGTAGATAAGATTGTTAGTATATATATATATTTTTATAATTTTATATTTTATCCTTTTTTTTTAAATGATTTAAAAAAAAAAATTATTTTAAAATATGAATATAAATAGTTGTATTTAGTAATATATCTATACTATGAATTAACTTTTGTTATAAGTTTGGTTATTATGTTTTGAAACCCTAATGGTAGACCAGACATATACAAAAACTTAAATTGGAGTAATTATTGAAAAAAGAGGTCTGCTGAACCGGGAATTCTCAAATAGAAATTCAGCGACATTTCATCCCTTCTCTATTATGTCATAGACCTCCTTTCAACCGGATTTTATGTTTTAATATAAAGTTACTTCAGTGAAACATTTATATGAACAGATATAATGTGTACCTACCTTGACCGCGTCGCCTTCAACTGTAAACATCTATTTCTGGATGACACATGTTGTGGGGGGGGGGGGCAAAATTAGACCGTTTATTTTGAAGTTGTAGAAAAACAAGACATTCAAAGAAGAAAGAAAAGATAGTTAAGGGAAGAAATCCAAATTTTATAATCTTTACAGCCAGTTAAATTAAAATAATTGATTAAACACTTATTCATCTTTCAATATTCCTTTAAAAAGGCAAATTATTAGAGTTTAATAAAGCTATTAATTGTGAAAATTCACTTTTATTTAATTTCCATTTTCCTCCCCAGAAATTGGAGATTAAACAAAATGAATTCTATACAATATTACTTTAAAAATCTTGTGAAAAAATCTTCAAATCAGCTATTTAATTTAAGTTTAACTAATTGTTAAAGATTATAAATTTGTAGTAGTTATTATTGAAAGAAATTATTGAAAGTTGATTTAATAAATGGATACTTCCATTTATTATTTTTTAAGTATTTTATAATTGATATATTGTTGAAATATTTTACCTTTCTGATACTAAATTTGTTTTTAATAAATTCCATGTTTAATTTTTTAACATCTTCTATGAAATTTTCTAATATATTATTTATTCTATAAAATCTTAGAAACTGACCAAAATATATACCTTTACAACAATTTAATGAAATATTAGAATTCATATTACAGTATTTTATAATATTGAAATTATAATTACTTTTTTTATTATAAATTTTAATAGCATTATTTGTAAGGTCTATATTTAGGTCTAAAAAGTTAACTTTTTTGTTTCTATAAATTTTTTCATTGTTCTTAAGTTTCAAGTATTTAGGATAAATTTTAGGTATTAAATTTTTGAACTGTGGATTATTAAATATTATGATGTCATCTACATAACGGAACATTTGCCAGTTAACATTATTTTGTAGAAAGTATTCTCTATCGTGCCAGAATAATATTAAGTTTGCTAATAATGGACTTGATGAAGTTCCCATGGGAACGCCTTCTGATTGAATATATATTTTATTTTTAAATTCTATATAGTTAAAATTTAAAAATGTTTCCAGTAGAGTTTTTGCTGTTTTAAGATCTAATTTAATTGTTTTATATCTGTTATGAATAATTTTAATGTGGAAAGTTTTGTCATTAATGATTTCGTTAAATAAATATATTGGTTATTTTATTATTTAGATCTCTTAAATTTATTTTAGAATATAGGTCCTAAAGTCAAATGTGTGTACTGTTTCCATGTTTGTCCAATTGTTCATTAAATAGTTAATGATTTTTTTTATTTGAGTCGATAAATTTATAATTATATTTATTAGTTAATTTATTTATAATAAATTGTAGTGTTGAAGCTAATTGTATATCAATGTTTTTATAACTGAATTTATACCAGATGTGATTGTTCTGAAAGAAATAGGTTTTTTGTGTAGTTTAGGAATTATATAGAACTTTGGTATGTTTGGATTTTTGTAGTGATTATAAATTTTTAGTGAATTTTCAACGTTTTTGATGTCTTTTTTGATTTTTGTGGCTGTAGTTCTAGATTATAAAATTTGGATTTCTTCCCTTAACTATCTTTTCTTTCTTCTTTGAATGTCTTGTTTTTCTACAACTTCAAAATAAACGGTCTAATTTTGTCCCCCCCCCCCCCCACAACATGTGTCATCCAGAAATAGATGTTTACAGTTGAAGGCGACGCGGTCAAGGTAGGTACACATTATATCTGTTCATATAAATGTTTCACTGAAGTAACTTTATATTAACACATAAAATCCGGTTGAAAGGAGGTCTATGACATAATAGAGAAGGGATGAAATGTCGCTGAATTTCTATTTGAGAATTCCCGGTTCAGCAGACCTCTTTTTTCAATAATTACTCCAATTTAAGTTTTTTGTATATGTCTGGTCTACCATTAGGGTTTCAAAACATAATAACCAAACTTATAACAAAAGTTAATTCATAGTATAGATATATTACTAAATACAACTATTTATATTCATATTTTAAAATAAAAAAAAAATCATTTTAAAAAAAAAGGATAAAATATAAAATTATAAAAATATATATATATATACTAACAATCTTATCTACCTTCTTTACAAAACTTTTTGTTTTCTTATTATTAGTTTGATTAAAAGTGCATGGTTCTGTCTTTCTCTCTTTTTTCTAACTATCATATATATTCTCACTTCTATTATTCTATATATAGGATTAGAGTATGTCTAAATGACGTGTAAAAGCCGATGCAGAAGACGTTACGTTGTTAAATTTTTATTGTTATTAATTATAAATATATAATTAACTAGATGATGTTTTAGAAGTAAAGAATTTTTTTTTCTCTCTATCTATACTAAATAATAACAATTTACAAATTTTATAATTTGAATTTAAATAATCAAAATAATGAAGATAATTTTAATAGAATACTTAACTATAAAACTATACAACTATTTATTTTTATAATTAATTTAGATTTAGCTTGCTAATCTAACCAAATCTACTTGATATGATTTATCATTCTTATCAGTTTGCTCTTTAAGTTTTAAATGTAGAATCACTGTTATATTTTTATTATATAGTTTTTACACTATATTAATTCATATGAGCTTGCTCTATGATATATTTTTATAAATAATATAATAGTGTAGAAACTATATAACAAAATTATAACAGTGATTCTAATTTTAAAACTTAAGGAGCAAACTGATAATAATGATAACTTATATCAATTAGATTTGATTAGATTAGCAAGCTAAATCTAAATTAATTTTTTTCTCTCTATCTACAAATTAATAACATTTTACAAATTTTATAATTTGAATTTAAATGATCATAATAGTGAAGATAATCTTAATACAAAACTGGACTATAAAATTAAATACCTTTTTATTATTATATATATAATATAATATACAAATTTAATTATATATTAGATATTCTAATATAAATAAAACTCCATACAGATTATAATTATCTTTAATTGTTTGATTATGAAAAAGTAAATTATAAAAGTAATTTTAGAAAATATAACTTCAGAACTTTTGTTTTTTTCAGTGTTTAGATAGTTTAAAGATGTTTTTTATCAGTTTTTTTTTAAATATAACAGATAACAAACAGTAATATCTATATTTTTATACATTAATTATTCATTTTATTACAAATTTAATCACCACAAAAACAATTAAGATAAATATATTTTAAAAATATATTTCTCAATAGAATAACAAACTAAAAAACTAAAAAAAAAACTACCAGCATATTAGGGTTAGCACCTCTTTTATGTTAATTTAAACTCGCTAAGAATTGCCTAAGAAAGAATTGTCAAACTTGTCCCTCTCTTAAGAACCATGACACATTTCAAACGACTAGTTGTAAATTAGTAAATACTATTTATAAATTAACATGCCAAATTTGTCAATTATCATATATAGGACAAACGTGTAATCCATTAAATATACGAATAAACCTACATAGAAACCACGCTAAAAAATCAATTGGTAATATATATATGAAAGAACACAATCAATTACATACTTTTAACAACTTTAAGATAGAAATACTAGACATATGTCAAAACAAAAAACAACGACTATTATTAGAAAACAACTACATTTATAAACACAACACATTATTCCCTTATGGACTTAATGACGAATTAAACTACACATACAAACCACAAACAGAAGAAATTTCAACTTATGAAATCAGCTGCAAATACAAAAAAAATGAATTTAAAACTAAACCTAATAAAACTAGAGGTAAAACTACCAATAAATTAGGTGACATTGAATTTGAAGAATTACTGGACCCAAAACAAATGTACACTAACAACTTCGTCGAAAAATTTATTAAAACATTATTTAAACTAAATAATAATAAATTTATCAAACTTATAGAATATATTAAAATTCATAATCTGACTAACAGATTAATAGATATCACACACGACATCTTTAAATACAGAAAAATTAAACAATCTACTAATAACATTAATATTATCATTAAATTTAATAACAATTTATTTAATCATATTAAGTTTAATGATATTTTTAATAACCAAAACATTAATAATCTTTTCCCTATAAAAAATTTAAATTTCAAAACAATCTGGAGATACAACAAAAATATAGGTAATTTAGTTTGCAATTATAACCAATTTATTAATAATTTGGCAAATTTTAAAAAAATTAAATGTAATTGCAACAACTATATTGATAGATATAAGTTTTCAGGTCATATATTAACTAGCAATTTTTCTTTTTTAAATCCAGAATATCAGGATATTTTAAATAAAGGGTATAAATATATACCTCAAATTAAACACAATTATAATAATACAATTAAATCTATATTAAAAGATATAGATATTTTCATAAATAAAACTAGTATAAAATACAGTATTCCAGAATTTACTTTTCTGGAATGGAAACATAATATTAAAAAGGAAATTATAAATTATTATAATAATACACTTAAATACACAAAACCTAATTCAGATATTCCTTCTTTTAAAGAAAATATAATTAATTTACAGAAGGACTTTATTATCACTCCTATAGATAAATGTTCCAATAACTTATCTATAATTTGTAAAAATCTATACCACTATATACTAAAAAAGGAAATTGAAAATAATCATAAATACACTTTTGCTAGAACTACAGCCACAAAAATCAAAAAAGACATCAAAAACGTTGAAAATTCACTAAAATTTATAATCACTACAAAAATCCAAACATACCAAAGTTCTATATAATTCCTAAACTACACAAAAAACCTATTTCTTTCAGAACAATCACATCTGGTATAAATTCAGTTATAAAAATAATTGATATACAATTAGCTTCAACACTACAATTTATTATAAATAAATTAACTAATAAATATAATTATAAATTTATCGACTCAAATAAAAAAATCATTAACTATTTAAAGAACAATTGGACAAACATGGAAACAGTACACACATTTGACTTTGAGGACCTATATTCTAAAATAAATTTAAGAGATCTAAATAATAAAATAACCAATATATTTATTTAACGAAATCATTAATGACAAAACTTTCCACATTAAAATTATTCATAACAGATATAAAACAATTAAATTAGATCTTAAAACAGCAAAAACTCTACTGGAAACATTTTTAAATTTTAACTATATAGAATTTAAAAATAAAATATATATTCAATCAGTAGGCGTTCCCATGGGAACTTCATCAAGTCCATTATTAGCAAACTTAATATTATTCTGGACGA